>OX104134.1:0-230687 GCA_944470555.2 Heterobilharzia americana
TCTGTTCTCAGTGCTTCTGGCGGTATTCCATCTGGTCCTGCTGCTTTCCCGCATTTCAGTAGCTTTATGGCGTCCAGAACTTCCATTTTCGTTGGGGGATTTATGTTCACTTGTAATTCAGCGGCTGCAGGTGGTATTTCTGGACGAAGTGCAGGTGGTGGTGGTGGCAGTGGTCGATTCAAGAGCTTCTTGAAGTGGTCGGCCCATTTTTCCTCTGTTTCTCTTCTCTCGTAATTAAATTTCCTTCTTCATCTTTTATTGGTTTCATCTGTGTTGATCTCTTCCCAGACAGCAGACAACCTGGTTATTCGATACAATGTCGTCAGGTCTCTCCTACCAGCTCTCAGCCTGTTCTGCTTCACTTGCCAGTGTGTCGTAGAAGTGTCTTTTGTCTTTGCGTGCACTCTTCTTTACTTCTTTGTTCAGTGTTTTATACATTGTACTCAGTTCCTCTTGTCGTTGAGCGTCCTTGCACTGGTTTATCTTCTGCTTCACCATCCTCCTCTCCCTCATCTATCAGCTTCCAGGTATCCGTCGAGATCCATTCCTTGTCTTCTTTCTTCTTCCTTCCTAATACTGTTGTGCAGGTTTCTTTCCACATAGCTTTCAAAGACTTCCAGTGTTCTCCCACACAGGTTTCTTCAGGGATGTTGCTCGCTGTCTCCCATTTTGTCTTGATGGCTGGCTGCCGTGAAGATCTCCTTTGTAGTTTCATCCTTCAGTTCCCGAGTGTTGTACTTGAACTGTGGTCTATCACCAGCTTCCTTGAAGGCTGTTAACTTGATTTCGAAGGTTCCTTGCACTAGACAGTGAGTGGTCTGAACCTACATCTGCTCCTCTTCTTCACCTTGTGTCAAGTAGACTGCCTCTCCACTTTCTCGAGATTGAGATTAAGTCGATTTGATTTTTAGTGTGTCCTGGTGTCTGGTGAAATCCATGTCCCTGACTTGTGGATATCTTTGGCCTGAACACACTGCCTCCAATCACCAAATCGTTGAATGCGCAGAATTCTGCAAACAACTCTCCATTCTCATTCATTTCACCTAGCGCCTCTCGACCCATGGTTAGTTCTCTTCCTGTGTTGTCCCCTCCCAGTTTGGCATTCATGTCAATCCGCCCATTAGAATTTTGATATCGCCAAGTGGCGTCTTGTCCAGTGTTGATTGAAGTTGTCTGTAGAATTCCTCCTTCTTCTCTTGCTCTGCATTATTTGTAGGTGCTTAACATTGTATGATTGTGACCTTTCTTCCTTTTGAGTTGAATCTTGCTGTCATGATCCTGGAGGAGATTGGTTCCCACTGCATGAGAGAGAGCCTTCGATGCTGTTTGGGACATCATGATAGCCACTCCCTCAGTGTGCACGTGGTTGGCGTCTGGGTGAGAATGTTGGAGTAGATTATTGATTCTCCAGTTGACAGTTTGGAGAGTCCACTCCCATTCCATCTGCTTTCGCAACTCCCAAACACTTCGATGTGACACCTTCTCAGCTCCTTTGCAATCTGGGCTGCCTTACTGGGTTCAAACATCGTGCGGACATTCCATGTCCCACGTTTACTTTCGCTTTCATCGAGGGAGAGAAGACACATCGGCCAATCGGCTTCCTGAAGGCTTTCACCAACTGGCGTCATTTCGCCTCTCCGATTCCAGCGGGGAATAAGTTTGTTTTCGGAATATCTCTTCTTGACTGGTCAGTTATAAATAATAACTAAATACGTAAGAATAAAACGTAAGTGAAAATTGATCTTCACTTCGTCAGCTTTATTCATTAGTATGCACGGATTATATTGAAATGTCAGTATATGTCACTTTAACCGTGTGTCGTCATCAAGTTGACGAAATCTCTTCGGCTGTTAAAATCTACTGACAATTATTTTCAATGCAGCAGTGGTAAAATATTGGAGAAAGCAAAGCCTGTCGATGTGCAGGGAATATCAATGACTAGACTAACCAACACTAAGGAGTACCACAAACCTCCATCAACCTCATTCAACAATAGCAGCTATGTGCTATATGAAGATGGTACATGCCAACTGATTCACAATGCAAAACTCAGTGACGCCTTCGAACTAACATGAAGACAGCAAGGAGTGAAGTAAGGCTGCCGCTTACTATCACCGATCATCTTCCTCATTGTGCTCGACTGGTTTATGCAGCAAACCGTGAGGAGCTGTGAGAAGATGGGGATACGCTGGTTGGATGGATGAAAAGACTCTAGAAGATTTGGATTTCACCACCGATGATGATTTATGTCTAATGTGTTGTGGAAGATGTGAAGAAGAGGCAGGACAGGGCAGGGCAGCGAGGATTTGACTTCAAGTGAACGTGGGAAGGACAGAGGTGATGAAGTTACCCAACCAACCAACCAACCAACTACTGCTACTACTACTACTACTACTACTACAAGCACCAATCACCATCAACGGGAGAAATCTGAAGTTGAGGAAGCAGTCTCCTTCACCTACCTAGGTAGGCAGCATCGTTTCAACTACAGGCAGCACAGGCACAGATGACGACGTGAAAGACAGACAGGATGTGAAAGACAGCAAGACATGTCTTCCTGCATTAACCTGAAACCAGTGTGGAGATCCACTCCACTCCACTCCACTCCACTCCACTCAGCATAAAGCGTGAACAACAACATCCGGATTTTCAACACTAAGTCAGTCAAGTGAGTCAGTGCTTCGATGTGATGGTCGACAGACTTGGCGCGTCACCAAAAACATTTCCAACAAACTGTAGACATCATTCATCAACAGCTGCCACCTACGCTCACTCACTCACTCACTCACTCACTGACTCACTGACTCACTCGATACTGAAGATGGAGATCAGATGGATTGCCAGAATAATAAGAATAAGCAGCAAGGAACTCAGTGTGGCTGGCGACGAACCAACGAACCACCCAGGAACCCATGATATACGTTCAGTGTCACACTGGTCACACTCGCTAGTCTAGAGAGGCTTTCGATAAGCTAGTGGAGTAGAATACCTGTGTATGTCATACATTTGATTGGCTGCTCATTGACTGTTTAGTATGTAGTGTGGAAAGTGAGATACTTCCAGATTATTTCACGATTCTGAAATCAGTGTGACACTGAACATATATGCATCCTAACCAAGCGTTCAAGAAGATAAATTTCTTAACGTCTCCAGTCGAAGACGAATAACAAGGAAAATGATTTGAGATTGGAATCAATCCTGGTTACTTTGTTGTACATAGCATTGAATTGGACAGTTTTCAGGTCGCTGATCTCCAACAGTAGTCATCTTGCTTGAAAGAATTATGGCTATCATACACATAGAGGTTATTTCGCTAATTATCAAGCATTTTTTCTGTACTACGGATTAGAGTTGACAGTGGAACAACTGAATGCATGAAAACGTTCGATGTAGCAAATACTCTGAACGATTCATGTGACTCGGTAACCTATCATGAAATATGTTCAAGATCTGACCGAATAACACCACATCTGTTTAAAGCATCGAATGAATACTTGACCATAGACATAAAATCAATAGGTCATCACAAACACAATAAATCAGCTGACATCTGCATAAATCGTAGTATGCTTGAAACGGAAGTCAGGTTATAACTTACTTAACGAAATTACCAGTGGTTTAGTTACAGGATTCAGGAGGTTTAGTGTGAAGCCGGTATCCATCACAGGCGAATGCGTTAAGCATTCAACCAATGGGTTGGATTTCGATGGTACACAGGCTGCTGCTTCTGTCACTTCATGAAGTAGACTGATTATCCACCAAGCTCTTCACTTGAAATCCACTTCACTTCCGACCGACTAGCCCCACTTGGAAAAATGCTTGATAGTGTGTTCTATAATTAGGCATAAGTAACGCCTACGTCTTTCTAACAGAGGGATTCATTTATGTCGCTTACTGTAAACTAATTCAAATGAAATGATGTCCACCGAAGTCGTAGCTTCATCATGAAGACCAACAAACGAATATGTATCCTATGAGATATAGTCTCAGGTATAAGATTTAACTGTTTCTACTGTAGCGTGATGATATTACAACTGGTTGTAGAAGAATTTCTAGTCCTCAGTCTTTTCCTTTCTTCCCTTTATACACTGTTGATTTATCACAGTAGACAGCGAAATGAACAGAAACAAAGTTCATTGGAATTGATAATAACATCAGTCAATGTTTTTGAGATAGATGGAGAGTTGTATGTTCTCAAGTGAGATAAACACTTGCAGCGATAAACATGAGAATAAAGTTGAGTGGAAATGTTTGACATAGTCTACTGGAAAACAAGACTACACAACCAAACAGTGTGGCAACAAGGCTGAAAAACAAAGCAGATGAATTATGTAGTTTAATTGACATTGTTCAATCTACTCAAGTGTAGGATGCATATACAACTTAGTCTTACTATGATAATATAAGCATGTTTAACTTTGATGTTTGTTAGTGGAATCGCAACACAATTTCAAAACAACCAATTTGGCAAACAGAGGTGATGATATTTATCATTTCGATAATTGCCGTTTGGATATTGAGATGAAGCGGTGGATTGAGCTGAGAACAACTTCTTCCAATTCAGTTCTCTGTCAATGCCTGTATCCCAATATAAACCTATTGATAATCAGCATAAGGATGTCAATTTAACTACTGCTTTGTCTGGTAGTCGTTATAATATCAAGTTTAGTAGATGAACTGATTGGTGTCATGTGACGATAGTTTTTAGGTATTTCTGTGTGTATTGTCGTGAGTCAATAGGCAGGTAGGTATGTTTGATGCAGATTTCGTGCTGGTCGGCTCTCACCTAAGAAAGACATATCTGCAGTCATTGATTCGAACGCGTGTCACACAGTACTAACGCGATACAGTTTAATACCGAGCTATTCCGCTTGACACCGGGATACAGCACACCACAGTGTTGTTTTACGTTCCTTAATAGCTACATTTCCAAAGTAAATTTACGGACAGTAATCAAAGCTGAATGTCTAATCAGTGTACAAATGCATCAGTTACCCACTGTCAATTAATCTATTCGCACCTGATTACAACGAAAGGTGACGACGATCACCAGCGATCATAATAACGAATTACAAATACAGAAACTGATTAGCTTACGGCAGACAGAAACTACACAAACCAGACATCCCTCTACGACCATTAGTCTCACTTTCTGGAACTCCAACACAACATATCAAGAAAACTTCCGAGAAAACTGAAACACCTCGTCCAATCATGTGGACACTCCATAAAACCACCAACAGAGTTCTTAGAAATGATCAAAAGTATTAATATACAAAACGACGAATTAATGGTATCCTTCAATGTCACAGCACTATACACATCCATCGAACCCCAATTGGCCAAGGAACCTATGTCCCTCCTGCTCAATAAAGACACAAGCCTTACAGAACGCACAAAACCTGAATTTTCAAGTCTGATGGAACTCATCGATCTATGCCTGACAACATACTTCCAATTCAGTGGCAAGACATAGAAACAGATGTAAGGGACTTTAGTGCGGTCACCAAAATCTCGAATAATTGCAGAACCAGTGATGCAAAGACTGGAAGCCATCATTCTATCGTTGATTAAACCAAAAAGTCTGGATTCCCCATGTGGACGACACTTTTGTCATCATTAAAATAGATGATGTGGAAAATACACAGTTTGATCAACAACGTTTTCAATGACATCAAATTCACAGTGGAGAAGGAGTCAAACAACCAACTATCATTCCTGGATGTTTTAGTCAGTAGGACGAATGTCGGAAAGCTGGAAACCCAAGTGTACGGGAAGCCAACACACGGTAACTGATCAAATCCTCAACTACAGTGGCAACAACGCACAAAATTGGTTGCGTGCAGACTCTATTCGAAAGAGGGAGAACACACTGCAATAGAACAACTTCACGGGGAAACGGAGAAAGTTGCTTGATGTTCATCCTAAAGAAGAACGGCTACCCACGAAACTTTATCAGAAGATGCTTAGCCTATCCTGCACAACATCAACCACAAAGCCATCGACAGAAATCAACAGATGCATCATCCCACTATACATAAAGAATATATCAGAAATCATGACAAGATTACTGAGGCCACTTGGTGGAATTGGTGTGGCCCATCAACCAACAAATTCCCTCCAAACACTATTGTGCAGACCAAAGGATGCAACAACCAAATAAGACAAAGCGAACATCATTTAAAAAATCGACTAAAATTTCTGTAGTCAAGACTACATTGGACAAAGTGGTCGCCCTCTTCGCCTTCGTCTGCATGAACACCAATTAACTATTAGGCGTGACGACATTTCATCACTCATTTCAGTGCACGTGGATAACAACTATGGACATGAATTCGATTTTGAAAATGTGGAAATTTTGGACCGGGAGAGGAAACACACAGAATTTCAGGGAATTCCTAGAAGGTTGGCATTCAGATCAGTCAGTCAGTCAGTCAGCAATCAATAGATGTGTTGAGAAAGACCCAATCTGTCAAGCGATGAGAAAACTGATGAAGGACAGAAAGGTGAGAGTTGAAGCAGAGGAGCAGTCAACAGGAATGTCTGTTCAGTCAGTCAATGACACAACATTCAAAGGAAACAATCAGTTACAAATCAGTTAGTCAGGGCAAGCTACTAACTCACTGACGAAGAGATATTGACCGCTCACTCCATACTGGAGTTAGTGCTGATGATGTCGTCTAGAAAGACGATGAAAGCTACACGAATAAACAACCTAGCTGAGTGAACACAATACAAACTAGACCTTTAGGCATAAATGAGACTTTTGACACGAAGTTTATCTCGGGTTGGCCGTTACACCTCATGAATGGAACGAAAAATAGGGTAATCTATGGAATTTGAGATAAGCTGTTTTCGAAAGTCAGCAGAAGGTTTTTCCTGACTACTGTAGCTCGATTAGGTTAATGGTGGTCTTTGATTTGGATTTGGTGTCGTCATTGAACGTGACAGGTTTAAGTCAGTGAGAATAAACCGATTACCCCCTGGCTACATACAAAGCTTGAAGATGAGTAGCAACAAGCATCAAAGCTTAGTCAGACGGGTTTGCTACCTGTTCACCTCAAACATCTGAATAATTAACAGATTCATGGAAAAATATCTGAGCTGAGCAACAGTACTATCATGGAACATATTAGACTGTAAGGCCATTCGGAATCTGTACGTAACTTATTCGATGTGATGTATGATTTGCGAGTACTCCGTTTAAACGGCTTTCGTTCACGTCTTCTTTCAAAAGCGCAAGCTCTTACTGTTTATAAGGAAAATACTAAACCTTTGGTATGTATTTTATCATTTTCAGTCCCTTTTACTTGCATCCCACTAGTTTCACAACGCTACAGTTTTCGAAATGGTGTTCATCTCGGAATCACTGTAAACGTGGAACCGCTGAACAGGTGATTCCTCCTGTTATTCGGCTTCCTCAGCAGTGAGAACTGAAGAAGGCGTCAAGAATCCGACTTACGACCATTCGGTGCCACAGTAAGCTTGATATCATTCAGCTATTGATTTTGAATGCGGCGGTGCGCATTTTCTCAGTGTTCTCAATCTCTACACACCGGCGAAGTTATTTACTGTCACTTGCTCACTACTGGCACACTTCGCAAAAACTTTCAATGAATAGGCATAACCTGTGGGATTGACCAGGTTGGATGTTGATAGGAATGCTCAGTTGATGACTTTAGTTGGTGACCGAGGTATATCATGCATTGATAGGAGTAAGAGAATTCAGAACAGTGGATTTCGATGCAATGGCTGAACCAAAACATGCTCTCCCCGACACCAACCAGTTATCGGTTCGATCGTAGTCGAGGTAATGGATAGACATTTCTGAGGAGTCACAAACTAGAACAAACAAAGGCATTCAGTGCACCCAGGTTAGGGAGATAATAGTGTTCGTCCACCCTTTCCGAGTGAAAAGAAGACAGGCACCTCTGAGCTCTATTCATCACTTCTTGTCTGCATATGCTTTATACGTATGATTGACATTCTAATCCCTACATTATGCTATTTTCTTCTTCATATTCACTGTTCAATACTTTGAGTTGCCAACTGATGTGCTAATCTTTGTTGGTTGTTTCACACTATTCATTATATCTTTAAAATACTTTTAAATTGCGCATATATGGTAGGAAGTTGGGAGTAGAATCCTTTTCACTTATCGATGTTGCTTTGATATATTGTTACGCTGGCGACAATAATGCGCATCATGATGATCGTCATGAAAAATATCGATCACAGTAGAAGACAACATTTTAAGGGTGAAAACACGTGGAATCTTACTAAAATACTGCACACATCCACCCTTTTTTTTGAAACCAATTCCTGACTGATTCTCTAGGCCGTTAAATTAGAAAATGGACACTTACACTAGAGAAAGAATAATTGTTAGCCCAATTGAAAATACTGTCTGAATTCCAATCAACTGTATTATCTATTTGATGATTATATGGAATTACATGAGTTGTATTTTACAGAATGGACTGACTAACTTTTGCGATCTCAGATACTGAACTCACTTGTCCTATGAGCTCATTTCCAATCTGATGTTGCATTTTCCCTGGTAAGATGGGAAGATTGAAAACAACTGTGGAGTGTAAATTTGCAACAGAATAAGGTGTTTGGGGAAGTGTTGAAGTGAAGTTTTCAGTAACGAAATGTTTGTTTCATTGAAATGTGATCTTGCTCCCGGTGATGTCGTCAACTGGTTTTCGCCAAGTCAACTTGACGGTGTACTCGTATTCAACCAGTAGGGCCACGTGGATGCTAACCGTCGAGCACACAATCCCATCCCCCACATTAGGAGAAATTCTGTGAGCATGCAGACAGTTTAGGTATCTGAGTGTTATATTTATAAGAATTCGATAGGCAATCACTTAGCTTACATTCTTAGTTTGTCTACCAGAGGGAATCAGGTGAGTGTCAATCATCATGTAACTGTTCTTCTCCACATTGCAAACACGAAATCCCATGAGCCAGATGTTCATTTGTTTATAATGACCTTATAGCTGTGACGGCTTAAATGTGCTCCATCGGCTGGATATTTGGACAGTGACTGGAAGTATCTGCACTATTAAATGACAAGATATTTCAACAATCGCTTTGCATTACTGAAACTCTGACAATACAATAATTGAGACCAGAATTTTGCCCTCAGAAGCTTTTTTCCCACTTAACATGCCTTTTCAATTCTAGATTCCTTAAGTTTTCCTAATTTAAAGCGGTCGAGAAAGCAGATCAGATCAACTCATCATAACACTGTTGGTAACAGACATCTAAGCTCTTCAGTTGTAAAACACGATACTATAATAGACTATAAAGCAAATCTTTGTCCCTGCTGATGAAATACCATCGAATTCATTGAAGTCTAAGCCATACGTAAGGTAGGACCATCAATGTATGTTCAAACACATTTTCTCCAGACTTTTATGATAAATACGATTTGAAATCAAACATCAGTGTAGTTATAAGTTTTAGCCATACTGCTTTTAGTTATCGGAATAAAAGGTGGGTACTGTAGTAGATTTTAATTCCATTTTAGTCTGTTTATTAGAAATATCACACAGTGAAGCAACAGTATCATTTACTGGATAACAACGTTTCGGACACAATTTATTGTCCATATTCATATCAGGTAACTCCAAAACTTTGAGACACAGTTTATATTATTCCTAATTTTCTCTCCTCCATGATGATATGGCTAGTGAGATTTTTCATATATCTGCGACAGGTACAGAATCATTTCGATTGCTGCGTGTACTTGGTGTTGATTCGACGAACAATGATTCGGTTATCAATCTCTTCCTCCACCCAACTAAGTTAGTTCTTTAACACACTGTCGCTCTATCCCACCCTACTGTGTGATTGTGTGTAATTGCGTACAGAGCTATAGCCGAGCATTTCTCTAAATATCTTTTCTTCTCCTTATTTATCCCTTGGGTTCCTAGTGGAACAGAGAGCTTCCATAACACGTCACCAATTCACTCTCTTCTCTCCAGTCTTTTCAACCTCGCTCAAAAACTACCCACAAGCTCTCATTTCCTCCTCACACCATCTACTTCATACCAACCTCAGGTGGGACGACCAACTCGTCGTTTCCCATTCTCGTTCCACTCGACGGACTGGCCACGCCAGCTCGCGTGGTGTCTCCAACCGGTCTTCTCACTCTATACTCAATACAATCCAATTAAAATGAATCTAAACCAATCCAGTCCATCTCCACGCTGTTCTGCACAGTTGATGAGTGGCGGGTTAATGGTTGGATAGTTGGTTCGTCGCCAGCCACACTGACTTCCTTGTTGCTTATTCTTATTATTCTGGCAATCCATCTGATCTCCATCTTCAGTATCGAGTGAGTCAGTCGGTGAATCAGTGAGTGAATGAGTGAGTCATTGAGTCATTGAGTGAGTCAGTGAGTCAGTGAGTGAGTGAGCGTAGGTGGCAGCTGTTGATGAATGATGTCTACAGTTTGCTGGAAATGATTTTGGTGACGCGTCAAGTCTGTCGACCATCACATCGAAGCACTGACTTACTTGACTGACTTGGTGTTGACAATCCGGATGTTGTTGTTCACGCTTTATGCTGAGTTGAGTGGTGTTCAGTTGAGTTGAGTTGAGTTGAGTGTAGTGGAGTGCAGCGGAGTGCAGTGCAGTGGATCTCCACACTGGTTTCAGGTTAATGCAGGAAGGCCTGTCTTGCTGTCTTTCACATCCTGTCTGTCCTCCACGTCGTCATCTGTGCCTGTGCTGCCTGCTGTAGTTGAAACGATGCTGCCTGCCCAGGTAGGTGAAGGAGACTACTTCCTTCAGATTTCTCCCGTGGTGGTGAAATCCAAGTCTTCTAGAGTCTTTTCATCCATCCAACCAGCATATCCCCATCTTCTCACAGCTCCTCACGGGTTGCTGCATAATCCAGTTGATCACAATGAGGAAGATGATCTGTGATAGTAAGCGGCAGCCTCACTTTACTCCTTGCTGTCTTCACGTTAGTTCGAAGCCGTCACTGAGTTTTGCATTGTGAATCAGTTGGCATGTGCCATCTTCATATAGCACATAGCTGTTGTTGTTGAATGAGGTTGATCAAGGTCAATGTTTGTGGCAGTGAAATTGTAGTGTTGAAGCAGCTGTCTGCCAGATTTCTTTTCAGTCGACGCTGTCGGAGGCCTTACCAAAGTGGATAATTTTGAGTCAGGGATAGAGAGAGAGTTGCCATTCGATCATTCTACGCTCTTTTCTGTGATGATGCGTAGCGTAGTGTTGCAATTTGATCCTCACATGATTCGTACTTCCTGTGTGTGTTCACTGATAGTTCTGTGACTGGACTGCTGGTGGTGTTTGTTGACGAGTAGCAGGTGGTGTTGGTGGTTGATTCCACTCTTGATACCAGGTTTCCTACACTATCTTTCACTGGTCTCATCTGAGTTGATCACTTCCATCCCAGATAGTCACTCGGTCAATTGATATAGTGTTGGCAGGTCTCTGTCTCTCCTTCCTGTAAACTGCAACCTGTGTGCTCTGCTTCAATTGCCAGTGTGTCGTGGAAGTCAGTGTCTTCTGTCTTTGTGCGCACTCTTCTTCATTTCTTTGTCCAGTGTAGTGTTCTATAGGTTGTGTTCACTTCCTCTTTTCCTTGTTCATGCCTGCACTGCACTGTACTGCACTGAGCTGGTTCATCTTCTGCTTCACCGTCTTCCTCTCTCTCCTCTATCACCTTCGATGTAGAGATCCGTGAAGATCCATTCCTTATCTTCTTTCCTCTTCTCTCCCAATACGGTTATGCAGGTCTCCTTCTACATAGCTTTCAAAGAGTTCCAGTGTTTCACAGTGTTTCACACAGGTTTCTTCAGGGATGTTGCTCAGTGTCTCCCATTTTGTCCTGATGGCTGACTGACGTGAATATGTCCCTTGTAGTTTCGTCGTTCAGTTTAGTTTGTGTTTTCAGTGGGTGTTGAGCCTGAACTGTGTTCGTTTATCAACAGGTTGTTTGAATTGGAGGCTTCCAACTTGATTTTGGAGGCAGGTTCATTCCACTAGATAGTGAGTGGTGTGTGTGAACCTACCTCCATCTGCTCCCCTTCTTCATGTGATCCAGTAGGCTGATCGAGTAGGCTGTGTCTCCACTTTCTTCATATTGAGATGAAGTCGATGTGATATTTAGTGTGATGTGTTCGTCAGTTGAAATGAAATGCATGTTGCTCGCCCGCTTTGTCAATATGCTTGTGTTTGTAGACACTGCCTCGCCTCCAATCACCAAATTGTTGAATGCGTAGAAGTCTGCAAACAGTTCTCCATTGTCATCCATCATTTTAGCGAGTGCTTCTCGACTTATTATGGATGAGTTGTGTTCGTGTGTTGTCGGCTCCGAGTTTGTCATTCATGTCAGTCACTCCACCGATTAGAATGAATTTGATGTTGCCATTTGTGTTGTGGTCTTTTCCAGTATTGATTGCAGTTGTCTATAGAATTCTTCCTTCTTCTCTTCATCTGCATTATTTTGTAGGTGTGTAGTGTAACGTAGAGCAGGAATGTGCGAATATGACTTTCCTTCCTTTTGACTTGAATCTTGCTGTCATGATTGTGATGCTGCAGTAGGAGATTGGGGACATCTTGGTAGCCACTGGGAAACTCAGTGTGCTCGTGATTGTCATCCAGGTGACATTAACGGGGCAGAGTTTTGAGTCTGCAGTTGACAGTTTTGAGAGTCCACTTCCATTCAATCTGATTTCGCAGATTTCTAGCACTTCTACGCTATAACTTCTCATCTCTTTCCAATCTGGGAAGCCTTGCCAGCCAGCCAGCTTCAAACATAGTGCGGACACTCCATGTCCCCATGTTCACCTTCGCTTTCATCGAGAGAGAGAGAGAGAAGACACATCAGCCAATTGGCTTCTCGAAGTCTTTCACCAACCGGCATCATTTCGTCCCTTTCATTGCAGTGAGCAATAGGTTTATTCTTTCACGTATAACCTGTAGATATTACTTCACTTCATTATTGCGTGTATTCTTCAGTGATAAGTCATCAGCATTTGCTCGTGTCATGCGTGGTTCATCTAGAATTCACGAAATATACAGAAATATGTATTTATTTATGCGACAATCGCTCATTATGATCATTTTCTACTTACCAAATGAACAAGGCTGATTGATATACATACATGAAGATAGAACAGAGTCAATCAGTATACTGTCAACCAACATTGAAATATACTATACTACTGAAAAGTGTAACCTCGCCTAGGTAACTAGTTCACTAATTACTAGCTGGTCGTGAGCACGGATGAACAGGGAAGGTTGGGCATACGGCCAGCAACCCTAACCCCTAAAATCAATCCAGTTGCTAAAGAAACTTCAAAGCACAAAGTAAATATAAAATTAAACTTATTCCTAGCTGCAATCGGAGAGACGAAATGATGCCGGTTGGTGAAAGACTTCGAGAAGCCAATTGGCTGATGTGTCTTCTCTCTCTCTCTCTCTCGATGAAAGCGAAGGTGAACATGGGGACATGGAGTGTCTTCACTATGTTTGAAGCTGGCTGGCTGGCAAGGCTTCCCAGATTGGAAAGAGATGAGAAGTTATAGCGTAGAAGTGCTAGAAATCTGCGAAACCAGATTGAATGGAAGTGGACTCTCCAAACTGTCAACTGCAGACTCAAAAATCTACTCCGATAATGTCACCTGGATGACAATCACGAGCACACTGAGTTTCCCAGTGGCTACCAAGATGTCCCCAATCTCCTACTGCAGCATCACAATCATGACAGCAAGATTCAAGTCAAAAGGAAGGAAAGTCATAATCGCACATTCCTGCCCTACGTTACACTACACACCTACAAAATAATGCAGATGAAGAGAAGAAGGAAGAATTCTATAGACAACTGCAATCAATACTGGAAAAGACCACAACACAAATGGCAACATCAAATTCATTCTAATCGGTGGAGTGACTGACATGAATGACAAACTCGGAGCCGACAACACACGAACACAACTCATCCATCATAGGTCGAGAAGCACTCGCTAAAATGATGGATGACAATGGAGAACTGTTTGCAGACTTCTACGCATTCAACAATTTGGTGATTGGAGGCGAGGCAGTGTCTACAAACACAAGCATATTGACAAAGCGGGCGAGCAACATGCATTTCATTTCAACAGACGAACACATCACACTAAATATCACATCGACTTCATCTCAATATGAAGAAAGTGGAGACACAGCCTACTCGATCAGCCTACTGGATCACATGAAGAAGGGGAGCAGATGGAGGTAGGTTCACACACACCACTCACTATCTAGTGGAATGAACCTGCCTCCAAAATCAAGTTGGAAGCCTCCAATTCAAACAACCTGTTGATAAACGAACACAGTTCAGGCTCAACACCCACTGAAAACACAAACTAAACTGAACGACGAAACTACAAGGGACATATTCACGTCAGTCAGCCATCAGGACAAAATGGGAGACACTGAGCAACATCCCTGAAGAAACCTGTGTGAAACACTGTGAAACACTGGAACTCTTTGAAAGCTATGTAGAAGGAGACCTGCATAACCGTATTGGGAGAGAAGAGGAAAGAAGATAAGGAATGGATCTTCACGGATCTCTATATCGAAGGTGATAGAGGAGAGAGAGGAAGACGGTGAAGCAGAAGATGAACCAGCAGTGCAGTCAGTGCAGTGCAGTGCAGTGCAGTCAGCAGTCAGTGCAGTGCAGGCATGAACAAGGAAAAGAGGAAGTGAACACAACCTATAGAACACTACACTGGACAAAGAAGTGAAGAAGAGTGCACACAAAGACAGAAGACACTGACTTCCACGACACACTGGCAAGTGAAGCAGAACACACAGGCTGCAGGTAGGAGAGACAGAGACCTGCCAACACTATATCAATTGACCGAGTGACTATCTGGGATGGAAGTGATCAACTCAGATGAGACCAGTGAAAGATAGTGTAGGAAACCTGGTATCAAGAGTGGAATCAACCACCAACACCACCTGCTACTCGTCAACAAACACCACCAGCAGTCCAGTCACAGAACTATCAGTGAACACAAGCCCTCCGACAAAAGCCGAAATCAAATCCTGAACGCCATAAAGTTGCTGAGATCGTCGGAAGCGGCAGGAAACGATGGTATTTCAACAGAGGCAGCCAAAACAGACACAGAGACAACAGCGGAAATGCTCTCACTACACCACTATTGAAGAAGGTTTTGCAAGCATGCAAGGAAGAAAGGAAGAAGGGAGGGAAAGGTACTTTCCCATTCATAAGGAGAAGAGCTACCTTGTCAAACTCCGAAAGGGGGGTACCCTAAGTCTTTGCAAGAACTGGTATGGAATCATGCTCCACCCTTGTCCACCCTATGAAAAATATTAGCCTACATCATCCTGGAGACACTGAAACATCCTCTCGATTCACACGTACAACTGTGGGAGGCTGGATTCAGGAAGTACGAATCATGTGAGGATCAAATTGCAACACTACGCTACGCATCATCATAGAAAAGAGCGTAGAATGATAGAATGGCAACTCTCTCTCTATCCCTGACTCAAATTTATCCACTTTGGTAAGGCCTCCGACAGCGTCGACTGAAAAGAAATCTGGCAGACAGCTGCTTCAACACTACAGTTTCACTGCCACAAACATTGACCTTGATCAACCTCATTCAACAACAACAGCTATGTGCTATATGAAGATGGCACATGCCAACTGATTCACAATGCAAAACTCAGTGACGCCTTCGAACTAACGTGAAGACAGCAAGGAGTGAAGTGAGGCTGCCGCTTACTATCACAGATCATCTTCCTCATTGTGATCAACTGGATTATGCAGCAACCCGTGAGGAGCTGTGAGAAGATGGGGATACGCTGGTTGGATGGATGAAAAGACTCTAGAAGACTTGGATTTCACCACCGATGATGATTTATGTCTAATGTGTTGTGGAAGATGTGAAGAAGAGGCAGGACAGGGCAGGGCAGCGAGGATTCGACTTCAAGTGAATGTGGAAAAGACAGAGGTGATCAAGTTACCCAACCAACCAACCAACCAAACAACCGACCAACTACTACTAATACTACTACTACTACGACAACAACAAGCACCAATCACCATCAACGGGAGAAATCTGAAGGAAGTAGTCTCCTTCACCTACCTGGGCAGGCAGCATCGTTTCAACTACAGCAGGCAGCACAGGCACAGATGACGACGTGGAGGACAGACAGGATGTGAAAGACAGCAAGACAGGCCTTCCTGCATTAACCTGAAACCAGTGTGGAGATCCACTGCACTGCACTCCGCTGCACTCCACTACACTCAACTCAACTCAACTCAACTGAACACCACTCAACTCAGCATAAAGCGTGAACAACAACATCCGGATTGTCAACACCAAGTCAGTCAAGTAAGTCAGTGCTTCGATGTGATGGTCGACAGACTTGACGCGTCACCAAAATCATTTCCAGCAAACTGTAGACATCATTCATCAACAGCTGCCACCTACGCTCACTCACTCACTGACTCACTGACTCACTCAATGACTCACTGACTCACTCACTGACACACTGACTCACTGACTCACTGACTCACTCGATACTGAAGATGTAGATCAGATGGATTGCCAGAATAGTAAGAATAAGCAACAAGGAAGTCAGTGTGGCTGGCGACGAACCAACTATCCAACCATTAACCCACCACTCATCAACTATGCAGAACAGCGTGGAGATGGACTGGATTGGTTTAGATTCATTTTAATTGGATTGTATTGAGTATAGAGTGAGAAGACCGGTTGGAGACACCACGCGAGCTGGCGTGGCCAGTCCGTCGAGTGGAACGAGAATGGGAAACGACGAGTTGGTCGTCCCACCTGAGGTTGGTATGAAGTAGATGGTGTGAGGAGGAAATGAGAGCTTGTGGGTAGTTTTTGAGCGAGGTTGAAAAGACTGGAGAGAAGAGAGTGAATTGGTGACGTGTTATGGAAGCTCTCTGTTCCACTAGGAACCCAAGGGATAAATAAGGAGAAGAAAAGATATTTAGAGAAATGCTCGGCTATAGCTCTGTACGCAATTACACACAATCACACAGTAGGGTGGGATAGAGCGACAGTGTGTTAAAGAACTAACTTAGTTGGGTGGAGGAAGAGATTGATAACCGAATCATTGTTCGTCGAATCAACACCAAGTACACGCAGCAATCGAAATGATTCTGTACCTGTCGCAGATATATGAAAAATCTCACTAGCCATATCATCATGGAGGAGAGAAAATTAGGAATAATATAAACTGTGTCTCAAAGTTTTGGAGTTACCTGATATGAATATGGACAATAAATTGTGTCCGAAACGTTGTTATCCAGTAAATGATACTGTTGCTTCACTGTGTGATATTTCTAATAAACAGACTAAAATGGAATTAAAATCTACTACAGTACCCACCTTTTATTCCGATAACTAAAAGCAGTATGGCTAAAACTTATAACTACACTGATGTTTGATTTCAAATCGTATTTATCATAAAAGTCTGGAGAAAATGTGTTTGAACATACATTGATGGTCCTACCTTACGTATGGCTTAGACTTCAATGAATTCGATGGTATTTCATCAGCAGGGACAAAGATTTGCTTTATAGTCTATTATAGTATCGTGTTTTACAACTGAAGAGCTTAGATGTCTGTTACCAACAGTGTTATGATGAGTTGATCTGATCTGCTTTCTCGACCGCTTTAAATTAGGAAAACTTAAGGAATCTAGAATTGAAAAGGCATGTTAAGTGGGAAAAAAGCTTCTGAGGGCAAAATTCTGGTCTCAATTATTGTATTGTCAGAGTTTCAGTAATGCAAAGCGATTGTTGAAATATCTTGTCATTTAATGGTGCAGATACTTCCAGTCACTGTCCAAATATCCAGCCGATGGAGCACATTTAAGCCGTCACAGCTATAAGGTCATTATAAACAAATGAACATCTGGCTCATGGGATTTCGTGTTTGCAATGTGGAGAAGAACAGTTACATGATGATTGACACTCACCTGATTCCCTCTGGTAGACAAACTAAGAATGTAAGCTAAGTGATTGCCTATCGAATTCTTATAAATATAACACTCAGATACCTAAACTGTCTGCATGCTCACAGAATTTCTCCTAATGTGGGGGATGGGATTGTGTGCTCGACGGTTAGCATCCACGTGGCCCTACTGGTTGAATACGAGTACACCGTCAAGTTGACTTGGCGAAAACCAGTTGACGACATCACCGGGAGCAAGATCACATTTCAATGAAACAAACATTTCGTTACTGAAAACTTCACTTCAACACTTCCCCAAACACCTTATTCTGTTGCAAATTTACACTCCACAGTTGTTTTCAATCTTCCCATCTTACCAGGGAAAATGCAACATCAGATTGGAAATGAGCTCATAGGACAAGTGAGTTCAGTATCTGAGATCGCAAAAGTTAGTCAGTCCATTCTGTAAAATACAACTCATGTAATTCCATATAATCATCAAATAGATAATACAGTTGATTGGAATTCAGACAGTATTTTCAATTGGGCTAACAATTATTCTTTCTCTAGTGTAAGTGTCCATTTTCTAATTTAACGGCCTAGAGAATCAGTCAGGAATTGGTTTCAAAAAAAAGGGTGGATGTGTGCAGTATTTTAGTAAGATTCCACGTGTTTTCACCCTTAAAATGTTGTCTTCTACTGTGATCGATATTTTTCATGACGATCATCATGATGCGCATTATTGTCGCCAGCGTAACAATATATCAAAGCAACATCGATAAGTGAAAAGGATTCTACTCCCAACTTCCTACCATATATGCGCAATTTAAAAGTATTTTAAAGATATAATGAATAGTGTGAAACAACCAACAAAGATTAGCACATCAGTTGGCAACTCAAAGTATTGAACAGTGAATATGAAGAAGAAAATAGCATAATGTAGGGATTAGAATGTCAATCATACGTATAAAGCATATGCAGACAAGAAGTGATGAATAGAGCTCAGAGGTGCCTGTCTTCTTTTCACTCGGAAAGGGTGGACGAACACTATTATCTCCCTAACCTGGGTGCACTGAATGCCTTTGTTTGTTCTAGTTTGTGACTCCTCAGAAATGTCTATCCATTACCTCGACTACGATCGAACCGATAACTGGTTGGTGTCGGGGAGAGCATGTTTTGGTTCAGCCATTGCATCGAAATCCACTGTTCTGAATTCTCTTACTCCTATCAATGCATGATATACCTCGGTCACCAACTAAAGTCATCAACTGAGCATTCCTATCAACATCCAACCTGGTCAATCCCACAGGTTATGCCTATTCATTGAAAGTTTTTGCGAAGTGTGCCAGTAGTGAGCAAGTGACAGTAAATAACTTCGCCGGTGTGTAGAGATTGAGAACACTGAGAAAATGCGCACCGCCGCATTCAAAATCAATAGCTGAATGATATCAAGCTTACTGTGGCACCGAATGGTCGTAAGTCGGATTCTTGACGCCTTCTTCAGTTCTCACTGCTGAGGAAGCCGAATAACAGGAGGAATCACCTGTTCAGCGGTTCCACGTTTACAGTGATTCCGAGATGAACACCATTTCGAAAACTGTAGCGTTGTGAAACTAGTGGGATGCAAGTAAAAGGGACTGAAAATGATAAAATACATACCAAAGGTTTAGTATTTTCCTTATAAACAGTAAGAGCTTGCGCTTTTGAAAGAAGACGTGAACGAAAGCCGTTTAAACGGAGTACTCGCAAATCATACATCACATCGAATGAGTTACGTACAGATTCCGAATGGCCTTACAGTCTAATATGTTCCATGATAGTACTGTTGCTGACCTCAGATATTTTTCCATGAATCTGTTAATTATTCAGATGTTTGAGGTGAACAGGTAGTAAACCCGTCTGACTAAGCGCTGATGCTTGTTGCTACTCATCTTCAAGCTATGTCTGTAGCCAGGGGGCAATCGATTTATTCTCACTGACTTAAACCTGTCACCTGCAACGACGACACCAACTCCAAATCAAAGACCACCATTAACCTGATCGAGCTACAGTAGTCAGGAAAAACCTTCTGCTGACTTTCAAAAACAACTTATCTCAAATTCCATGGATTACCCTATTTTTCGTTCCATTCATGAGGTCTAACAGCCGACCCGAGATAAACTTCGTATCAAAAGTCTCATTTGTGCCTTAAGGTCTAGTTTGTATTGTGTTCTGGCAGCTAGGTTGTTTATTCGTGTAGCTTTCATGGTCTTTCTAGACGACACCATCAGCACTAACTCCAGTATGGAGTGAGCGGTCAATATCTCTCCGCCAGTGAGTTAGTAGCTTGCCCTGACTAACTGATTTGTAACTGATTGTTTCCTTTGGTTGTTGTGTCATTGACTGCTCCTCTGCTTCAACTCTCACCTTTCTGTCCTTCATCAGTTTTCTCATCGCTTGACAGATTGGGTCTTTCTCAACACATCTATTGATTGCTGACTGACTGACTGACTGACTGACTGATCTGAATGCCAACCTTCTAGGAATTCCCTGAAATTCTGTGTGTTTCCTCTCCCGGTCCAAAATTTCCACATTTTCAAAATCGAATTCATGTCCATAGTTGTTATCCACGTGCACTGAAATGAGTGATGAAATGTCGTCACGTCTAATAGTTAATTGGTGTTCATGCAGACGAAGGCGAAGAGGGTGACTACTTTGTCCAATGTAGTCTTGACTACAGTTATTTTTGTCGATTTTCTAAATGATCTTCCCTTTGTCTTCTTTGCTTGTTGCATCCTTTGGTCTGCACAATAGTGTTTGGAGGGAATTTGTTGGTTGATGGGCCACAGCAATTCCACCAAGTAGCCTCAGTAATCTTGTCATGATTTCTGATATATCCTTTATGTATAGTGGGATGATGCGTCTGTTGATTTCTGTCGATGGCTTTGTAGTTGATGTTGTGCAGGATAAGCTAAGCATCTTCTGATAAAGTTTCGTGGGTAGCCGTTCTTCTTTAGGATGGACATCAAGTAATTTTCTCCGTTTCCCCGTGAAGTTGTTCTATTGCAGTGTGTTCTCCCTCTTTCGAATAGAGTCTGCACGCAACCAATTTTGTGCGTTGTTGCCACTGTAGTTGAGGATTTGATCAGTTACCGTGTGTTGGCTTCCCGTACACTTGGGTTTCCAGCTTTCCGACATTCGTCCTACTGACTAAAACATCCAGGAATGATAGTTGGTTGTTTGGCTCCTTCTCCACTGTGAATTTGATGTCATTGAAAACGTTGTTGATCAAACTGTGTGTTTTCTACATCATCTATTTTAATGATGACAAAAGTGTCGTCCACATATGGAATCCAGACTTTTTGGTTTAATCAACGATAGAATGATGGCTTCCACTCTTTGCATCACTGGTTCTGCAATTATTCGAGATTTTGGTGACCGCACTCAAGTCCCTTACATCTGTTTGTATGTCTTGCCACTGAATTGGAAGTATGTTGTCAGGCATAGATCGATGAGTTCCACCAGGCTTGAAAACTCAGGTTTTGTGCGTTCTGTGAGGCTTATGTCTTTATTGAGCAGGAGGGACATAGGTTCCTTGGCCAATTGGGGTTCGATGGATGTGTATAGTGCTGTGACATTGAAGGATACCATTAATCCGTCGTTTTGTATATTAATACTTTTGATCATTTCTAAGAACTCTGTTAATGGTTTTATGGAGTGTCCACATGATTCGACGAGGTGTTTCAGTTTTCTCGGAAGTTTTCTTGATATGTTGTGTTGGAGTTCCAGAAAGTGAGACTAATGGTCGTAGAGGGATGTCTGGTTTGTGTAGTTTCTGTCTGCCGTAAGCTAATCAGTTTCCGTCTTTGTAATTCGTTATTATGATCGCTGGTGATCGTCGTCACCTTTCGTTGTAATCAGGTGCGAATAGAATAATTGACAGTGGGTAACTGATGCATTTGTACACTGATTAGACATTCAGCTTTGATTGGTGTCCGTAAATTTACTTTGGAAATGTAGCTATTAAGGAACGTAAAACAACACTGTGGTGTGCTGTATCCCGGTGTCAAATGGAATAGCTCGGTATTAAACTGTATCGCGTTAGTACTGTGTGACACGCGTTCGAATCAATGACTGCAGATATGTCTTTCTTAGGTGAGAGCCGACCAGCACGAAATCTGCATCAAACATACCTGCCTGCCTATTGACTCACGACAATACACACAGAAATACCTAAAAACTATCGTCACATGACACCAATCAGTTCATCTACTAAACTTGATATTATAACGACTACCAGACAAAGCAGTAGTTAAATTGACATCCTTATGCTGATTATCAACAGGTTTATATTGGGATACAGGCATTGACAGAGAACCGAATTGGAAGAAGTTGTTTTCAGCTCAATCCACCGCTTCATCTCAATATCCAAACGGTAATTACCGAAATAATAAATATCATCACCTCTGTTTGCCAAATTAAACTACATAATTCATCTGTTCTGTTTTTCAGCCTTGTTGCCACACTGTTTGGTTGTGTAGTCTTGTTTTCCAGTCGACTACATCAAACATTTCCACTCAACTTTATTCTCATGTTTATCGCTGTAAGCGTTTATCTCACTTGAGAATATACAACTCTCCATCTATCTCAAAAACACTGATTGATGTTATTATCAATTCCAATGAACTTTGATTCTGTTCATTTCGCTGTCTACTGTGATAAATCAACAGTGTGTAAAGGGAAGAAAGGAAAAGACTGAAGACTAGAAATCCTTCTACAACCAGTCGTAATATCATCACATTACAGTAGAAACAGTTAAATCTTATACCTGAGACTATATCTCATAAGATACATATTCGTTTGTTGGTCTTCATGATGAAGCTACGACTTCGATGGACATCATTTCATTAGAATTAGTTTACAGTAAGCGACATAAATGAATCCCTCTGTTAGAAAGACGTAGGCGTTACTTATGCCTAATTATAGAACACACTATCAAGCATTTTTCCAAGTGGGGCTAGTCGGTCGGAAGTGAAGTGGATGTCAAGTGAAGAACTTGGTGGATAATCAGTCTACTTCATGAAGTGACAGAAGCGGCAACCTGTGTACCATCGAAATCCAACCCATTGGTTGAATGCTTAACGCATTCGCCTGTGATGGATACCGCCTTCACATTAAACCTCCTGAATCCTGTAACTATACCACTGGTAATTTCGTTAAGTAAGTTATAACCTGACTTCCGTTTCAAGCATACTAGGATTTATGCAGATGTCGGCTGATTTATTGTGTTTGTGATGACCTATTGATTTTTATGTCTATGGTCAAGCATTCATTCGATGCACCCAACAGATGTGGTGTTATTCGGTCAGATTTTGAACATATTTCATGATAGGTTACCGAGTCACATGAATCGTTCAGAGAATTTGCTACATCGAACGTTTTCATGCATTCGGCTGTTCCACTGTCAACTCTAATCCGTAGTATACAAGGAATGCTTGATAATTCGCGAAATAACCTCTATGTGTATGATAGCCATAATCCTTTCAAGCAAGATGACTACTGTTGGAGATCACCTACCTGAAAACTGTCGAATTCAATGCTATGTACAACAAAGTGACCAGGATTGATTCCAATTTCAAATCATTTTCCTTGTTATTCGTCTTCGATTGGAGACGTTAAGAAATTTATCTTCTTGAACGCTTGGTTAGGATGCATATATGTTCAGTGTCACACTGATTTCAGAATCGTGAAATAATGTGCAAGTATCTCACTTTCCACACACTACATACTGAACAGTCAATGAGCAAACAATCAAATGTATGACATACACAGGTATTATACTCCACTAGCTTATCGAAAGCCTCTCTAGACAAGCGAGTGTGATCACAACAAGAGAAACATTTTTATGCTACTGTGATACAAAGTTAAAATTTGCAAAGAGATGTGCCCTCGGTTTTCGACTACCACCACAAATTGACGAAATATCCAGAAGAATCACTTACCATTCTCATACACCTCATTCCCATCTATCACATGAGAAGCTTAAACAAAATTCCAAAATCCTGTCAACCTGCTCACTGACGTTCGTAGAGGAAACTGGTTTATTTATTATTATTATTATTTGTTACTTGAGTTCCTAGTGGAACATAGAGCTTCCATAACACGTCACCATTTCACTCTCTTCTCTCCAGTCTTTTCAACCTCGCTCAAAAACTACCCACAAGCTCTCATTTCCTCCTCACACCATCTCCTACATATCAACCTCAGGTGGGACGACCAACTCGTCGTTTCCCATTCTCGTTCCACTCGACGGACTGGCCACGCCAGCTCGCGTGGTGTCTCCAACCGGTCTTCTCACTCTATACTCAATACAATCCAATTAAAATGAATCTAAACCAATCCAGTCCATCTCCACGCTGTTCTGCACAGTTGATGAGTGGCGGGTTAATGGTTGGATAGTTGGTTCGTCGCCAGCCACACTGACTTCCTTGTTGCTTATTCTTACTATTCTGGCAATCCATCTGATCTACATCTTCAGTATCGAGTGAGTCAGTGAGTCAGTGAGTCAGTGTGTCAGTGAGTGAGTCAGTGAGTCAGTGAGTGAGTCAGTGAGTGAGTCAGTGAGTCAGTGAGTGGGTCAGTGAGTGAGTGAGTGAGCGTAGGTGGCAGCTGTTGATGAATGATGTCTACAGTTTGCTGGAAATGATTTTGGTGACGCGTCAAGTCTGTCGACCATCACATCGAAGCACTGACTTACTTGACTGACTTGGTGTTGACAATCCGGATGTTGTTGTTCACGCTTTATGCTGAGTTGAGTGGTGTTCAGTTGAGTTGAGTTGAGTTGAGTGTAGTGGAGTGCAGCGGAGTGCAGTGCAGTGGATCTCCACACTGGTTTCAGGTTAATGCAGGAAGGCCTGTCTTGCTGTCTTTCACATCCTGTCTGTCCTCCACGTCGTCATCTGTGCCTGTGCTGCCTGCTGTAGTTGAAACGATGCTGCCTGCCCAGGTAGGTGAAGGAGACTACTTCCTTCAGATTTCTCCCGTTGATGGTGATTGGTGCTTGTTGTTGTCGTAGTAGTAGTAGTATTAGTAGTAGTTGGTCGGTTGTTTGGTTGGTTGGTTGGTTGGGTAACTTGATCACCTCTGTCTTTTCCACATTCACTTGAAGTCGAATCCTCGCTGCCCTGCCCTGTCCTGCCTCTTCTTCACATCTTCCACAACACATTAGACATAAATCATCATCGGTGGTGAAATCCAAGTCTTCTAGAGTCTTTTCATCCATCCAACCAGCGTATCCCCATCTTCTCACAGCTCCTCACGGGTTGCTGCATGATCCAGTTGATGACAATGAGGAAGATGATCTGTGATAGTAAGCGGCAGCCTTACTTCACTCCTTGCTGTCTTCACGTTAGTTCGAAGCCGTCACTGAGTTTTGCATTGTGAATCACTTGGCATGTACCATCTTCATATAGCACATAGCTGTTGTTGTTGAATGAGATTGGTGGAGGTTTGTGGTACTCCTTAGTGTTGGTTAGTCTAGTCATTAATATTCCCTGCACACCGACAGGCTCTCCTTTCTCCAATATGTTTACCACTACTACATTGAGAATAATTGTCAGTAGATTTTGACAGCCGAAGAGATTTCGTCAACTTGATGACGACACACGGTTTAAGTGACATATACTGACATTTCAATATAATCCGTGCATACTAATGAATAAAGCTGACGAAGTGAAGATCAATTTTCACTTACGTTTTATTCTCACGTATTTAGTTATTACTTATAACTGACCAGTCAAGAAGAGATATTCCAGTTAGGTTGCCACTTAGTATGCAGTTTGCCTAGAAATGACTTGTTACAAAATAATTTTAATAACGGTTTAAACGTTTGAAAAAGGTATATATATACAATTGAAAAGATATATATATTTCCGCTCAATCGGTCTTTCTTCTCTACGTATAATCAATGAGTACTACTTATGCGTTCGAGTAGCATGAGTTAACGCTCAATCATACGAAGTGCTCCCCACTGGGTCACTGCCTAGTCCTGAGTAAAATGTGACATTGTCACTGACAAGCATGAAACCTAGTCTCACAACTTCCTGTCATTTGACTACCATCATTCTATACGAAAAGTTGAAGTAATCAACGATGAAGTGAATGAAATTGATTCGATTCGCGCCGGTAGACCAGTGTGTGAACGACAGTGTTTTAGACAATTGAAAAGCATACTTCGAAGCGAATCGCTGCTCACTCACTCACTGGTCAAAAGTCGAATCGTAATGCATTCAGCTTCCCAGTGCACATTTCTGCAACAATTAGTCACCAGTATCTATTGTGCGATAGTTAATAAAACTAACTCAGTGTCCAGACGTCGACATATGAATTGGGGTTGAAACTTGTGAATCACTAGTTGAAAGTCGAGTAGTTCAACCATCAAGTCGCGGATCTACCATTCACTGTTAATGGAAGAAGAAACAGTCTTCTCAGCATTTTTCTTTTATTCTTCGATAAATTGGCATCGTGGTGACCAACCACAAGCGGACAAAAAGCATCTTGGCAGTAACTACGTAGGCAACAACATCCATTTTAAACGTCACCTTCGTTTATCAACGAAAGTTTATCCCGTACACTGAAATGTAATATCCCCTTGACAAATAGAGGAGAAAGTGAAATTTCTCGCTGAACAAAAATTAATATTTTGACGAAATATAATGAGTCCATGGAAACTATACAGTCGTCTATCTGACCACTTGTCACAATTAGACAATATTTAACATTTTCACAACTTTTTCTATCAATCTGATAGTCACGAAATATACAGAAATATGTATTTATTTATGCGACAATCGCTCATTATGATCATTTTCTACTTACCAAATGAACAAGGCTGATTGATATACATACATGAAGATAGAACAGAGTCAATCAGTATACTGTCAACCAACATTGAAATATACTATACTACTGAAAAGTGTAACCTCGCCTAGGCAACCAGTTCACTAATTACTAGCTGGTCGTGAGCACGGATGAACAGGGAAGGTTGGGCATACGGCCAGCAACCCTAACCCCTAAAATCAATCCAGTTGCTAAAGAAACTTCAAAGCACAAAGTAAATATAAAATTAAACTTATTCCTAGCTGCAATCGGAGAGACGAAATGATGCCGGTTGGTGAAAGACTTCGAGAAGCCAATTGGCTGATGTGTCTTCTCTCTCTCTCTCTCTCGATGAAAGCGAAGGTGAACATGGGGACATGGAGTGTCTTCACTATGTTTGAAGCTGGCTGGCTGGCAAGGCTTCCCAGATTGGAAAGAGATGAGAAGTTATAGCGTAGAAGTGCTAGAAATCTGCGAAATCAGATTGAATGGAAGTGGACTCTCAAAACTGTCAACTGCAGACTCAAAACTCTGCCCCGTTAATGTCACCTGGATGACAATCACGAGCACACTGAGTTTCCCAGTGGCTACCAAGATGTCCCCAATCTCCTACTGCAGCATCACAATCATGACAGCAAGATTCAAGTCAAAAGGAAGGAAAGTCATATTCGCACATTCCTGCTCTACGTTACACTACACACCTACAAAATAATGCAGATGAAGAGAAGAAGGAAGAATTCTATAGACAACTGCAATCAATACTGGAAAAGACCACAACACAAATGGCAACATCAAATTCATTCTAATCGGTGGAGTGACTGACATGAATGACAAACTCGGAGCCGACAACACACGAACACAACTCATCCATAATAAGTCGAGAAGCACTCGCTAAAATGATGGATGACAATGGAGAACTGTTTGCAGACTTCTACGCATTCAACAATTTGGTGATTGGAGGCGAGGCAGTGTCTACAAACACAAGCATATTGACAAAGCGGGCGAGCAACATGCATTTCATTTCAACTGACGAACACATCACACTAAATATCACATCGACTTCATCTCAATATGAAGAAAGTGGAGACACAGCCTACTGGATCACATGAAGAAGGGGAGCAGATGGGGGTAGGTTCACACACACCACTCACTATCTAGTGGAATGAACCTGCCTCCAAAATCAAGTTGGAAGCCTCCAATTCAAACAACCTGTTGATAAACGAACACAGTTCAGGCTCAACACCCACTGAAAACACAAACTAAACTGAACGACGAAACTACAAGGGACGTATTCACGTCAGTCAGCCATCAGGACAAAATGGGAGACATTGAGCAACATCCCTGAAGAAACCTGTGTGAAACACTGTGAAACACTGGAACTCTTTGAAAGCTATGTAGAAGGAGACCTGCATAACCGTATTGGGAGAGAAGAGGAAAGAAGATAAGGAATGGATCTTCACGGATATCTACATCGTAGGTGATAGAGGAGAGAGAGGGAGATGGTGAAGCAGAAGATGAACCAGTGCAGTGCAGTGCAGTGCAGTGCAGTACAGTGCAGTGCAGGCATGAACAAGGAAAAGAGGAAGTGAACACAACCTACAGAACACTACACTGGACAAAGAAGTGAAGAAGAGTGCGCACAAAGACAGAAGACACTGATTTCGACGACACACATTGTCAAGTGTAGCTGAGCATTGTTTCCTTTGTATAATGTAAACTCTTGTTCAATTTTATGTATTGACATTTGAATCGAATCATGAGTTGATAAATTTTAATGTAATGGTTTTGAAATAATTATCCAATTTTGAGTGAATAAATTGCATGATGAAGGATGATTACTAGAATTTTCTGTTTCTTCAAAATCAATACATATTAATTAAATGAAGAATATGTTTTGACAAGAAAAGAATATCATGCAATGTATTGGTCAAATCTTTATTCACCGGAGTTAACTGATCAATCTAACAGATGAGATAAACTGAAGTGGTATGCATCAATTAAAGATTTCAATGACTGAAGAAGAGAAAAGAAGAGAGAAAAGTAGAAGAAAAAAAGTATATAATTATAACTGTAGAATGAATCTTGAAATACTTCGACTTTTGATTCTATCAGTCAGTAGTCAACAACGTAAACTATCTAATGTAATCGATATGAAACCTTAACGGGTGTAAAAAGCAACGACTAGCAATCAAGGTATATGTAAATGTAAACATTTTATCATTGCCTTTTTCTAACAGCCGGTCGAATATATAAATTGAACCAGACAATACAACATATCGGAACAAGTTACCTACCATATTTGAACAACGTATACCAAAATAAAAGGCAACACAATGTAAGATAGAAAAATTAGAAGGAGGGGAATATGATCAAAAGTTGTGAGAGGCGACAAGAGAGTAAGACAAAGATGAAAATTCGATAGAACGATGAGAATGCAAGTAGTATAACCAATGAAATTGAATCTATGCCATATTTCATAGAATTTCGAGCCACCGATTTCATTTGTTACTTAACACGAAGTAAACCCCACAACAATGTTATCACGCAAGCTCTCTCAAATCATCATCAATCTTTCATATCTTTGTCCACCGACTTTCCTTTATACTTCTCTATCCATATTATATAGTCGTAGCTAATTTCCTTCAAATTTTCAACCTTCAATAACGATTTGAGTTGAAGGAATAGAATCCCTGGTACCTTGGAACAGCACTGTGAACAACATACTGGAGCTTTTAATGTCTACACTCTCAGTCGAATTGAACGACAAGCTTCAATAGTCAAAACTCTAGAAAATCGGGTCATGAATGACTGCTTTGTTTATGTAACACCCATATCCATTTAACTTAATTTAACCAATATGCCAAATCTGAAAAGTCACCGTTTTAGAATCTGCAGATTTGACGGCTTGTTCTCGTCGTCTCGCAGGTAAAGCACTAAGTCCTACAGCTGAAAATGCACTACTTGACTAGAACACTTGCCTGTTCTGTGTTCCACTCGACGATGCAGTGAGAAGTTAAAAGAGCAGCGAAACTTGCCGTCCTTTTGTATTTCCAACTTACACACTGTGACTACAGTTCGAATGTGGCGAAAAATGAGTTTTACTCAAAACTGTTGAGTCTCCTATTGAAAGCAACAAACATTCAGATGTGGTTGTTGCAGTAAATGATTTCAATGCCCAAGTTAGTAGACTAATAAGTCAAGCAGAAAGGCACTCAGGTGACAATTTAAGAGTCTCAACAGAAGAAAAACACATAACGGTAATTGCCTGCTATAAATATACTCAGACAATCAATCACCTATTTTGCATCAGCATGGACTTCAGACATAGAGGCAGGCAGGAATTGTCTGTCTATTAATTATCACTGAACAGAATTGGCACAGGATTGTCACCCCTTCTACAGCACTGGTTTACACAGTGAACATGTGTTGGTTAGAGCAGGTCAGTTCCTGCACCTAAATGGATGTAGAAAACCTAGTTCCAAAACAGCTTGATGATGAGAGTACTAAGCATGCTTTTATTCAGCAACAGGTTAGACGGTAATCGAAACAAGACAAAGTCACTCATTCTGAAGAAACCTGTCTTCAACTCCAGTTGGCTGTAAAAACGGAGATGAAGGTGGTAAGTAACCCTGAGAAAAGCATTAGAAAGGGTTAGTCAATCTCACTAGCTTATTCCAAAACAATGGATGCACGCGAACGCATGCCAATAGGCTGTGATCACAATGAAGGCCAGACACAATTAAAATGAAATCAAGAGTTTGTTCTATGACCATGAAGGCTAAAAGATGAGAATGGTCTTGGTGATAGTTACCTGTAAACAACTATTCGGACTGATCAAGGGAAATCAGAGTAAATCGTTTATGCTTGATGACACTATGGTGATGAAGCATAGATCTGCAGTTCATATGCACGAAACACTAGAAAGGTGAATGGAACAGTTTAAACCTGCCTCCAGTTAGCCTTTGCTTCCCTGCTTACAGTCGTCTTCTCAAGAGAATATTATTCCTGACGTGGTTACACCACGACACCTTGCTATGAAGGCAACTGTGGTCAAATACCCGAAGTTTTCTAATATTCTCAACTTTTACTGTTTCACACCTACACATATAGAAAACGTTCAGAGTCATACATCAATGTTTATTGCATGACATTTGAAGCGTAGTTTATTTTCCCGCAATCTTCATGTTAAGGTATTTATGAAACGTTCAACATTTTGGTACTTAAAGCCATAATACTTTTCATGCTTCGACTTTTTAAGGGCAGTCAAATTTCTAATATCTTCGAAATAAGTGTTGATTCACCCCTTTCTATGGATTAGGTGTAAATTTTATGGAAACAGAAATCGATTACTTCTACAGTTGACCTTATAGATTTTTAGGACTATCAATTCGATTATACAGATAGACAGAGAGACAAAATCAACGTAGAACTCAGCATAAAAGTGCATCGGTTCAAGTTGTCACACATTTTAGTAGCACGAAAACAATAATAATAATAATAGATCATCGGATATCACAGCAGCGCCACAGGTAGCACAAGTTGGCAAAAACCAGCCAAGCCTATTGTATTCGTAAAGAGATTTCATCGGCCACTCATCCACCAGTGCACGGCTGATCCCACTTCTCACGTAAGTGCAGTGGTCAACACATTCAACCACTTCACTCTCTATTCTTACCCCAGGCATCGTTGAAGACCAATCCAGGGGCGACAATTCGCATTCCAGTGGTGAGAAACGCATCCCAAACATTCTCAATTTGCCACTCAGTGTGCAGCAGACTCTGCATCTTATCAGCGTCTTCGTCTAACACGACTATGTCATCTGCGTATTCTAGGTCTAACGAAAATTCTCCGACGATCAGGTCAATTTCTGTGTAGTCAGGTGACGAGAGGGAGACCTGCATATGAATATCTATGATAAAATTGAATGAGAATGGAGAGAGTGGGCAGTCTTGATGGACACTACTCGACAAGTACAGCCACCCGGACATCTCTCCATAGGCTGTAACACGCACACAAGTGTTCGAGTAGAGAGCCTTCAATAAGGTGATGTACTTACTCGCTACGCCTTTCAGTGAGAGACATTGTCATAAGACTTCTTGGTCGACGGAGTCGAATTACGCCTTCACGTCGAGAAATACAGCTATTGTCGGGCGTCGGTAAGTGTGTGTGTTCGGAAAGCTGGCCCAGTGTGAATAGTTGGTCTATACACCAAATGGGTGGTCAGTGAATTTTCACTCAGTTTCGACTGTAGACTTCTAGGAGTCAGGCTTCTAATAACATTAAAAACCTGACTCTTAGAATCCTATTGTCAAAGCTGAGTGAAAACTCACTGACCACCCAGTTTACCACTTCAGCTGATGCAGCAACATTTCAACCCACATTAACCTCGTAATCAGTCATTATAAATCACTGAAAAACCTAGAGCACTGACACAGTAATACTGACTGGATAAAGACACAGGTGGGTTGAGAAGTATTATGATAGAAATAACCAGTAGCTAGATGTGAATGCACTCGTTACGCTGACGTCAATCATGACAGGCTGAAAAGCTACCCACCCCATTCCTAAATCCACGATGAAGCTGAAAATCACTGGAAATGTCGACAACCAATCAAATGACTGCAGAAAATAACATGACTGAATGTGTAGATATCTATATGATTGGATTAGTTGACAGAAACTAATGAAAATCATACACCCTAGAATACCATCAAGATATCAGGACCACCTGTAAATATAAATACTTACTGCACTATTTGCACATAGTCAGAATAAGTGGTGTTCATTGGCCTCAGCACTGGATTTCAACACAATGCATGACGGATTAAAAGTCTGCTGCATCATCTTAGGCCCGAGTAATTGGATAATATCGCTTAAATCCTCTCATACAACAGGAATGACATCTCATTGTCTAGTATATAAATCTCTACGGGGTCAGGTTGCATCAATTAGATGCTTTTCGCAGTTGGGCACAATTGAAACTTGTTAGAAACATTTCATTGTTTCACCAACTTTTCAGTTCCCTAGGGATCAATTGACAGGTGTTGTTCACGAATGTACATCAGCATACACGATACATTACACACCACAGATGATAATTATCACCATGCTACTATATATATATATATATATATATATATATATATACATATATATATATACATATATATACATATACATATATACATATACACATATACACATATACATATATACATATATACATATATACATTCAACTCACCGGATCAACTTAATCATGCAGTTTCCAACTTTTAGATAAATCAGCTAATGGACGCAGGAAACTTCATCATATATATACTGGTGGATGAGATCATCCAACTCTGTATAGAAGACAGCTTCAGCAGTCAATGCGAAAGATGATGACATACACACAAGGGATGATAATGAGGCTGCAGTCGAATACTTCTTCTCATCACGATAATATGATTACTTTGAAAGTTTCGATGATTTTTGCTGCCAACAATAATTGAGAGTCCAATGTTTTACTCCACTACAACAATCTTCAAACCATTGAAGAGAATGCTGTAAATTCACTCACTGACCAATACGGATTTGGTAAAAAATTATATCCTGAAGATGAAATATGATTGGTTAGTCGTAGTAAACAGATACCATCATCATCATCATCATCATCATCATCATCATCATCATGCAATGTATTCTGTAAACCTTGAAGTGAATCAACAGATTCATGCAATGATATAGTTATAGCTAAAACTAACTAACAGACGATCAACTGCCTCTTTATTATCTATTATTATTATTATTATTATCATTGCAATCATTTGTTGGACTAAACGACTGAATCATTAGCATTAATTGCTCTCTAGTTATTGATGATTGGTCGGATAGCAACGACTGGCGTCCGACCGGTGATTACCGAAGGCTTAACGCCAAAACAACTCCGGACTGCTACCCTATACCTCACGTTTACGACTTGACCGCAACCTTATGCGGCATGAACATTTTCTCCAAAATCGACTTGGTCAAAGCGTACAACCAGATACCTATGGCAGCAGAAGATATCGCGAAAACAGCCATTATTACTCCTTTTGGCCTGTTTGAATTCCTGCGCATGCCTTTTGGTCTTCGGAATGCAGCACAAACATTCCAACGCTTTATGGACGACGTCTTCCGTGGTCTGAATTTTGTTCATGTCTACATCGATGACTGTCTAATTGCGAGTCCAGATAAGGAAACACACCTTAAACATTTGGACCTCGCATTCGAAAGACTTAAAAAACATGGCATCACAGTTAACTTACAGAAGTGTGAAATAGGAGTTGAATCACTCAGCTTCCTTGGGCATACCATTGACAACAAAGGTATACGCCCATTGAGAGATAAAGTGGCGGCTATCACAAACTATCCAGAGCCGACCACTGTGAAACATCTCCGCACTTTCAATGGCCTGGTAAGTTATTACCGAAGGTTTATCCCTAACTGTGCCTCTGTCATGAGACCACTCACAGATCTACTTCGAGGAACTGCGAAGTTCGTGTCTCTGGACAACGCGGCTAGACTTGCTTTCTCCAAAGTCAAGGAAGCCATTTCGAACGCAACCATGCTTATGCATCATGACCCCAATGCTCCTCTGAGTATTGCTGTTGATGCATCTGATTCAGCAATTGGAGCAGTTTTGCAACAGTTGACTGACAACCAGTGGCAACCGTTAGCCTTTTTCTCGAGGCGGCTGCAAGACGCGGAAACAAGATACAGTACATTTGGTAGGGAACTCCTAGCCATGTACTGTTCTGTACGCCATTTTCGACATTCTGTGGAAGGTCGTGATTTCATTATTTTCACAGACCACAAACCGTTAACCTTTTCCCTCAGCTCGGCGTCTGACAAATACTCCCCTCGTGAGTCGCGACAGCTGGATTACATTTCCCAGTTCACGTCAGACATCCGCCACATTTCTGGAGCAAACAACTCCGCAGCCGACGCACTATCTCGAATAGCTTCGATAAACTATATCGAGGGTATTGATCTCGTTGAACTAGCTCGGCGTCAAAAGGAAGACCTTGAGCTGCATCATGAGTTGTCGTCCACAACTCTCAAACTGCGACTTTGTCCTGTTGGATCAGACAAGGATACAATTTTGTGCGATGTCTCTGCTAGTCAACCACGCCCAATAGTTCCGAAGAGTTGTCGACGCAACGTCTTCAATACGTTGCACAAACTCTCTCATCCAGGTGTACGAGCCACCATTAGGCTTATCGCACAACGTTTCTGCTGGCCTGGGATGAACAAAGACGTTAAGGAGTGGGCCCAGTCGTGCTTAGCTTGTCAAAAGTGTAAAGTCACGCGACACACGAAAAGCCCTTTAGGCTCATTTCTAGCCCCAGACATGCGTTTCGACCACGTCCATATAGATATTGTAGGACCCCTACCAGAATCTAATGGATGTACCTACCTTTTCACTTGTGTTGATCGTTTCACACGATGGCCGGAAGCAGTACCCATTAAAGATATTACTGCCGAAACAGTTGCTCGTGTTTTCGTCGAAAGATGGATCGCGAACTTCGGATGTCCATCTTACGTCACAACCGACCGTGGGCGCCAATTTGAGTGCGGACTATTTCACGCTCTAACGGCACTTTTAGGTTGCACTCGGTTCCGAACGACAGCCTACCATCCACAAGCAAATGGCATGGTAGAGCGTTTCCATCGACAGCTGAAAGCTTCCCTTTCAGCTACAAACATACCTCAGTGGACCGAGGCTCTGCCTCTAGTCCTACTAGGTATTCGTAACGCGTTGAAAGTTGATGCTGGATGCACTCCTGCAGAACTCGTCTATGGGACCACTCTTCGCCTACCAGGTGAGTTTGTTTCCCCTTCAACTTTCAAACATGTTTCCGACAGGGCATCTTACGTGACTAGGCTTACAAACGCAATGCGTTCAGTTAGGCCTTCTCCGATTAGACCGCAAACGACTGATGTTTTCGTCCACCCCAGTTTACAGAAGACATCACACGTGTTTGTTCGCCACGACGCTGTTCGTCGACCACTTGAACCACCCTACGACGGGCCGTTCAAAGTGATTAAGCGACATGAGAAATTCTACATAATTGAGCGAGACGGACGTGAAGATACTGTCAGTATCGACCGTTTGAAACCAGCTTATTTCGAAGGCAACCCCATTGTAAGTGACGTTTCAGCTCGCTACATCCGACCGACGGATGACTCAATTATCGAAATTCTCGACGATGTGCCTGGTAATGCACAGCTGCAACAACCAGCGGCGCAACAAAAAACACGATCAGGTCGAACCGTCAGGTTCCCAGAGTACCTGAAGTCATATTCAACTTAGCTGTGTGTGTGCCAACCATATTTTTTCTTTTTTTCGAGGCACTATTTTTCTTATTTACCGGCAATGCACAAACCCTCGTACACTTTGCCTTTTTATATCAATTTTTATTACCATGTAATAAAAACTAAAAAAAACGGCGAAGATAAGCGTAAATTTTTATTTTTCGATATGTTTATATATAAATAATTCCCATTTTTACGCAACGTTTTCGTGGTATTAAAGACTTTTATTTATATTCCAGGTGCAACGAGCACTGGACGGAACGTCGAAAGGAACAGATGACCGCGACCGACGTACAATTTCATTTATTGTATTTTATTTATTTAATCGCCACGACACCCTAGAATAAGGTTCAGACAACCAGGGGCCACCTCACGCAGTGAGCCCATCGGAAGAGTTTTACCAGTGGAGAAACCACTGGGTTTTTACTTCCGGCTGGTATCGTCTTAGGGTCCTCACGAACCCACTAGGGGGGGAGTGATCTGTAGCGTCATACACTTCCCCAAAATCAATAGCCTAGGGTTTGACGACTTTCGACATTGATGCTGACCTTGATAGTTTAACTGGACTCGCTAAGCTGAAGGCACCCGGTCAAGCATCCTCGCCATTTGGCACGCTGTCGTGTTACGTTGCATTGCTCGTATTCGACTCTCTAGCCAGTTAGTTGGAACGCATCGGTATTTTGGCATAACCATCCAAATATACTATTCCATCCGACTACGCTATCGTGTTCTTCCTTGGTCTCGTATTCGTGGGTATATAACAAGTTCGAATAATTAGTGATTGGTCTTTGCGTCTGTCAAGTTCGCACCAGGACAAATCCTAAACACTGAATTTAAGTCCGACACAATTAAGTGGAGATAGAGATAGATAGAGAGAGATTGTTTACTGAATCTCTGTTCATTGAGTCAACACCCAACCCAACATATGCAGTAGAATTGACGCAACATTTATACCAGTTATATGGAAAATTTTACCACCAATGAAAACAAAGAAAGTGAGGTAGGTGACAAGACTATAGAAACCAGGTGTCGGGAGTAGTGTGGTCACATCAATACGATTACGAGTAACAAATTATGCTCGAAACGTCATCAAGTAAATAATACTGTATCACTATGCGTTATAAATTAAATCAACAACTCTGATGCGGAATTAAAGTCCACCACAGTGCCCAAGTTTCGCATCTGCATTCGGCATACTGCACATCGGAGGCGGTGAGAATTGGCACCCAGCCCTACCACAAGCGTCTTTACAACATTTGTGGCTCAACACGACGCAGACACTGAAGAAATTCGCCCAGAAAAGCTCCCATCTCACTTAAAGCGAATAATACTTCAACTGCAGCAAAAATACAACAGCCCTTGATATGCAAACATAAGAAATGCTAAGAATCCAGCCGAACGTAAAAGTCACTCCGCTTTACAAAATCAGTTTTCAACAACGGTTAGCTTCTCATGCAGTTTGCTCCCAGAGTTTTCTGCCAGACCGCAGGCTTCAAGTCATGTGGCAGAACTCCTTGATTGGTCTGTGATTTTCCACAGAGTTGAAGAAGGTGTGGACATAACACCATGTAGCCGTTCCGAACATGACTATATCAAGGTAGAATGTTTGGTAAACTAGCTTCTGCCGAAAGGCATACCGGAGACAATCCCCAGTGAAAACAAGTTTCGGCTACCTAAGTTCGCGTTCAGGCCAATAGATTAGGGAGGTCAGATTCTGAAGAGCGCTCACAGACCTCGAGGACCTACGGGGTTCATGCGCAGTGATTTGGCTCTTGTCGATCGAACCAAAAAACGAGAGGTAGAAGCAGAACTGAAATGCAGATTAGCAGTAAGGGAGCAATATCTGAAAGCAGTGGGATTTCGTGCAGTGAGGTTTCAGCAACAATTGATACCAAAGCCCCTGCGTATATGAAGGAAACTCGTTTGAATAGTTTTATTGTCTTGCACGCAAGTGCTTGAAGTCTCTTAAGCAGGTGGAATAAGCTGAGCAAAGACTGTTATTTCAGAAACTTGGATCAGCGACCATTAAACAAAAGCAGAGGTGATGGTGTAATCTTTTGCTTCAAGAATAACTCTACGGCAAAGCCATAGGGACGGTCGCACATGAAAACGGGGCACACGAAGTAATGCGCTGCCAGCTAAAATGTAAGGGACGAGGCGTTAATCGTAGTGTATCGAAATTTCGAATGTGGGCAGGTGACCTCCTCTCGAATAAACTGTCCCATTGGGCAGCCAACTGCCGATGCCTAGTTGTGGGAGAACTCAACACACCATCAGAAGCGCCGTATAACTCGTTTGGTCACAGATTAGTGGAAATATCAGTTTCCTTGACTCTCATACAGCACATAAGGACAGCAACCAGATATAATCACCAGCACGCTCAGTCATTTCTAGACTCGGTATCCTCAAATGCAGATGATGTATAAATCATTCTGCAAGTTTCACCCCCTGGTGAGAGTGAAGATCTTCAGATTGACACCAACGTCTTGTACGGGGCCGATGACCGGGGAGGACCTGATGTACTAAATTAGAGGCCTCTTCGAAGGACTGGATAATCAGTCCGGAAGCCCTAGTTGAACCTATATGGTGCTGCTTCAAACAGTCATTTGCATGAGTGACTCACCCGTTCATTCCTGACTGTCCTGGAGGAATGGAAACATTGTTCTCCTTTGACAAACCACGAAATCCGAATCTGGGCTCGACGTAAAAAGAAGTGTTGGAGTCTTGCCACTCACCTTGGTACTCCCGAGGTGACGAAACATTACAAAGAAACCTGAAATAAATGTATTGATTCTATCCAGAGGTCTCGAATTTGTCTAAAACACGCCTTGCACAAGCTGCATTGCAACACCTAAAGAGGTTGTTTTTATATGAATTGTAAAAGCAAGATGTATCGTGGTATACCCTCATAATCAAAGGGAAACAAACAGACCGTTTGGTTGATAACGATGGGGAAAAAGCACAAGCTATGGCTGGATATTTTGCCGAGGTCTTTGAAAAGGAACCTACTGTGGACACTAATTTAACAGTAGAAGCACTGAAATCCGACAGGATAAACTCTGGCTATTGATCGCAATGGTGTACTCGGACATTAAGTGCAGCTGGTGTAGGAAAATCAACGGGACCGGATGGGCCGCGCTCAAGGTTGCTCAGAGACCCTGAACTGTATGCAGCCGGCTCATTGACTACTATATTTAGACTGCACTTCAGCGAAGGTATGTTCCCCTTTAGTTGGAAATATTCCATATCACCCCCATCTACAAGGCAGGCCCTGCGCAGCACCCAACAAAAGCAGACCGATAGGGTTAACTGGTGGTGTGGTAAAAATCCCGTAAAACGTTATCAAGAAGGCCATCACGATTCTCTTACACAACAGCACTCCACCGTCTCTTTCGCACCGCGGTTGTCGCTTGCCTGACGAACCCCTTTACCGTCAGGGAAAGTTGGTTTAGGTTTTTAAGTGATAAGATACTTGCAGATGTCACTTCTATGGACTTTAGTAAGGCGTTGGACAAGGTGCCATATTCCAGGTCGCTCAAAAAGCCAAAACGTTTGGGAATCACTGGCAATCTGCCAGCAGGGATAAGAGGGTTCCTCGCTGGTAGGAGGCAGAGTAAGGACCAATTTTCTCCCCTCCTCCTAGAAGTTGGTAAATTGTGAAGTGCCGCGGGAACAGTCCCGGCCCCCTACCGTTTCATTCACGCATAAACGAGCTGCCAAATATCATGAAATCGCTCACGGTTATTTACGCTGACGATGTAAAAATCTGGAGTGAAATTGGGGATGACGAGGATATACGTGAACTTCAGGCAGACCTTGTTCACCTGGTCAGTGAGGTGGCCGATGCCCATCGAAGCTGGTGGTTACACCAGCAGGCATGTGAGGCACACAGACGGCGGCACCTAGGATGTTGATGGGACTCGTCTACCATCAGTACTGTGTTGTGATAAAAACACCACCACACACCATCGACTGTTAGCAGCTCAGAGTTTCGGGACACTGTGCGCTACGCGGGACGTTTGCTTAGGTAAACGACGGTGTGTTAATCATCTTATACCTATCCTAATCTAGGTCCTGGCGAGAAAGCTGTACACAAGCAGCAGATCCTTGTCTGAAAGGCGACTCAGACCCCCCAGGAAGAGTTCAGGTAGCAGCGACTCGTGATGTCTGGCCCGGCTCATGAAGGTAGACTTTGGGAGCTGAGCCTCTCTTCTTTGTCCCATCACAGACAGAGGAGAGACCTAACAATACCATACAGATGACTTTAAATCTGATCTATCTTCTCCTCCCCCCTGGGTCGGGAAGCCTCGGGGGACACGGTACGGGGGTACAAAAGAAAAGAACAAACATAGTCCCCCTAGGTTACTGGTTCTTGCGTCAAGTAATCAACTCCCGGAACCGACTACCAGGGGAAACGGTGTCCATATCATCAGATGGCCCGTTTAAGAAGGGGTTTGACAAGTGCGTGAATCTATTGGAAAACGATTAATATGGTCTCACAGCCCTCTATCCCCAAATAACAAACCTAAGTCCGTTGTTGGCAAGATCAGAATACCCAACGGATATTCATGTGCGGAAAAACCGCGTATGTTGTATGCCAGCAGTTTTTCCGCTTAGCAAACAAGCGTCACCGAGGACGCAAGGCAAAGCGCAATGATATCTAAAATCTTATAGGACGGAAAATACCCCAGTGAGATGAATGTTGGATAAAGAAGAGAGAGAAATGCTCATGATAAGGCTTTAGCTCAATAATGTGTTTACGCCAAACCTGAAAGCCTTTTCATTACGAAGAGCCATGCTGCCAGGACAAGGCAGGACTTTTCCACCCGTATAAATAAATAGATAAATAGGCAAGTATTTGATTCGCGTGTTACGAATCAAACATATCCCAGTGGGCTGTCCATTAGAAATATTCGTTTGCAAGAACATATGGGTGATCAGCATTTATTAACCGTTCCGCTGTTTGCAGCATCTTGACATCTCACAGAAACAGGACGGATGCCAACCGTTGACTCATGTGCTTATTAGTTCTGTCGCAAGGTTACGACCTGTGAAAAGAGTACCTCTCTAGTTGGGGATGAAGTCTGTGCTGGTCTGTTTCAGGGATAAGCCAGAATTTTTGCCAACCCCGTGGAAGATTTTTAGCGCATTCTCCAATAAGAGTTTACTTTGTAGCATCACACTTCCCCAGAATCAGTACTCTAAGGTTCGACGAAATTCAGTCGTCCATGCCATTTGGCATGCTGCCTTGTTACGTTGCTCCACTCGTAATTAATCCTCCAGCCAGATGCTCAGAACGCGTCGGTATTCTGGCAAGATCTTCCGGATTTGCTAGTCCATCTGACTACACTATTGTATAACGCCTTGGTGTCGTATTTGTGGGTATATTACGAGTACGAATAATTGATTGGCCTTGGCATCTGTCAAGCTCGCAAAAGGACGATTCCCGAACTTCCTAGGTTTTGAGAGTTTGGTAATGTTTAATGTACCACCACGAGCAGTCAGCAAAGCGGCCATGCTACCGACAGGCTCGTGGCTTTTAAATCCGGACCCTTCAAAGCGATGAAAATGCTAATCTACCGTTATCTAATTTTAGTATCTAATAACTATCCGCCCCTGCCTCGAAAAGTATATTCATGTTTCTCGAATCTGCTAACAGCAGTAGATTTTTGTACTGGCATAATCGATCGCTGAGGTAGAACACATGTAACCCTCCCACCGGAGAACAGATGATTGATAGGTTCAAATGGTTCAAATGGTTGTTGACGGAATGGAAGAAGCTTTCGCTTAACTGGCCTCCGCGTCTGCAATCCGTGGAACACCACTCCTTTTGGTTGTTAACCTGTTTTATAAGTAAAGAAAGGTGAAAAAATAGCGGTTAAAATGTGAAAATTCACTTAGTCCTGGGCAGATCTCAGACATACATCCAGTGAGTATCCAGTCTGCGTTTTAAGATTCAGACGAAGTAGCCTGGATCACGTTTTCAGGAAGAGCGCTACAGGGTTTAACAACTCTTAGGGAATAGAAATTGTGCCTAACATCCGGCCTGCTATGTTCCAGGCTACGTATCTGTGCATGTCCTCCAAGATTAGCGTTGCAGCTAAGATTCAATAAGTGACGGAATGCATGGTCAGGCGTGCTCAGAATGTTGTAAGTCATTATTAAGTCTCCCCTTAGCCTTCTGTGTTCCAGAGGATACAGATCCAGAGCAACCAGCAGTTCGTCACATGTTTTGGACCTGAGTCCTTGAATAGATTTTGTCGAACGCCTCTGGATGCGTTCTAAGCTTTATTTGTCCTTCTGGAGATGAGGGGGAAGACGATGGTCCCGAACTCCAGGTGAGGCCGTATGAAGCTGTTGAAAATTTGGTGGGAGCATCTACGATCGAATTGCCCGAAAATTCGTTTAAGAGTTACTGACGCCAAGTTCCCACAAAGTGCATTTCTGTCGCCGTTGGCATAGGATTTTAAGTCCTGGGTGACCAACACGCCCAAAACCTTTTCCGCCAGTGACGCTTCTGGTTCCATGCAGATGAGGCGACGTACACGAGATGCATCATGTTTTACGTGTATTACCCTGCATTTCTGAGGATTAAATGCAAACCCATTGTTGACTGCCCAGCTGTGAAGTCTAGTCAAGTCTCCCTGTAGAGAGACACTGTCTTCTTCACTTTTGATTTCCCTCCAGAGTTTCACGTCATCCGCAAAAAGAAGGATTTCGGAAGAGACCTGTTGAGGCAAGTCGTTTACGTATATTAGAAAAAGGACAGGCCCTAGTACTGAACCTTGGGGAACACCACTAGGACATTCTGTTCCTTTAGACACGGAGAAACTCACCCGAACTTTAAATGAACGGCCCCGTAGATATGACGACAACCGGTCAATGAGCGGAGGTCGAATCCCAATTAATTTTAGTTTGTCGATAGGACAGTCGCGATTAACACGATCAAACGCCTTAGCAAAGTCTTGGTAGATAACGTCAATTAGTCCTCGATGGTCAACAATGTTAGTCCATCTATCTACTGCAGTGGGTAACTTGGTAATGCAGGAGTACTCCTCTCAAAATCGATGTTTTTGGGATGCAAAGAAATTTATCTTTGTGAGGTAACCCCTCGGTCCATCGTATATCAGCGATTCCATTACTTTGGAAGGAATGGACAGAAGTGTCGGCGGTCTGTACTCCTTTGGATTGCTTCTTTGATCTCCTTTGAGGATTGGCGTTATGTGGCCCAGCTTCCGAGAGTCAGGTACTATCCCCTTACCCGGAGAACTTTTAAATAACTTACTTAAGGGCTCGGAAAAGATTGAGGCCCCCTCTCTCAGTACCACCGGATGGATTTTATCCGATCCCGGAGAGGTGTCCTTGGTGAGCAGTAGCAGTTTGAGCTGTATCGTATCGCCGCTTAGGTCAACTACTGAGAGTCCTACTTTTTTAGTGGGATATTTGTAAGCCCCTGACTAGGTGTTTGTGGGCCTGACTTGATGCCGCTGCCAATCGGCTCTCAAAGCCTTCGTGCACATGTTTCCTGTCTGTGTGAATTGTCTGTAGGTACACTCGGTGCCAATCCTTTTCCGTTCAGTCCAGTGGTGTCTCTTTAGCTTAAGTAGTTTGCGAGTGTGGTTCCTTATTACCTTGGGTAACTTGAGGCACTCCGGCCTCGAAGGTGGAACGGACTGACTGACCGCATGCATGACCTTGTCAAGTATGAATTTCCAATGGCTGTTCATACCTTGTCACGCATGGCTAACTCCCCAATCTGTCTGTTCCAGTGCGGTTAGAAAAGCCGGGGTGTTAAGTCGTCCGAAGATCTAACGATGTTCATTGAAAGGTCTGGTTAGGTTGGTTTGGCAAACAAATTGGAAGTCGATGACAACGTGGTCACCACAGCTCAAAGGAGGTAGGACTGCTAGGTTGTCTACCAGGAAATCTTCATCCGTGAAGACGCAGTCTGAGCAAGATGGGGTTTGAGCCTCCCCAACTCACGTTACCGTTCTCACATTTTCCGTAGGCCCCAGCCCCTCAACCAAGTGAAAGAATCTGGCTTCAACGGAATCGTCGCTCCCGCTGAACGTGCGATCTGCAAAGTTGACCTTCGGTAGGTTAAAATCTCCTAAAATCAGTATGTGTGTGTGTGCCGCAGTTTAAGGGGGCAACTGATGCCTCCAGCATCTGGTTGTCATATTGTGAATCAGCAGACGGTTTTCTGTAAACGACTCCCACCAGGCACTTTGTAGTCTTGGACAGCTTTATGGTGCACCAAACGGACTCTTCAAGGCATTCCAGTTCTTGGATATTGATTTGGTGGGCTGAGAGAGGAGCTGATGTAAAGTGCTACCCCACCCCCTACCAGCCTTCCTATCACCGCGAAATAGCATGGTATTAGCGATTGCCGGTTCCTGGTTTGGCATGACAGGAGAAGCCCATGTCTCAGTAACACCAATAAGGTGAGCAAAAATGTCCCCACTTAGGTCCCGCAGCTCGTCAATTTTGTTCAGTAAACTTTGCACATTAGCGTGCGTGCAGTTTATGCTCTGGACTTGGAATACACTGCCTGTACCCTCTCCATTTTCCAGTTGACTGGCTGGATCCTCGGGCATGGGGGCCCGGAAGGTGTCTAATTGCTGACTACTAGTGTGGTGTTCCCTGCACCTTCCCCGTTTTTGCACCTAGACATTCTTTCACAGATACAACCAGTTCCAGTTTTTCTGTCCTCGTTGCAGATTTTCGTGATGCTACCCATCAGGCGGCATGCAGACTGCAGATGGCAGGCGATCTTTGTCTTCCCAGAAAGCCTCCAGTGTGGATGCCGTCTTTGAGAGGTTGGAAAGACCACTTTGATCAGCCTTGGTCTGGAGTCATCGTCTTTTTTGGGCATGCGTGAGACGCTTTGTGTGATTGCTTCCTTCAGGTTCATAGTATTCTTGAGGAACTTCCACTCGCGAGAATCGTGGTGAATATCCTCAGTGCCTGGGTTCTCTGGTATGCCTTGCACTATTAGGTTTCTTCCTCTGAAGTAGGCGTCACGATTGTCGTCCGACAGATTCTTTAGGGCTTTTTTCTCAGAATGTGGGAGGTCCAGCAGTATCCTAACTTCCGCTTCAGCTTTTAGCACGTGAGATGCCAAGAGCACATCCTCGACATCCTCTGGGCTGGAGAATGTGAGCCTCAAAAGACAGGGTTTGCCCTTGGTTATTGGGTCGGGAACCGGAGAGAGCCTAGTTGCAGCTACTGGTTTCACATGGTCCAGCTTGAGTTTTCTGAATACGTTCTCCGAAAGAACCCTACCATTCTTGTCCTGAAGACTATATGGAAGTTCAGGACTGCCTGCCAGGTTCATGATGATCAAGGAATCATTCCGGCCACTGGTATGTCTTGTTAACTGTTGACGCTCGGTCGTTTTTTGTTGAGCTTTCATCTTTTCTCTAGCTTTGCCCCGTTCGTGGGCAACACGTTTGCTTTTCTGACAAGCTGGTTAGTGACTCGCATGGTATGATGTCCATTCCCATGTTTAGCCTTCCTGATTTCCAGGTTACCCAACTTGGGCTTGTTCCCAGGGTTTCTTACCTTCCCAGACCCGATGGGTTTGATTGGAGTTGAAACTCGCTTGTCATTATTTCGTACAATGGTTACCCATTCTGCATCTTGAGCACCCTTGTTTGGTACGACTGTTTCATTGTGCGCCTCATTTGTTGACGACAAAATCCGAGTGAAGGACTGTAGGACAGTTGATGTTACTGCACTACTGAGGTGCATCATATCCTCCGTCAAACCAAACCCTTGCTCTTGTCGAGTGACTTGAGCACTTTTTCCGCCGAACGATTTTCTATCCCCATAACCCTCGTGCTTAGGCACTGCTTTTGAGTTTTCCAGCTTCCCCTTTTATTATCTACTTTCAGTCTGTTTTGAATTCCGATAACATGCTGATGATGTTCTGAAGAACATCGTCAAGTGCAGATCTACACAGGCGACAACGTCACTTACGGCCGGGCTTACTGAGTTTGGTGTACTCAGTTTGCCTCAGGTCACTGCAGGCGCTGTGCGACCATCCGTCGCACGTCTCGTATTGCATATCCAACTGAACAGGTTAACGACAGACCTGCCTCTTGAGCATCTGTTTGGCCACCAATTTCGTTGAAAGTATAAAACGGGTATATGTTAAAACATAAAAAATTGAAGATATAAACTCTGGAGAGGCTTGTAAAGAGTAGTAAACTAAACGTTACCAAATCAAACCTAAACTGGGACAGAGGTAAAGCCTCGTTATCCTAGTATGAAAAAAAGTACGCGTAAAGAAGGATGAACTTCTCGAACTGGAAACTCGAGAGAATACTCTTACTGAAAATTCGGAGCTATCGTTGCGTTATACACAACAAAAGCTAAATTGCTAAGTCACGGTAAGATTACACTTTTTTCGAAAGCAGCGCCTAGAAGTAAAGGTGAATTCTTCATATCACCCGCTTAGCAGATTGCCTATACTAAGAAATTGAACATAGTGGGTTGGACATGAAGCTTACCTTTTACTCCTTATAGGTTGTTCGAGCCTAGTGCGTCACCCGTGGACATGTTTCAGGCTACATCATCGTACACTTTCAAAGCCAAACCAAACGTACACTGAAGGTCACTGGGGTAGGTTACAGAATAACGACAGTAAGCTACTCTTTCTCTTATGTTCTTTCTCTTTCTTCATATCTAGTCTCTCCGACTCAGAGGAGAGGGTTTCATGCGGAGGAATTCTCTATTTAGACGTCTAATACCGGAAATACACTGCATGAAGGCAGTTCTCAGTTTTTGTTGTAATTTTACGTTTGTTTGTTCAAGTCAGCGGTCAAAATAAAGGTGTTGGCATTGCTTGACGTTGACTTGGTGGTCCTGAGTTACTGTTGTGTTGTGATGAATATATTCCGGTTTCTCGGAGATGCGTCACATTTTGCTGCCATAATAATCTTACTTCTAAAGATTTGGAAAACTAGATCATGTGCTGGTAAATAAGAAAGTTCAAGAGCTTACTCGTAGGTTTATCTGGACGTAGCCAGATTGCGTTCGCTATCGTGTTTACCACACGTTATGTCGACCTTCTCACCACTTACGTGTCTTTGTACAATTCCTTTGCGAAAATTATTTTCATTGTTTCGTCTTACGCCACGCTATACATGATATATTTCAAATTTAAGCCAACTTATGATGGGAATCATGATACATTTCGACTTGAGTTTCTGCTGGTTCCATGCGCCGTGCTAGCACTAATTGTCAACCACCGTTTTCAGCTTATTGAGGTATGTTACCCCAAATAATATTTTGGCTCAAAGTTATTATGGACTTTTTCCATATATTTAGAATCAGTAGCCATATTACCACAACTCTTCCTGATTAGCAAAACAGGTGAAGCAGAAACGATCACATCACACTACCTATTTGCGCTTGGTTCTTATCGTGGTTTGTACATACTTAACTGGGTATACCGGTATTATGTACAGAGTTATTATGACCTGATTGCAATCGTTGCTGGTGTGTTACAGACTTTGCTGTATTGTGATTTCTTTTACTTATATATCACACGAGGTAAGCAGCTGTTTCTCATCTATTAGTAACATTTCAGTGATAAAAGGAAAAGCTTTCGCCCTTCCAGCATGATCGAACAGGTAGTATGCGAATCTCAGAGAGGTTAGCTGCCATAATTATCTTTCAACTTTCTACGTTGTTTCACTACAGAGTCAAATTTATAAAATGACAGTTTGAGAGGAAGTGTGACTAAAGTCTGCATTTATGTATACTACATCACTGGACTGAACATATATCTTAACGATATGACCATGTGCCTGACATCTTTATGATAAAACCAATAACTTTATTTCTAGCTGCTTTGTTGCTAACTGTTAATACGCTTTTGATTTCATCCGACTGCAAACGGTTGTTTTTATATTCAATGTTAGGTGAGTCTCATCACTGAAGCGATTTCGTCTACCTTAATTTAAGTAATGGACTTTGTTTTTACGGTTAGTTGGTATTTTCTAGCTTTGCTAATTTTATCTCCACGTTCTTTTTACTTAATGGTTCTGGGTATGGTGTTTGACTAGAAACCCACTTCACAAGGGTGCTATTCGTCAACTTAATATTTCCAGTCTTATATTCATACCTCGCACTTTAAGTCCCTCATCTTGATCATCATATGGGAGGACGCAGTGAACGCATTGATTTATTAAGTATCAAAAAAAGTAAATAATCGGATCTTATTTTCAGATTTTTGACTTCACTTGACTGTTATCATACGAGCACTTTTGAGTATGCATCACGATAAGTAAATTGCAAGTTTACGGTTTACCATATTTAAATTTCGGAGGCTAAAAAAAATAGATGACTGCTGTAAAAAATCGTAGTTTTATTGGTAGACGACTACCAAACAAAATTAAACGACGTATAGAGATTGTATGGTATAAAAAATATAATTGCAATTGAATCTTGGACAGTATTAAGTCATGTCGTTTTTCCTCTTACATCTAACCTTTTTAATCTTAGCACTATTTTCAGCTATCCTTTCTTTGAAAACGGTTTATTTTCTGCCATTTTATGATGTGTATACAAACAGTGAATGAACGCCATGTCCATGGTTGTGCTTCTAAAATCACTTTTCATGCTTTACTATGCTACTCACTCTTGGATGGACTAAAGTATTCTTAATCCAGTTACCTTTATTCATTATCGGTGGTTCTTTATATTGAGATCGTTCCAACTTGATGGGAGTCGTGAGTCATTTTATCATGTATATATTATACATTGTTGTAACAACTGGTAATAGTATAATGCACTTAGGACTTTGTGGTTATTGTCTATTAGTTCAGATACCCTGCTTCTAACCATTTACTCGTCTGTTGGGAACCCGCCCAACTTACTGCCACCTGAACAGTCAGGTATCACAAATCCTGATGTTAAATGTGGTTTGTTAACCACTGCTTGAATATGCACATGATGACTGTCATTTCAACATTATAAGACTTGAAGTAAGAATCCATGGAATTTTGGTTACTGTTTTGGGAATTAATTTCCGTCTTGAATTCAAGACCCTGACTAGTTTTCATGTGCTGTCTGGACTGATGCAGAGGCCGACCGCTATTTCTTTGCAGACGTCGGATACCCATGAGTGCGAGAAGGAAAAAGAACAAAGTTTGGTGGTGTGAAAGGAGTCATAATTGTCCTACCATGAGTAAGATAACTGGCTAGGGGATTGTGAATGAGCATCTTGATGTACCGAATGGTGTAGATGTTCAACCGTATGCTTCCAACTCTAAAAGTCCGGCAAAACTATGAAGGTTATCACTATTGTCGGGTACTACCGAGCTATAGGTTATTGAGTTTGGCTGGTTTTTTGTGCCTAACCTCCTGTACTGCTGAAAAGAGATACCAGTCGTAGTAAAAACCTAACCACCTCGCCTCGACTAAAACTCTACAAATAGAATCACTAAATAGAACTGCCCCTGCATTGTCTGTTTTTATCTTAAGGCGTTTATGCAAGCTACAAAATGGTCAACCAATCAAAAAGTTGTCCTCGATCGTCGTGTTTTCTTGAAATCCTATCCAATACTCATCGTACATGGGATCAAAAACAAACTTTAGCACCGTGATGTTAATTTACAAAACCTGAAATCAATAAGCTACAGGAAAAGGAGCATTGGTAAAAACGAGTTTGATTTGGAAGTGACATAACGTGTATGAAAAATGCTAATGACTAAAAGAGTTCTAAAAAAATTAAAAATTTGTGATTGAAGCCATAACATGAGAAAGTTGAACAACATTATACACTGATATAAAAGACCAAGGAGTAAATAAATAATCAGTTAAATGTGGTAGAAAGTTACCAGAATGGCTCAAAAAAGAATAAGATAACACTAATTCATCCTGACGATTGAGCTGAAATAATGGGACAAATTTGCACCGTATCTCTTAGAGTCTCATACCAGATAGATAAACAAAATTAACGTAGAATCTCGAACACGTGCTTCACGATAAACGTTGCCACAATTTACAGTAGTATATCAAGAAAAACAATCGAAAAAGACTGAATTCAAGATTTAAAAAATCACGTAAGAGAATAAACAATCTGAAGACCAAGGTTAGTGTGAATAATCAATCTTAAAAAGACGTCAAAGAGTGAATAAATTTGCGCCACTGTGGCCAATTTTCAGCCGTTTCACCAAGAATGTGTGTCTGCGCCTTATTGGTCTTGATAGCAAAACCTGTCTACGCTTGATTGAAAGGTGAGAAAGCCAAATACGTATATAGGCACGAGTCAGCTGAGCGTTTAGCTGAACATGGCAGCAATGCTCATCCGGAAGAAACCTAGTGTCATATTAAGTCTGCTGTAGAAACAACGGTAAAGACAGTTGGTTACCTACATCCGAAGGTTAGCGAACGTCATTAGGTTTTTTACAGCATCATCCGAACTGATTGATGCAAGGAGACTGATTCCAGTTGGTTGTAACCACAGTGGAGTGCGAAAGCAACTCAAACGTAAGTTGACCAAGAGTCTTTGAAATGATCGCGAGCATCTGTGGGTGGCGAAGGCGAGATATGTAGAGAAGGCATCAGCGTTGAGTAACATGCAGCACCTAGTTAGTCTTATTAAGGATACAAGCCAAGAAGACGATGGTTAGAGAAACCATCACCGAAAAAAATGCGACGCTGATAACTTCCCAGGAAAGGCTGCTAGAGCGTTGGACAGAACTCTTCGAAGCACAGCTCAACTGACTCCCAGCAACGCCTCAGTTGCCCGACATCCAGCCTGAACCTGAATGGGACCTAGATGACGGTTCTCCAACTCTCCTTGAAGTTGAGACAGCTGTATTGAACCAATGTAAACAATGTAAAGCATAGGACCTGATAGTTTGCCGCCTGAGGATTTTAAGGATGGAGTAGGAAATTGCTGATTAGAATGATGGAAGTATTTTGTAGTGTATGGAAATTAGAGTTAGTCCCATCAGGCTGGTGTACTTCGCTGTGTATCCCAGTCTATAAGAATAGAAAGAAATCCTCTTGTGCCAACCATGAGAGGATTAGTTTGACTGATATTTTCAAAATCCTAGGGTCCATAGTTATCCGACGCCTAACTGGAGCTCGAAAACAGCAAACTCGAGAGAACCAGTACGGTTCCAGACCTAGACGAGGGTGTATCGATCATGTTCTACCCTCCAACATGTTTTGGAGCACAGACATACCTAACAGTCGACAATTGCCAATTGAAGGCAGGATTCAACCGTGTTGATCGTGAGGCATTGTGATGGTGTCTGACTGAAAAGAGTACCGAGCAAGCAAGCATACGATAATCAAAGTGCAACTCAAACTCACGCAACCATGTAAGGGTTTACGAAGACTTGTCATCAGAATTAACGACAACTATTGCTGTCCGACAGGAACACCAATTGTCACCGTTCCTACTTCACTTCGTCATAGACACACTGATCAATATAAACTTGAGTACGTCAGATTTCACAGGGATTGACTTTGTCGCTGGGGGTTAGTCGGCTGGCTTGGAGTATGCCAATGATATTGTCCTGCTAGTTGAAGACGCTGACACACTGCAGGGTCTTTTGAACGCATTGAGCAGAAATCTGAGTATGTTTAGCATGCGTTTCGCTGGCATCTGTCAAATGTAAGATGATGCTCCAGGACTGGTCTGCAACCACTACAAATCTGACGATAGGGAATGAAGCAGTGGAATGTGTTGACTACTTCACTTACTTGGGGAGTTGCATCAGTCTGATCGGGCTGGTTGCTGACGAAATCTTAATGCTGGGATACAGATGGTCTGTTTGTCATTTGCCAACCTGCGTCACCTGTTGTGCCAACTGGTGAGATAGCCGATCGTCTATCAAAGGATGAGTATACTGCACTGCTATCCATTCTATCCTGTTGTACGACTGAGACATGGCCGTTAGAAGTAGAAGACATGAAGCGACTACAGGGTTTTGATCACAGATGTTTTCGTAGCATCGCTAGTGTTTGGTGGAATCACCATGTGAGTGATGTTGATGTCAGCCAAGGAGCACTAAGCAAGGCAAGCAAGTAGATTGATCAGGTTGTGAACCTTCATCAGCTGAGATGACTTGGACATGTACTGCACACGCCGAGCCATTGCCTATCTTGACATGGCATGCTAGGGTAATTTGGATTAGATTGGAAAGGGGTTCAGGGTGGCCAGACTAGGACGTGGTACCAGTCGATGAAGTCTTTTACTGTTGGTCTGGACCGTGTGGGTAGATGTAGACTGTCTGGTTGGGGTCCCCGAGACGAAAAGAATCAGTGATTGAAGATTCTTGGTGACGGCTGGAAATCGATCACAGTGGCGCAGATATATTAATTCTTTGACGTCTTCTAAAGATTGACCGTTCACCCTGACCTTGATCTTCAGATTGTTTGTTCTCTTACGCAGTTTTGTCTTCTTTGATATCACTCATTTTCTACTCATTTGTTCTTCGTATACTCCCACGGTGAAGTGTGGTAACCTTTACTGTGATGCATAGGTGTTCGAGGTTCTACGTTTATTTTGTCAGTCAGCCATAAATGTTGTTTTCGGTTAGCATGTCACTGACTGTTTGTCTTAGTTTTGGATGTGCTCTTAGTGAAATTTTGATTATTTTATTTACTAATTATCAATAATCACGCCAGAAAGTTCTCGTTTAGTAGACGCGTTTATAATAAATGTTGGTGGTAATCGCCTTTGGTACTAAAGGAATCATTTTTCATGCAATCTGAATCCTTCACTAATAGTATTTTTTGAAAGAGTTTCACATTCGTGTAGTGCTGTGCCGTATTCTTTCTGAACGTAGTTTCACTTGTTTTTTATCCCTAACCACTGTCTACGTAATTCATATATCTTTTCCCTTCTGCTTGTTGATATCATTTGTTTCCGTATTATCATTCGTGCTAGGTTGTGTTTCAATGTAGTTATGTTTGTGAACGTCATCGCACAAGCGTTTGATGGATAATTAGTGTGTATCTGCATTGTTCATATTCAATAAATATATATTCTTCACATAAAACTCACAAATCCTTCTTTGCAGGAAGCATGGTGTGTACTTAGGTTTCTATTTTACGCCGAACATCAGTTTTTATTCTCTGTGCACCAGGTAAGTGGTAGTAGGGGATTGTTATTACGGAAAATTTGGGGAATGTAAACCAAGCTAAGCTAAAAGTATAGGTTAATGTAAATAATCCTAAAGAAATTCTGTAAATATCAGTAATTTGGTGGAAATTCATGGCGAACACTGCGGAATGACACAAACACTAGGGAAATTTTGAGGTTACAAGAGGAATTCGAAAGTAATGGGTAGTAATTGCTATACGTTCCCAAAATTTCCGCATCAGGCCAACATCACTTTTTCCGAAGATTTCCTCATTCTGCTCCAGCTGAAAGGTGATACTTGCCTTATGAATTTTTCAGTTGTCTTTGTTACGTTTTGAAACTTTTGTTCCATTGTGCGGATCACATTGCCAGTGATACTTGTCAGCAAAGAGAATATTGAGAGAAATATGAGTTTTCTGCACAGGATGATACGCATTGTGATGCGTGGTAACACAATGCACGTACAGATAGTGATACTGGCACAGAACATCAAATTTAGGAAACCTTGGTATACAAGGCACTGGAAACTGTGCAGTAAGCAAGAAGACATTCTCCTACATGTCGTCATCTCGCGAAGGTCATTCAAATGAACGTTAATAACCGAAGAGAAGACATTCGATACAAGACTTAGGAAAGCGCACAGCGGATATGAATCTGATATCCCTGACGATCAGAAAAATACACAATTATGAAGGCCGTTGAGATGGGTCAGACGGATGGTGTTCCTGATAACGTGGTGCTGTTGAGTATCGCTGCCACCTTCACTCTCCTCATGTCTTCCAACGAGTCACTCATGCCTGATAATGCGAGATATGACAGCCGTACATGAAAAGATTACTGCGAATGGGGGCTAGACAGTCACAGTCTAGTCACTAAGAAATAAGTCTTCAACATGTCATGGAAACTCTTGCAAGTCTTGTTCGAAGTTGCTGTAGCAAATTAAAGATTATCCAGCATGCAATGCTCAGTCAAATCACTGACTAACTTCGTAAAACCACCAGCTTCAATCCTCAGTTCTCTATTCATCATTCCGATGATTCACTATGAGATTTTGTTATGCGTCGAAGATTTTAAATTTTAAAGAGTGAATTATCATTATTAAAGGCATACGTGTTGTGGTAGACGTGCTGACATTTTGCCAGATGGGTTGTAATCTGCTGGCTGTGTTGTGTCACCCAAACTCTATGTTCGGTCGCCACGACTGTCTGTTGTCGTGTGGTCAAGCTATTTTGTGTGTCGTACGATAATTGTGTAACAGGCTGGCTTCTACACAGCTTCATCAACTGTCAGAAATCATCTTTTGACTCATAAGCGTATAACCTGGTGATGTGCTCTTAGCTGTTGCTATAGAACAATATTATATCTTAAAAGAAACTTATACCTTGTAACAACAATTTTTGTAACTTCTCAGTTGAAGGACTTCTACTGAACTCAAAGAGTCGAGAAATGGTGGAGAATATTTATAGCTCAGGTGGATGGTCTTGGTTGTATTGTGTTCTCTGGTCCGGGTTGTTCAGAGAACACAATACAACCAAGAATGAGTCGAGAAAATATTTTTGCACTTGTATCGATAAACTTTGTCAACTTGTGTGTAGCTCATCTTTCGTTCGCAAACGTTAGACAGTAGGACAAAATTTATCTTGCCATTATTGTTCCAAATTTTTGATTTAAATAGTTACCATGATGGTAAAATCTAACATACTTGTGTGCGCAGTTATCAAATTTTTGCTGAACTCTTGCTAGCTAAGAGACATGAATCGTTGATTGGTTCTAGATCACTTTCAAAATGTACGCCTGAGGTGGTTATGCTCCATTTAATGTCAGAGTTGCAAACTGATACAGAGTGCTGTGACATATTGATACCAATCTAGCTAAACATGCTCTATTAGCTTGTGTGTAGGGTAAAAATTCTTATACTGGGTCTGAGAACTTACGTAAGTATGAACGTTTAGTCCAGTTCGTTGCAGAAGAAGTTACCAGAAAAGTTTTGTCTTCTAACAATGTACTAGCACATCATTTTAAAGACATATAGGCACAGGCATGCGATATTTCATTAGCCGAATGTCATGTCAGACTAAGAAAGATGTCAAGTGATACTATTTGCCTACTTCTTCTCAAGTTTAATTACATGAAATATGCCAAGCCCTTCCTAAAGTCTGGTAGAACTATTACAGCGCATACTTCCTATAGAAGTGCTAGGGTTACTGAGGACTTGACGCCATGATAGCGTCACACACAAATTTCAATCAGAACTTCCACGTAATAGCGCGGGAATGCGTTTGCTACTGATTCCACTAATAAACAAACAAGTTTGGTTGGTCTATCCACGACCCTTACTGTTCAGCATCCCCTACGGATAAACAGACATGACAATAGGCTCAGTTAATTTTGATTTGTCAACTATGGATGTTATCTCTCCAAGATAATATCCTGATACTGACTTAAAGTCACTATGAAGTTAAGATTTAATAATCCACCTGCATTCACAGAAAGCCCAATCCATAACTGTCTCTTCACTGAGACTCATGCAAGAAATACCGAGCCTTTGAGCTTTCCTACAAACGCTTCCACTTTGCAAACTAATGACTTATCTCCCACGCAACCCGATGTTAAAATAGGAGGTTAACTAGAATTTTCTGTGTCATGGGGTTGCTAAGCCTGGAACAACCGATATTCTAACTGCAAGTAGATCACCATATCCCTAATGCGATGTCTGCACAGACTTCACCAAACAAATTAATTTGTAAACATAAACCACCACCGTTATTAACTGACTGAATTTCTCATAACTCTGACCAAATTACCTCCAGCCACCGGCTGACAGTAAAGCCACTTCCATGTGCAGCAAACCCCATCCTAAAGATAATAGGCAGTTTCAAGCTAAGAATAGCCAGATTAAGCCATTTCACTCAACATCCTGTATTAGGAGTAACAATGATTCTCCAGTCTTAACTGCTGTCTGAATCTGCCAATGATAATCATAGTGTTTTCTAAAGCAGCATCATCGCTCCCAGTAACACAAAATTTGAAGCCGTTTGGATGAAAAACCCATTGTTTTATTGGTGAGCCGAGTCATCGTCAAATGCCAGCTCTGAACCCCTTTATAGCAGGTCAACGTGGCCCCTATGCCTAATGTGACTCTAAATTTCACCGCTTTGACTATGCGACACATCCCTGGACTCATTAAAATCTTCCAAACCCTACAACAGGATTTTTGCGACTTCAAGAGTTAACAGCACCTTCAGCAAGTCAGGTGATTCAAATTGTTTTCAGTCACCTGAAACCGAACGGCGTCATGGGCCCTGAGGCTATCACTTACCCCATGCACTGATAGTAGAACTAAAAGGATCTTGCACCATGACTGTAGTGGAAGTGTGTTAACACAGTGCCACGCGATCATGAGCCATCTTAGTAACTCAGTCTCTTCTCATCCATATGAAGTACTAAAGGCTGATGTTGAATCGATCAATATGCCTAACCCTACCGATTCATTATCTAACTGTCCATAGCTCTTTCTCTTAACGTTAGCACAAATGGTTAATCCTATACCACGGAACTTATCTGTAACCAACACTCTATGCTTTCTAAGGACACTAATAAGTTGTTCTTTCATGATATCTTCACTTACTTTCAGCTGTTATCGCGTTCATTTTCTTTGTCTGATAAATGTTCGCTCAATCTGCAACAAGATACCTATAAGTGTAAAACTTGGGCACTGTGGTAGAATGTAATTCCATATTAGATTTGTTTATTTAATATAAAGTGCACAGTGATACAGTATTATTTACTTGATTACGTTTCGAGCATAAATTATTGCTCATAATCATATCATATCATTGATATGATTATGAGCAATAATTTATGCTCGAAACGTAATCAAGTAAATAATACTGTATCACTGTGCACTTTATATCAAATAAACAGATCTAATATGGAACAAGATACCTAGTTTGACCTAACCTGCGTTATTATGCTTCCCCCTTAAGATAACTGAGGCGTGGAACACTTCAGATATTTCTGGTTTGAGCATTTGAATTGACAGCTACGTATCATTTCGTAGTGATAGAATAGACAGCGGTGGTGGAGGTTGTCTTATACATGTTAATTCATCTATACATTCAACGCAGTGTGATATCCCGAACTTAAGAATTATAAGAGATGCTGTTTGGGTTATTTTGAAACTAGTAAGCTGCCCGTTCGCGCCTTTTCGGCTGCGTGTATCGTCCTTCTAATTCCATGTCTGACTATGACAATTCGTTGTCAGAAGCCTTTAGGTTCATAGCATCCATATTATTTTCAGGTAAGATTACCTGCGAGGACTAATATGTAAGAAATCTCGTGGTCGCCGAATAAAGCTCCTAAGCAATATGAATCTTTCCTCCACTCTTGCGTCTGATGGGTAATTTCACTATAGTCAAAGTCTAACTACACTCCATTATGTTTTAGACCTAGTTTTCGCTAACAATCTCACTCTGTGGTATATATTGGCCATGGATTCCCAGAATGTGACCACACTATTGTAGCCTCCTGCTCAATTTCGATTCAAACGGCTAACTAAAAAAGGCCAGTACGGTACAGAAACTACCTTGACTGACTGCCGTAAATGAAAGGACTTCCAGTCTCCACCAACATGTTTCGATTGCGAACACTACTTTATCAACGCGTTCACTAAAGCGCTGGTAACTGTTTTTCATCGTAGCCTATGTAATAACCGTGACTTTGCACCAGAAAAAGTATTAAGTACATGATCCTAAAAACGCTGTTTATCCCAACCACCGAAGTGGCTTTCGAGAACATGGTACCCTCTTTCATAAGCAACATGACTTTTCTTCACTAGTCACAATCCCTAACATTTGTGCTTATGCTGATTCTCTACGTGTACAGGAACGGCAAGCCCTATCATCCGGCAGAAAAGAATCTCTTACGAAGGTTCTCAAAACCAGATTGGAGTCATCTAAATCTAACAAAAAATGTATCATTAGTATAAAGGTCAAGTACACTATAATCCTAAGTAACCAATTCGCTGCCTCGTTAATGAGTGAGAGTAGTGCATTTGGGATAAAGTGGTCATCAGTGCCTTCCTCTAGGATCAAAAATCTAAGGTACAAATTATTTTAGAGGAGATTAAGACCCTAGAACTTCGTTTTATAGATGGCTGTTGTCCTTAAAAACGGATGTGAAGACATCTGAAGTTATTTCTCTTGTCACTCAATAGTACATCCTGTCCATCCATCTGAGTATCCATGATCTCTCCACTCATAAATCCGGACCAACTACATATTTAGATAATTAACGCCCAATTAGTCAGGCGTCAGTGGTTTCCAGACCGATGGATAAAATTCAGTTAAGGATAGCAGGTCAGCTGGCCTGTGTTAATCCATGCATAAGATATCGTTGAACGCGTTGACAGAAGGTGCTGATACTACTTGCTGAGGTAAGGAGTTCTAGTCGTTGACTACACAATGGGAGAAACGTAGATTCACGCCAAGTTGGTTCGATCTCGGTTTTGAATTTCCTCGTGATACCCTCTGAGATAGTCAGTCCTAACAGGGGAGAACAGATAGGATATATCAGTACCGAATACATTATTAAGGATGCGAAATGCCAGTATTGAGATCACCCCGTTTCCTACGGTAAAACAGTGGGAATGAGTCTGACCAGTCTAGTTGTTCCTCATAGGACAGATTAGAAAGGCCTGCTACAAGCTTAGTACCTACCCTTTGAACGCGTACGATTACGTCGGGATCCTGTAGTAGACATGTGCTGGCAACCTGAATGTAATATTTCAAGTGAGGTCTAAGGTAAGTAGAATAGAGTATTCTGAACATTTCTTGATCAAAACTTTTGAAACTCTGCGGATGGACTATGATACGCGGAAGCCCTTTAATGCATTAAAGTTCGCCGAGGTTTTCAAATCATGACACCTAGCTTTTTTAGTTCAAAGACTGGGAGTAGTGGTGTACCACAAACGGAATACTGGAAACAATTGCTATGACTAATATGCACTACTGCACTTTTATTAAGGTTGATTCCCACGCACCAATGTTTGGATCAACCTACCAGTCCACCCAAATCCTCTTGAAGTGTTTACCTATCAGCATTACTAAATATGGCTCTCCAAACGTTTACATCGTCGATGAATCGCACCGAAGAGTTGAGAATTCGTGATAATTGGTTGACATAACAAAAGTAGTGGACCTAGGATTGTTGTTTCGGGAATTCCACTCACCACAGGTTTCCACCTTGACAGTGTCACATTACTCCCCACTCGTTGCCTACTTTTATTTTTACGGAAATCTCCTAATCCAGACTTTTATTGCAGCAGCAAGCCCGAAAGAGAACTTTCTTAGTAATCTTACATGAGCCACTTTATCAAATGCCTTACTGAAGTCTATAAACACGGAATCTATTGGAAGCTCGTAATCACGGGCCTTAACTCAATTCTCTGTTGAGATAAGGAAGTCTGTTAAACAGGAGTGTCCAGTGCGAAAACCGTGTTGTTGTGGTGCCTAAAGACTATTTGATCCAACATGTTGGAGTACCTTATCACGATTTATCTTTTCTAAAACCTTGGTAACTATGCTAGTTAGACTCAGGCCAATAGTTAGCCACCAACTGACGACTACCAGCCGATTATGGCATCTTCCCAGTCTCTAGGGAAACGTGTCCGAGATAGGGACATATTGGAAAGATCAGTGACTGGCTCAGCAATAATGTCCGCTAGCAAAGAAAGCAGTCTAGAGTGAAACTCATCAGCACCCGGGGATTTTCCAGGTTCAAGATCAATGAGGAACTGTAAGAATCTTTCCTTTGTTACGAACACTGTATCCGTTAGTGGGGAGCAGTGCTGACACCTCTGTTGAGCACTCCATCATCGTGATCTACAAATCGGACTTCACTAAAGTAATCCGGTAAACATTCAGCTTTGAACCGATTAGATTCCGCCAGACTGTCGGACTTTTCATCCGTAGCCGGAGATAATTCCACATTTTCTTTTAGTCTTCGTATTCGGAAGCATATTGACGGCGTCTAGAAGTTACTAATTCATCAGATTCTTTCTTAGACATGTCGACTAATATGTCCTGTTCGGACAAGTAGCTGAAGTGCTATGAGCTAAAGAATGACGCATGCTATGCTTGTCTTTTGCATATGTCTAAGCTGTAAAAGATCGGTTTCTAGGTCCCATTCGCATACATTTGAGAAACATTTACTTATTATGACCGACTACCATCAGTTAGCTGATGTGTCCCATCACCATAACGTTTTAGGATTTGTCCTGGTTCGAACTTGACAGACGCAAAGACCAATCACTAATTATTCGGACTTGTTATATACCCACGAATACGAGACCAAGGAAGAACACTATAGCGTAGTCGGATGGAATAGTATACTTGGATGGTTGTGCCAAGATACCGATGCGTTCCAACTAACTGGCTAGAGAGTCGAATACGAGCAGTGCAACGTAATACGACAGCGTGTCAAATAGCGAGGATGCTTTACCGGGTGCCTTCAGCTTAGCGGGTCCAGTTAAACTACCAAGGTCAGCACCAATGTCGAAAGTCGTCAAACCCCAGGCTATTGATTTTGGGGAAGCGTGTGACGCTGCAGATCACTCCCCCCCCTAGTGGGTTCGTGAGGGCCCTAAGACGATACCAGCCGGAAGTAAAAACCCAGTGGTCTCTCCACTGGTAAAACTCTTCCGATGGGCTCACTGCGAGAAGTGGTCCCTGGTTGTCTGAACTTATTCTAGGGTGTCGTGGCAATTTTAAAAAAATACAATAAATCGAATTGGACGTCGATCGCAGTCCTCAGTTTTCCTTGACGTTCCATGCAGTGCTCGCTGCACCTGGAATTTAAATGAAAGTCTTTAATACCATGAAAACGCTTCGTAAAAATGGTAATTATGTATGTAAAAATATATCGAAAATAAAGTTTTAAAAAAGTTTCATTACATAGTGATAAAAAAAATTGACATGAAAAGGCAAAATGTAAGAGGAGTTTCGCATTGCTGGTAAATAAGAAAAGTAATGCCTCGAAAAAAAGGATTAAATTTAAAAAAAATATGGTTGGCACATCTTATTTCACACCACTAAGTTGAATACGACTTTAAATACTCCGGGAACCTGACGGTTCGACCTGATTGTGTTTTCTGTTGTGCCGACGGTTGTTATAAGTGTGCATTACCAGGCACATCGTCAAGAATTTCGATAATTGAGTCATCCGTCGGTCGGATGTAGCGAGCTGAAACGTCACTTATAATGGGGTTGCCTTCGAAATAAGCTGGTTTCAAACGGTCGATACTGACAGTATCTTCACGTCCGTCTCGCTCAATTATGTAGAATTTCTCATGTCGCTTAATCACTTTGAACGGCCCGTCGTAGGGTGGTTCAAGTGGTCGACGAACAGCGTCGTGGCGAACAAACACGTGTGATGTCTTCTGTAAACTGGGGTGGACGAAAACATCAGTCGTTTGCGGTCTAATCGGAGAAGGCCTAACTGAACGCATTGCGTTTGTAAGCCTAGTCACGTAAGATGCCCTGTCGGAAACATGTTTGAAAGTTGAAGGGGAAACAAACTCACCTGGTAGGCGAAGAGTGGTCCCATAGACGAGTTCTGCAGGAGTGCATCCAGCATCAACTTTCAACGCGTTACGAATACCTAGTAGGACTAGAGGCAGAGCCTCGGTCCACTGAGGTATGTTTGTAGCTGAAAGGGAAGCTTTCAGCTGTCGATGGAAACGCTCTACCATGCCATTTGCTTGTGGATGGTAGGCTGTCGTTCGGAACCGAGTGCAACCTAAAAGTGCCGTTAGAGCGTGAAATAGTCCGCACTCAAATTGGCGCCCACGGTCGGTTGTGACGTAGATGGACATCCGAAGTTCGCGATCCATCTTTCGACGAAAACACGAGCAACTGTTTCGGCAGTAATATCCTTAATGGGTACTGCTTCCGGCCATCGTGTGAAACGATCAACACAGTGAAAAGGTAGGTACATCCATTAGATTCTGGTAGGGGTCCTACAATATCTATATGGACGTGGTCGAAACGCATGTCTGGGGCTAGAAATGAGCCTAAAGGGCTTTTCGTGTGTCGCGTGACTTTACACTTTTGACAAGCTAAGCACGACTGGGCCCACTCCTTAACGTCTTTGTTCATCCCAGGCCAGCAGAAACGTTGTGCGATAAGCCTAATGGTGGCTCGTACACCTGGATGAGAGAGTTTGTGCAACGTATTGAAGACGTTGCGTCGACAACTCTTCGGAACTATTGGGCGTGGTTGACTAGCAGAGACATCGCACAAAATTGTATCCTTGTCTGATCCAACAGGACAAAGTCGCAGTTTGAGAGTTGTGGACGACAACTCATGATGCAGCTCAAGGTCTTCCTTTTGACGCCGAGCTAGTTCAACGAGATCAATACCCTCGATATAGTTTATCGAAGCTATTCGAGATAGTGCGTCGGCTGCGGAGTTGTTTGCTCCAGAAATGTGGCGGATGTCTGACGTGAACTGGGAAATGTAATCCAGCTGTCGCGACTCACGAGGGGAGTATTTGTCAGACGCCGAGCTGAGGGAAAAGGTTAACGGTTTGTGGTCTGTGAAAATAATGAAATCACGACCTTCCACAGAATGTCGAAAATGGCGTACAGAACAGTACATGGCTAGGAGTTCCCTACCAAATGTACTGTATCTTGTTTCCGCGTCTTGCAGCCGCCTCGAGAAAAAGGCTAACGGTTGCCACTGGTTGTCAGTCAACTGTTGCAAAACTGCTCCAATTGCTGAATCAGATGCATCAACAGCAATACTCAGAGGAGCATTGGGGTCATGATGCATAAGCATGGTTGCGTTCGAAATGGCTTCCTTGACTTTGGAGAAAGCAAGTCTAGCCGCGTTGTCCAGAGACACGAACTTCGCAGTTCCTCGAAGTAGATCTGTGAGTGGTCTCATGACAGAGGCACAGTTAGGGATAAACCTTCGGTAATAACTTACCAGGCCATTGAAAGTGCGGAGATGTTTCACAGTGGTCGGCTCTGGATAGTTTGTGATAGCCGCCACTTTATCTCTCAATGGGCGTATACCTTTGTTGTCAATGGTATGCCCAAGGAAGCTGAGTGATTCAACTCCTATTTCACACTTCTGTAAGTTAACTGTGATGCCATGTTTTTTGAGTCTTTCGAATGCGAGGTCCAAATGTTTAAGGTGAGTTTCCTTATCTGGACTCGCAATTAGACAGTCATCGATGTAGACATGAACAAAATTCAGACCACGGAAGACGTCGTCCATAAAGCGTTGGAATGTTTGTGCTGCATTCCGAAGACCAAATGGCATGCGCAGGAATTCAAACAGGCCAAAAGGAGTAATAATGGCTGTTTTCGCGATATCTTCTGCTGCCATAGGTATCTGGTTGTACGCTTTGACCAAGTCGATTTTGGAGATGTTCATGCCGCATAAGGTTGCGGTCAAGTCGTAAACGTGAGGTATAGGGTAGCAGTCCGGAGTTGTTTTGGCGTTAAGCCTTCGGTAATCACCGGTTGGACGCCAGTCGTTGCTATCCTTTTTGGGAACCATGTGCAATGGCGATGCCCAAGGACTGTTTGACGGTCTGATAATGCCCAGTTCGAGTAGTGGTCGAATTCATTTTTCGCCGTTTGAGCTTATCGGGGGCTAAACGGCGCGCTTTGGATGCCACAGGTGGACCTGTGGTTGTGACGTGATGCATAACATTGCTGGTTATGCACGGAAGAGTGTGCTTCGGTTGTTGTAACTCTGGATATTTCTCCAGAACTGCCTGGTAGGACGCGTCGCCTGATTGTTTAGTCCTAACGATGGCTAAACTCGGACCTACATAGGTGGTGCCGCCAATAGATAACTTTGTGTTGTTATCTATCAGTCGTCGACGGCGAGCATCTACGAGTAGATCGTAATGGTTTAGCAAATCTATGCCAATGATGGGCATAGAGACGTCAGCCAGGAGGAAAATCCAGTGGACAGGTTTGCGTAAACCTAAGTTGAGGTAGGCATACCGTCTCCCGAATGTCGCGATTGCCTTGCCGTTGGCTGCTTGAAGATTGAAGGATGGGTCAAGATGACGCTCCTTTGTCGTTGCTGGAAGAACGCTAACTTCTGCGCCGGTGTCGACGAGGTAGCGGACTTTCGTTTTAATGTCGGTGACGTAGAGCAAACGGCTTTTTCCGCCGGCTACGGTTGCCGTGAGCACGTGCCGGCGTGACCGTTTCCCGAGTTTGTGTCCTTCTTAAAACGGCATGGTTTACGACATTTTCTGGCTTCATCCCGTAAGTGTTATGAAACCAGCACCATTCAGGGTTTTCCACCCTGTTGGGTTTCGTTTTAGGGCTACCACGCGACTTGCTGCGATGCGCCAAGGTGCGTTTCTGTGAAGTGCTACGTGATCTAGGACTTCGAGATCGTAGCAACCGTTTCACAGAGTTGCACAACTTGGTCACCTCTGAATCCTGGCGCTCTGGTTTTTCGCAGATAGAATATACGTTGGAGACGGGTCTGCTGGATATCTCCAGTATTTTATCTGCTGAGGCTGCCAGGTCGTCGAGTGGGACTGACTGCAGTGTCACCAACACGGTTTGCACCGGTTGTGGTAGTTTCGAGAGAAATAGTTCTCGGAAGAAACCATCGTCAAATGTTCGTGCACCGATTACTTCTCGCATGCGTGCGAGGACTTCAGTAGCTGAGTGGCTGCCTAGCTCGATGTTACGAAGCAATTCGTCTAGACGTTGGCGATCTGTGAGATCGCTTTTCTTCAAGAGTGCGGCCTTTAGAAGTGCATAAGGGTTACTTACTTCAGGATTAAACATGTGTGCTGTAACATACCTGTTTAATTCTCGCGGTAGTGAACGTATGACGGCAAGAAATCGAGATGAGGATCTGAGACACCCTGTTCTCGAAAATCGGCCTCGGCATACAGAAACCATGTTTCTGCATTGTCTGGCCAATATGGCACGAGTTGGATCGTGTTCGTAGCCCGCTTAATACGAATAAGCTTGGGAGTGTGGTCGGACATGAGAAAGTGTAGTAAATGGATATATAAATGTTATCGAAATGAAAACAATGAACAAATATAAAATGGAACATGCTCACCAATTCAATACTTGTTATTGGTCGGGATATGTGATCACGTCGGGCTCACCAATTTAGGATTTGTCCTGGTGCGAACTTGACAGACGCAAAGACCAATCACTAATTATTCGAACTTGTTATATACCCACGAATACGAGACCAAGGAAGAACACTATAGCGTAGTCGGATGGAATAGTATATTTGGATGGTTATGCCAAAATACCGATGCGTTCCAACTAACTGGCTAGAGAGTCGAATACGAGCAGTGCAACGTAACACGACAGCGTGCCAAATGGCGAGGATGCTTTACCGGGTGCCTTCAGCTTAGCGGGTCCAGTTAAACTATCAAGGTCAGCATCAATGTCGAAAGTCGTCAAACCCTAGGCTATTGATTTTGGGGAAGCGTGTGAAGCTAAAATGTTACCATTTCATTTTCCTCCTAGCTAAATTCCGTTCGTTGAAGTATGATTGCGCAGTTGGAAGCTACTGACTATTCAATTTCCCTAGTATATATACCAGTCAAATGGGGACGTTTTGTGAAACTATCGTAGCATCTGGGTTCCTTTTCTTCTCCTGTTAATAACTCATCGACTTAAGCAGACTTTAAGTCGTTCCATATCCGCTTATATCTACGTTTCCTCTTCATAAAGATGCTCACTATGCAAGTACTGCATGGTGATTAATTTGAAACTTCACTCAAAGTTTGTGAATTCACTTGCAATTTCATCTAAAAACGATGGTATCAAATGCTGTTTGTATCTGACCTGCAGCTTCCTCGCCTACCGACAACTCATCACGTACTCACGAAAACTGATACCGATCTCGTATGGAGCGCCTACCTTGAAGGCACATTCAAACTTCATGTTATTGTATTAGTGAGCAACGGTTGCTTGGGTTATACGTCTGTCTCATTGGAAAACGTTCTCGGTTTTAATGGTCACAACTATCCTGATTCCGTGGAACCTGAAAGGGTAGGGATAATCAGTTATTAATTATTCTGGTCTGAAGGTAGTATTACTTCACCTGGTCTGCAGATGACAGAAAGCTTCCCGAATGCAGCCTTTCAATACTGCAGGACCCAAGACGTGCATCTTACCTATTTTTGGGAGTATCAAGGGATGGGGCTGTAACCACTGATGAAGGGATGGGGTTCCACAGCATACAAACTCTAACTGAATGGAGTGGTTTAATGATGAGACATTACCCATAAAATCGTAAATTTTCCTCAAGGTCCATCTCAGTATTTAAGTACAAATTCGCATACTACCTGTGGAGATCACAAGTGCAGCTAATGCCTTCATGTTTCAAGATTCAGGTATGCTTGACACTTGTCAAGTCGCGTACTCATACTGTTTATGTGAATCATATTAACGGGTGTTGAGGTTTCAACGCTACAGCCAGGCAGCTGCTCATCCTGAGAAATAACGCACACATAACTTTTCATTTCTTTTGTGTGCCGAAGCCGCTTTAACCTGAAATTCGTCACTTGTAATATCCTAGCCATCGCAGTAGAAAATACAACATAACTTGGCGGCGTTAAATGATCTTCTTATGGCATTTCTTAAGCGTCGTGTCACAAGTTCACTGATGATGTCACCTCGAAATTGTAGTCTTGGGAACAATGGTTTTTTGGAGGCCGTAGGCATTCTGGTTTTCATATTGAATGTGTTCATATTTTTGGCCTTGAACGTTTCTGGATATCCATTACTACTGAGTAGACCGTGGCTAATTTGAAGCTATTCGTCTAAAGTATCATCTGAACAGATGAGTCTCGCCCGATGGACCAAACATTTAAGGAGATTTCGTTTACATTGCAAGGGGACGAAACTCAAGAAGTGGGTGTATTGACCTGTTGGCGTTGGTTTCCGACACTCACTTGTTTTATAGTTCCACCCATCTTCCTTGTCAATCGGACATCTAAGAAGGTGATGCTGTCGGCACATTCTGTTTCGACAGTGAAGGTTATTGCTGGGTGGATGCTATTGAATTCATCCGGTATGATCCTCGTCATTCACAGTCAAGAATGTATCATCTACACGACGGCAATAAAATTATAACCCGCTTATGGTGCTTTCTAGAGGGCCACTTTCTTATTTTGCTCTAAAATCCGCTAAGATTGGGCCTATTGGTGACCCCATAGCGACACCGTCCGACTGTCTGTAGAATTCCTTATTGAAGAGAAAGTGTACATTCATTGTACACCGTAAGAAAAGCTCTTTCAAGGTGGATGCCGTAATTCCAATTTCAGTGTTTCTCTTTTCCAGTTCGCTACATATGAAGTCCACTGTTTCCATCAAAGGGACATACATGAATAGGGATGATACGTCTAAGGATGTCATAGACTTATTGTTCAAATTTACATCTCCTATTTTATCGATAAAGTAAAAAGTATCTTTGACGCTATGCTTTACAACCTCCTTATGCAATAGTTTCAAGAGTTGTACTAGCCATTTCGCACTCACATGGTATGGGGTGTTTGACACGTCAAGAATCGGTCGGAATGGTAATCCATTCGTATGCACCTTTGAGACAAGGATCGTTCTAGATGAATTCAATAGCATCCACCCAGCAATAACCTTCACTGTCGAAACAGAATGTGCCGACAGCATCACCTTCTTAGATGTCCGATTGACAAGGAAGATGGGTGGAACTATAAAACAAGTGAGTGTCGGAAACCAACGCCAACAGGTCAATACACCCACTTCTTGAGTTTCGTCCCCTTGCAATGTAAACGAAATCTCCTTAAATGTTTGGTCCATCGGGCGAGACTCATCTGTTCAGATGATACTTTAGACGAATAGCTTCAAATTAGCCACGGTCTACTCAGTAGTAATGGATATCCAGAAACGTTCAAGGCCAAAAATATGAACACATTCAATATGAAAACCAGAATGCCTACGGCCTCCAAAAAACCATTGTTCCCAAGACTACAATTTCGAGGTGACATCATCAGTGAACTTGTGACACGACGCTTAAGAAATGCCATAAGAAGATCATTTAACGCCGCCAAGTTATGTTGTATTTTCTACGGCCGGCCGATGATGACCCCACGAACTAAAGACAGACTCCCTGACTTCTCCTCTTCAGTGTGCATTTACCAGTTCAACTGCTCCTGTGAAGCTAGTTACATTGGATGCACAGTTGGGCAAGTCCATCGTCAAATCGCTGAGCATCATCCTTTATGGCTAGGTAAGGGGGAAGCCGGATTGATACGAAGCTCAACACTCTCCCATCTGATTGACACCGGCTACCGGGTTAACATTCATAATGCCTTTAAAGTTATCTATCACATTCCTTCTCACCTCACCCATGCTCTACCAGTCAGCATTTTACATATAGCAGAAGCCATAGGAATCCACCTACACAAACCAAGTCTGTGTGTTCAGAAGAGATTCGTACAGCCTCTTTCTTTGCCCTGGCCATCTGTATAGCTCATTCATTGCAATAAGGCTTCATTTCATCCACCACACAATACCTCCATTACTATTCTTATTACTATTACAGACTCAACCATCTTTCTCCCCCCTACTGTCTCTAACTACCGTCAACAATTTACCATTTTACGCAACAGTTCATTTTTGCTCTTTAGTTATCATTATACAAAATATCAACTATGTAAGAACCTGTTCACGAAATCTTTTTACGATAATTAATCCTTGCGTTGGTTAACTGTCTCAATTACCTGACTCATTATCACCTTCTTGATACTTTGAGATTGATAACCTTTCATTGAACAACTCTCACCACTAGATTGGTGTGTAATTTTACGTTTGAAAATGCTATACTGGTGTAGAGCCACTGATGAGGAACTAATTGAACAGAAACATTTCTTCGCTCACATTGTTTGTTTTACTGAATATATTATGTTCGCATTAATAACTTAACACGATAGAAACCAGTTTACAGGCGTCATCACATTGGCGTATGTTGGAAAATCTGCAGGGTTTGTCAGGACCTGAATGGTAAGGAAGGGAGGCCATTAAATTCGAGTAAAAACAGTAGACCATTCCGCAAGTTGTGAAATTAAAAGGAAAATGCCACTTTTCAAAATGTATAGAGTGTTGAAGTTTGAATCGTTTTCATTCATACTTTCTTTTGTCACCATCAGTGGCCCGAGGGTTTTTTGCTTGAACGTTGAGTTATTATATGCAACGATTGCATTTATTCACATAATCCACTATTCCAAATAAATTAACAAGGCTCTCATTACGATGTGTTTATTAACTCCTCCGTGTGAAGCCAGGGCGTTAGTGTTGTTCAGGCAGTTGCTGCTTGAATTCCCTTTCGGACTCCGTGTTATGCTTGACGCGCCGGCATATGACCCAGGTGACCTAAAATGTGCGGGCAGATCTACATGTCTTACATCTTGTGTGATGGCAACGACCACCAGCAGAACCGAGCACGTGAATCCGAAATTTCCTATATGTTATGAATGGCTTAGTGTTTTGCAAGCCCTAGCTGCATTATTCCTCTTTTGTACTTCAAACTGTGTTTGATGTATTGGCAATCTACAGGCTGTGTTGTGCAACTCTTATTCGGCTTCAATTCTCTGGCGCTTTGAGACCGAAGTATGTAGATTTGAACTTCCTGGTGCGTTGAGAGTGAATTAGAACCGTGGAAAAGTTTGGTGCCTGATTTCTGCGATGTTTCGTGTTGTGATTGACGGGCTCAACGAGCTATAGTAATAATATTCATTCCCAAATGTGCAGATACACATCATTTTTAAGGGTACGAATAAATTTCTGTATTGATCACATGTTATTTTACAGAAAATGATACTAACCCACGCCTTACCTGTTACTGGAGGATATAAGTGCTACATGTTTATAGAATGAAATATCCCAGCAGAAAAAGTATGGCCTTATTGATGAGGTTGACAGGTAGAAGTTCTGCCTTCGCATTAAAAAATGACCACGTATTTCCCGAAGATTTATAAAGCTTAAAGCCTATACCTCCACTGTCATACTCAGTGCATTGTGCTGATGAATAAAAAATGAAAGGTTCGTGAAGGAATATATATATATACGTCATTGCTATGCATTTAAAATCAAATAATTTTGTTTCAACTGACGTTTTGCTATTTATTGTTAATGGCTTCATCAGACTATTCCGAATCTGAGGGAACTTCGCGGTAGGAACCAGGATTACTGGTCACTTTCATAATCAATGCAGTTGATATGTAGTATGAAAGGCGCCTTTCTGTTTTTTGAAAATCTTGAAGGCTTGAATATTTCAGGCTGTTGAGACAAGTAAATAAAATTTTCATTCCCACATTATGAATTTAACATGAGAGAACCTCTTTTGCAGGCTTCACCGAACTGACAGCAGTCTAGAAAAAGACAAGTTTGTGGCGGTTCTTGAAAGTGCGGAGGCCAGAACAGCAGGCTTCATCGCGACGCCAAAGTGCCCGTAAAATGTGAAGTGAACAATAATAGGCAACCCTTTAGCAGGGACAGCACCCATGAGTTACATGATTTTCATTTATTCTTCATGGGTTGCATCATAGGTGCACGATGTGTGGTGTTTTCGTTACGAATGCAAGACGTGCTTGACCCATCCATACACTTCTACGATTTGGGGAACCATTCAATGTTCACATAATGACAGTAATATCTAAGCTCAAGCATGTCCTACCACTCGAGTTTTGCAGTTCACAGCAATATGGAAGTACTTCATTGGTAACAGTTATTCTTACGCAGAGCAATAGGCTCTAGAAGAAGTGTCGTCTACATCGTGATGAACTGCTGGGCATGCTGTCCAAAATGGTGTGAAATCGACAGTTCGAAATACGTTGAGGCAAAAAAGACATGCTATGCGAGGCTAGGGCTTCCCAACACCTCGTTTTGAAAGGGAAAACGGTGTTTTGCTTTTTGAATTCCATTCTGAAATTCAGGTTTTGAGACCGTTTCCGATCCGTTCATTTTCTGGGTTGAGGCTCGTTGCTGATATACTTTTCGGGTTCTTTGGACGTCTTTGATAATTCCACCGTATCCAGTAGGATATTGAGTAGTATGATCGGATTTGCTGGTTGGTTGAGCTTCCTGTGACACATCTGATTCTTGTGCCTCTCCCGCTTCGCCTGGTCCACTCTAATGTCCTACTTCACACCCCCTCATCTTCCCACTACGACGCCCTCAGCCCCATCGAGTAACCCTATACCTGGACGCGGTCCCTCTTGTTGGAACGTGATCTGACTGTTTGCGCTGTCTGTGAACAGCGTGATGGCAACATCACTTGGCAAACCGCCAAGCAGTGTACCATTCTGTGCAAAACCGAAGTGCAACCCATCTTCGAATCCGCTAGCACATCAGCTTTGTTTTCTGGTGAAGTAAACTAAAGCTGCTTGCAACCTATCTTTCAGACGACTGAAACAGTCCATGCGCTGGGTGCTGCTCCTTCACTACCTGGTTTGTCTCCGTCTTGTAGGAATGGACTTGTTGGTGGGTCGTCTGATGACCTTTCCAGACAGTTTGCTTGTCCCTACCATAAGGCGGCTGCATCAACTGTGGATCCACCGCCTTATGCATAGTTGCATGCAACACTACGCAAGAGGCCTGCTGGTTACCCGGACGGCCAACCATCAGATCGTGATCGGAGTTGTGGTTACAGACGACCAACCAGACATACTTCCTAGCTCTGACGACGTTTGGTAGTCCCCACCAATGTATGACTTTGGTCCAAGAGATACTTACATGAAAGCCCGCGGCGTCCTACACCATCGATAGTATCACGAAGACAATGGCCACAAGCTGCACCCCATGTCCTTCACTCCTGGAGATAACTTCATTCCTTGGGGTTAAGACGCTGGGGTTGGAGATGACGCAAGAAATCCTCGTCCTTGCCACTATCCCGCTGGCCACGTTCTGGCTGGTATCATTTCGAATTGTGATACATGTCGTGCACCATCCCCTGGGTTGTTTGGCGATCGATTCCCTCCAGTTGACGATCAACCACGAAGAGTAAATTGAGGAGACAAAACTGGCAAGCCCATCCACTTGACAGAGATACTCCAAACCTTTACCTTAGGTCGCAAGGTGACCGTGATTTCCCAAATGAACCCAGTGGATCGGTAATGACGCACCTAGTGCTAGACCTAAGCGCCCACTTCAACACCCTGCTACGGATTAAGAAGGAGAAATCTTTGGAAGGGTTGACTTCCACACAATCTTATGATCGTCCATCTTATCTGGTCGCCGTGGAATTTGCGCATGTACTTCGTGTTTGTCTGCCTGCTCCAGGAGTTAAAATAGAAACCATCTTCAATAAACTGATTGGGATGCAGGTTATAGAGTGGGGTATCGAAGTGCAGGAAGACACGCTGCAACGTCCTACCCAATGTAGCAGTATTGATACAACCATACAAAAAGATGTAGACAAGCTACAAAGATTGTGTGGGACGTAGCTTCTACCTCTAAATACGCAGAAATCTGGTTTTATGCTCTCCGGTGAACGGAGTGCAAAATAATCCACCCGATAACCCTGCACTCCAACATCTAAGTGGTGCTTGCTACCTTGGAATAGGGTACTCCAGCAACTTCTTCGCAGAACGCTCAACGGCACAGTGCTCCAAATCAAACTGCCTCAGCGGCTGCATTCACTGGAGTCTTCGTTCGAATGAGACCAAACCGATTCTGTATAAGATGTGTGTGCGACCACCACTAAAGTACTGTCTCATCATACTTAGTTGCCTGCGGTTTAGTGACAATTAGAAAACAGCGAAAACTCAACGACACTTTACCAGACTTATTTCCCCCAGCAATTCATACAGAGGGAGATGTCATGCTAATCGATTAGAGCCTATGTGGTTGGGGCGAATAAAGTTGAACCTCAGGGTTTTCTACAAAGTCCTACACTATGAAGCGACTACCAACGTGGATACAGTTAAGTTCGCTGACAAAAATTCTTACAATCTTAGAAACCGGGACTGCCCAGTCACACTACCATGTGCCTCCAAACAGTTCAGGTCCTCGTCTGTCACAACTTGTTACACCAACATTTGAAACAAACTGCAGCATCAGTTCCGATGCTGCGGGACCATATCCTAGTTTCAGTCGACCTCGGACCATTACGTAAATGAACTTGGAGCATGCAGGATTCTTAACGTGCCTTACATGGACGACACCACATCCCCTATTGGCTCACCAAATATCTAGAGCACAACACCCAATAATCGAGTGCAACCACCCGAGAATTCATGATATGGTGAGTAATTTTTGTTGAGTTACATACTATTCTATGCGAATTTTGTGGGAATTGTGTCTGAGGCTAGTTACCGTTCCTAACCTCGATGCTCTCATGGTTCAGCTACCCTTAACCCCTTCTTCAAATAAACATTCTACCCACCATTCTCTTTTTTTATAATAAGCCGGTAGTCTTAGTGCTGTGCAGTGGCACAAGTCAGTTCTGCACCGTAAATCAAGCCTGACCATGGCATAAGTGGAGATACAGCAGCCACAAGTGTTGCCTGATGTGTAGCACATACCAAGGAATGATTGGGGGAACGATGTATGCACCGTCTTAGTCAGCCGAAAGTAGGCTAAAAATATCTTTGTAGCTATCAACTCCATTTGGCGTGGTACGATTGTATCTGAAAAATTAAGGTAAAAAAGCGTGAAGACGGTGACAGCTCACCGGGATAAACGATGGCATGGAGATACACTCCAAATACCCTTACCTATATGGCAGTATCCTCACGAAACCGACGGTTCTTGTACTTATGATAGGTTTTGAATCCAAAGCGAAAATGACGACAAGACAAAAAGTAGTGATGAGGTCACTGGGAAAGGTGAATCCGCCAGGCCTACTCCTCAGGTCACTTTGCACCACATTGCCTCCACAGCTGTGATATGCTTACACCCCGCGGGCAACACCATAGTCATTCCTTACTCATGACTACATAATGTGTGCTCACCACTGTGGCGAAAAGCATGAGTTTTATGCCAACGTCTGTGGCTTCATTCAACTTTGTACGCAGGTTTTCCGCATATCACGCCCCCTCAACATATAAACAATTTCCGACCACAGAGGCGCAGAGGCTGCACCTGCTTTAGCTGTTTTTTCCACTAAAATTTCAAATAGTTGCAACATGGAGATGCTATTGGAGATGCGGAAACCGGAGTCCGATGAAAACTCACTGAATTGTCTGGAAATCTGAACGCTAAATGAAAAAAGGATTTGACTGGAAGACTCGAAGACCCGCGCAATCAAAATAACCCCCAATGATGACAACAGAATACAAATAAGGAATATACGTTGCTAACTCCCAACATCCCATTGCTTTGCTAAGCTGTAAAGCTGTGGTCCCACAAAAATTACCGTCCAATGCGCAAGAACTAGCAATCCCATTCACTCATTTGACTCTCTCATCATATGAACATTTATCAATCCTCGAAGTACACAAGTTTCTAGACGGTGATAATGTCTAAGAAAGTCTGGACAGACGGTAAAGTTCAGGTCAGTTAACATATTGACATCAAAGTGAACAAGTTCACGTGAAAACGTTGCCCGATAACCGTGAATTTACGCGCTACTTCCAAACGTAATACCTGATCACATCCTCTTGTCGATTTATCATTGTGCTTAGCTCGTTATTATTGTATATTTGTGGTAATATAACGATCTCTTCCATCTGGATGATTTGTGGCCGCGTTGTAACATATAGACGGCGTATTCCCATCCTTTTGGACTACGTGCCTCCACCGCCAATCGCACATCTCGCTGAAAGCCCACGTTAAGAATGGGATGGTCCAAAGCAAAGCGCTCAAGGATGGATAGCTCTAGCAACAAGAACGCAAGAGTTGGTTTCGCCAGTATTTCCGGTTGTGACCGCAACTCTATCGCGTCACATGATCCAGGTCCCAACGAACTTACATGCCTTACACCTTTTCTCAGGGCTGAAGACATTATGTCGATGATGAATAATAACATCAAGGAAAATAGAAAAGAAGTTGAGGGTATTAAGCCCATGATAGATGGAATCAAGAGAGTAGCTGAGAACTTCCAGCCCTTAACATATCTTTTTGAGAGACATAACAACCTGGTCCCAAACCACATTGAAGAAGCTGAAACTCTGATAGACCACTTGGCAACTGAAGTATTGAAGAGGCTGACATCTCAACAGGCCATAGCAAAAGGTGTTCCAGATACCATATCTTTAGATGTCGTCAAGAAAAGGGTATCAAACTCATGTGGCATGACGGCTATGCGCTGTGACTGTAGACGCCTCCGCAAGAATGCAGCGCGGTTAAGTTGCTCCATTCTTTCCGAGTTCACCACCTCATATGATGCTAAGAGGTTCAGTAACTACCAGGATCACATAAGACTAAGCAGCGATTCTAAGACTATTGCAGTTGTACAGGACAAAACTTCATGCCAGCGTAGAAGACAAAGGGGATAAGGTCCTACCACTTCGACACATGCAAACTACGAAGGTACTGGACGCACTGAGAAACATTCGACTAGTGCCGCTATGACCAGTAATCCTACCGCGCCAGCCATTCTGTTGGTAAAGCAATCCAAGTGTACCTGGACGAAAGCAAACCGGATTCTTTAATTTCTCATGAGACCCCGACTATCAGTGCCGGCCACCCTGAGACAACCATAGATAAAAACCCTTTAGTTCACAGCGACGTCGTTAGACACTGACCCGCGGGTAAAACGTTGCACTTTAGACCTACGAAGCTCTCGAAGAAAGCCGTTTTGGCATGGTTTGCCTTACGATGGCGAAGAATGGTTCCTAGCTAATGTAGCTGCCACAGACAAAACCAATGTTAGATCCATGGGAAGTGGGAAATCTTGAAAAAACCCAACCAAAAGCCGTGTTTCACAACTAACCTCAACCGTTAGAAAGAAATACTACAATAACTTGGAGGCATCTGACACAGGACGGTACCCTAGATCGTGTTCACCCGGCTGTCAGGGCCCCAAGAAGATGCCACGTGGCACACCTAATACATTCATGTCACAGACATCCTGGCCTAACCGACATCGGCACTCGTATGACCTTAGCCAGTACTGTGGCAATGTATATAATTACTCACCAAATAACATCTCCAATTTTCAAATAGATAAATATGTGATGCTCGCATCGATAATTTAACACGAAAGAAACCAGTTTACAGGCAGCAGACAAACAGCAGACCATTCCGCAAGTTGTGAAATTAATAGGAAAATGCCACTTTTCAAGTTGTAGAGTGTTGAAGTTTGGATCGTTTTCATTCATACTTTCTTTTTTCACTAGGTGTGGCACCAAAGTCGCACGAAATTCCAAATTTCCGCTACAAGCAGTTGACCTATTTGATTCATCTTTGCAATGCTTCGTTACTCTAGATAAACGCACAACTTACCATAAACTGTCATGCCTTTAGCTTTGGAGAGCAAAACGACCCACAAGGACGATTTCAGGAATCGGTAAATTTCCATTTAGTCATATAATCCAAGCGAATATCCGGTCAGTTGTTACCATTCACAGCAATATAGATTTACGCCGTCAGATTAGATTTTGTGGAACAAATGAATAAACATTTAAAGAACTGCAGACCAACGGCAATAGGTTCCGACTGCCTACTGGAGCCGACTGCAGCTGCAACATACTGGGACTGGAACCTCTCTGGAAGAGGCGACTTAGAATGAATCTCATGTTTTACTATAAATTACTTCGTAAGCAAGTGCACTAATGTCGCCCGGAAATTAAAATAGTTATAACATCTACTCACTATTTACGTAATCACAACCTGTTGGCGGAAAGTGAGTGTTGTAAGACCAAATTGCAAAGAGACGTCTTCATCAGTAAGAAATGGACTTCTTGAGGAAATACGTACTGCAGATTCATTATCTGTCTTTCGTTTCTCACTTAATAGGCTCCTAACAGATGATGAGTCCAACACTCGCCTAGGCACTATATATATATGTCCTGAGCTGATGAAAACATACTAGGACCTCTAAGTGTATAGAGCATGGCTATCATGAATCTCAAGTACCTTTCACCTCAATGGACTCACAAAGGGTGTTTGATTACCAGTCCATCTGGTCAGATTGTGCAGTACAAATACATAGCCAGTGTTCCCTTTAAGCTTACTAACAAAAACTGCATATCTAACTCGAGTAAACTTCGCGTAGGAAAAAAAGGGAGAGTTATCCTTATGCGCATAAAGTAAAGTTTACACATAGTTCAAATGACATTAAAAAGACAAGAACTTCGCTCCGCCAAGTTTGTTTTACGTGGTATTCCATTGTCCAGTTTCTCCTTGCGCTTTCCCTTCTCTTCTCAGTATCAGCCTGACGAGAAAGTCCTGAGCATTAATTTGGTCAAACAGTACAAACTTACTGGAAATCCTACTTCGTACCTAATACTGGAGACCGATGTTAGAAGTATCCAACTGGCTCGCCCCCATTTTCCCGCTTCTTGAACAGCTTCACAACCGACTCACCTCCCTAACACTACCCTAGTTAATACCACATACGAAACCCTGAGCACGATAGCTGGTCTCAGATTTCTGGTCCGTGACGAGTGCAGCGGAAATCTGGATAAACAATCCAACCTTAGAGATCACTTTACCTAACGGCAACACATCCGTAATAATGCTATGCAACGGATTTCTCTAGTACTTTGTCTTGTATCAATCCATCTCATAGAAGTCAATTAACAGCCAATGAATCTCCTTGACAACGTTGCATGCTGCAATGTGAAGTCCATGAAGTTTTACACATGTACAATATTCACCGCTGTTGAACGACGATTCTTCCATTCTTTAATTACTTGCACCACGACAAATATTTTCAGTACTACCAATCTGAATTGCTGGGAAAGGTATGACTGGAGGTGTGAGAAATTCCTGGACTTGGACATTCGCCCGGATTAAATGATCGTGTAGATACTTACTTATTCCTGAAATCATCGAAGTAAGTTATTATTGGTCAACAAATCTACTAACAAAAGAGTTACTGTTAAAATGGACGTTTATTTGACGACACGCTGTGCTTTGCAGAAAGGTCAATCGTGTCGACTACTCACAGAGAAAACATCGAACATTGCGCCGTTTGATGTGGAAATGAGTTGTGAGTAGGAATAATCTAAGTTCAGAACGGTATGCATGTACTGCAAAGTGGTATTCTACAACTTTCATAACATTTAGACACTTGATATCATGATAGAGTTTAATATCCTTCAACTCAAAATTAATAGGTGATTCATAAGTAAATAAATATTTTATTCTCACACTTGTAACTTAAGATGGAAGACGCCAGTTCACAGGCATCGTCACATTGGTACAGGCCGAGAAATATACAAGATTTTGCTAGTCCTGAATAGCAGAGAGGGGATGTCTTTCAACTCTATGGATTACATCTAAAGATCGCGGTTGTGAGACAAAAAAGAAAACTCTACTTTGCTGCATATGCAAAGCATCAAAGCGAAGATAGTGAGAATTCTTATTCTCACATAATGGATTTAACACGAACGACACCAGTTTACGAGTCTCGTCAAGTTGATAACTCTTGAAAGCTTATGAAATGATATTCGGTTTCGCATAATCCATGTGCCAAGTTATTGCTATGCATAACCTCAGTAAACCTTGCTGCAAATCATGAGACGGGCATGAACTTCCATCTACTTTCATCTAAAATTCAGTAATTGCTACTCCTCCCCTGGATATATACAAAGTGTTGTCGTCCAGGGTGGTTTGCTAAGACAGTTACTTTTCCTAATCTTTGTGAACGACATATGCAGTGTTATCCGAAATGGCACACCTTACCTTTTCACAGACGACTTGAGGATAGTCTACTGCTTTTCTCCTGCAGCACTAGCGCAAGGTTTCCCTCAAATACAGGAAGATCTGAAGAGATGCACATGCAGCGTGACCTGGCAGCTCCCCCTAAACCCAAATAAAAGTGGCATCCTCCATTTCAAAAAAACCCACACAGAAGTAACACTACATTTGGGTGACATCTCACTGCAGATATACAACACTGTGAAAGACCTCGGAATCACCTACTCCAGGAGTTTGAATTTTAAGGAGTATGCAGATTCGATAGTTTCCAAAGGCAGAAGACTCATGAGTCTTTGACACAGAAACATACTCACACCCGAGGCAAAGCCTATACTGTACAAGGTTATGGTTGGCCCAATATTAGAGTATTGCACGGTTATCTCTAGTAACTGGAAAGTATCGGACAGAATTCGAGTAGAGAACATTCAACAAAACTTTAATCGGTGCCCAATAATACAAAACGAAGGACTTGAATACGAAGCAAGATGCAAAACACCAGAACTAGAATGACTCTGGCTGAGACATCTGAAGCTAAGCCTAACCTTTCTTCTCGTCGTTTATTTGGAAACTCCAAAACGAAATGTGTTACCACTTTCAAATCAACACGGGCATATAATCTGCGTGATATCGAGTACAACATCCCAATAAATAAGTACCGCTCAAAACTTCGATGTAGGTTTTTCATAACTCAATACAGTATGCTGTGGAACAAACTTTCCACTCCAGTACGAAAATGCCGATCTCTTGGCCAGTTTCAACGATTGTCTAGTGAAGTCCCTCTACCTAACGATTCACATCAATTCCATGATGGCCAAACCACAAACGGTAATACCACGTACAATGGTGCTACTGGCACCTAGACTCGAGGTAGACTAACAACAATGGCAAAAGTATACAATGCCGAAAACCAAACGCAATAGTTAAGTTAAAATCTAATTCTTTAAAAAAATGACCGAGAGTGAACAGGAAGCGAAGTGCGATACGATACGCAACAGTGAATTCAGTAGCTACTCTAATATAACCTACATTTCTTCATAACCTAACTGATCTCACGACTTGACACCTATTTCCTACAAAACGTCCCTTAAACTAATCTCTCTACTCCGAAAAGATAAAAGTACTGTTTTTTGGTGCATTTTCATAGCATGTAACATGTTGTATTATTTGCCCTTTGTTATCAAAACTCACATGTAGGTACTCTGCACCACCATTGTCTCTAGAGCCCCGATATGGCAATAGCCAACGGCAACACCATGATCATCCCCCTCCGCAACCAGATAAAGTGTGGTTACCATCTTAGAAAAAGCCATGAATTTCACTCAAGTGTTTGTAACTTCATCAAATGTTTGTACATAGGTATATAACGAGTGAATACCTGGTCCAAAATCCTCTAATCTCTATACTCCATAGTGATATCTTCGGCTTCAGACTAATTTTTATTACTGTCGTGCGCACCTAAATCCCCTTCCACCTGAGCTTGCCTCTGAACGGTTGGTTCTGGATGGTTCTTCAAGTACGTTTTGTAGTCAATACAAAGAGCTCACCCAGATGTATCATGGTTGATCTTCTCCTGCTTATTTTTGTGCTCCTGTTTTGAATTTCGCCCGCTACTCGCTTCTGTTGTTCACTTTTCAGGTTTACCTAACCAGCCCTGTATTCAAATGGAATCCTAGAGATCGCACATGTTGGTGTGTGCTTTGCCATAAAAACCTTATGACGAACGCGCACACTCTAAGGTCATGACTGTGATGCGGCCACACCTTCAAGAATATTGGAAGATTCAAACGATAACCGAATAATTCCTAATTTCGAACTGAGCCTGCTTCAACACACCTCTTATATGCCATGAATAACGGTATGTAATGTATAGCCTAACATTGTACATAATAGTCATTTCTCATTACCGAAATGATCAAACCTGTAAACTGGTTTGAATTCATGTGATCTATGTTGTATGAAATACATATGTAGATTATTATTATCATACAGATACATTCCACCATCAAGAACAAAGGCGCGCGATGTTCGAAGTTTGCGTCTTAACCAGCCGACGTTATTAGTCCATCTGCATAGCTTGTTATTTGGTGATATAACCGTCCATTCATTAGAAAATTCTTCAGTTTTTAGCTTCGCTAACCACAAAAGGATAGTTTATACTATTGGAACTATCAGTAAGCATCCACAGTAGCATAACCTAGGTGAGTGGCTAAATCAATGCATTTCTAGTTCACCGTGTTATGTTTAGAGGTGATATACATTAATTTCACTAGGGTTTCTCGTAGCATTAGATGGAAATACGCGTTGAAACGGTTAATAATCCGAAGGGCAGCAGCTACACATAGGCTGCAGGCATCACTCATATTAGTGTAAGTTGCAACATTCGAGGGGTGTATTTGATACACGGTGACTTTTACTTTCAAAGACTATTTGATACCGAGTACTAGAGAACATGTAGTTTGGAACAACTGCGGGTAAGCCGTGTTCCTAGCCAATAGGCGAATGCGTCTTGTTTTTTCTTTTGTTCAGAATACTCATCCCACTATGAATGTTGAGAAAGTTTAGACGGCTCATCACCTTAAGAATCCTGACCTGTAGATGAGTTAGCCGTGAAGATGTTCTAGAAGCCGCTAAAGGTCGGGAGCAGTCCAAAAATTATTGGCGCCAAACAACAGGCATTATTTCCACGAAGTACATATGTTCACGTTGAAATTCAGCGTCAACTACCCTCATTGAGCCGTTGCTGCAGATAGAAAAAGAAAGAAGAGGCAAGAGCAAATATGGGTGAGGGAATTACTACGCAGTCCAGTTTTGAAAAGAGAGGAGTTTCTGTACCCTTAGACTTGTTCGAACTTTATGTACGCTTTCATGTATGCATGTATGATTAACCACATAGTTTTTCCATAATAAGGTTCGTAAAAACTGTCAATATCTGGGCATATCGTAGTAGCTTTGATGGTAAGCCAGGGTACATCATGTTCACTATAGTGAGGAGGGGAACCGGTACTCACCCCCCTGTAGGCAGTCGTATACTCATCAGTGTAAGAGGAACTCGAGGAGCATGATAGCTTTGTTTCATATATTGAGAGGTCCGGGTGCGTCCTCATTAGCCCATGATACATAGATAGGGGATAATTGGGCGATAGACTCATTTTTATTAGTAGCCTATCAAGTGAAGAGCGGAAAAGTGTTGAGGAGCTTGTGGTCAATTTTCACTTTCTACACGGCATACCATTTTTCAACGTCGCGATATGGTCTTATTAACAAATGCTTAACTAGTAATATCCGTGATATTCGACGAACAACAGGGTTCCTAATTAGATAGTGAATTTAAAATTGCCATTTACGTAAGCCATGTCCAAAGGTGATGAGTTACCTCGATATCACCACAGAAAATAAATTGTGTCCCAGGGGCATCACAGTAAGTGGTGCTGCTTCACGAAGTGGTACGTCTAAAAACTCAGTTAAATATATGAGTATTTTACCAGTCTCTAGCGCTTGCTCCTAAATCACATAGCGTAAGTTAAGAAAAAAGGACTCAGTTCTTCGTATAGTGGTTCAGGGTTGAATAGCTAAGTGGTATGGACTCACAGCATCAAACATCAGAAAAAAGTGCATTCTCCTATATCTTATTGTTCTGTTAGTTGTTTTTAGTAGCTTTAATATTTGCCGTTCTTTCGGTTTCTTTCGCTTTTATTCATCAGATGTATAATAGTCTGTTAACTAGTGGTGTTCCATGTAGTATTTTCTTCTTCTTGGTTTCATTTCTATTACATGTGCTCGCTGATTGTCTGCTTCCACTGCCTCCGTTCTCTGCTTTTATTCATTGACCAGTAGTCCAGCGTGGATATTTCTAGCTTGGTTGCTGCATGCTTTTCCGGTGGCCTCCGAGCCGGTTATTTCTACCAGAAGCTAAGAAAGAATTGAGGCGATCATCTGGATCAACACATAGGTAGTTACTCCAGATATTTGATCTGTCTGATTTAACTGTCCTCGGCCACTAACGTTGAGGAAGAATATCAAGTGCTCCTGGTCCACACTGCATAATCTTCGGGGTTTTCTAACAGCAACAGTAATCTTTGGACCGACAGTGATATCATACGTCGGCAGGTGGCGCAGAGGTAGTGCTTAACCTACCGTAATTCTTCGTAGTCGTACGGTAAGTTGCAATAAATTTAAATATATTCACTCGTTTTCCCGCAGATCAATCTCAGTCATTTTGAGGTTTCTAACTTTATTTGTACATTGTGTCACGATTCATTTGAGCAGTAATCGCTTTCATGTTCCAATAAATGCTACCCCACCTCCATAATTAAGGCAACATCTTTACCTTCATATCTAACACAGGAGAGCTTCCCGACTGCTTGTGCTTGACGCCGTTTAATTACGAAAGCGCAGCGTTGGGTTGATGCATGATTGGGAGCTAAGCATGTTCTCTTAAAATAAACATAATCCAAATCGATTCTACCCAACAAAAACAAATCCCCACACGGTCTTTCGACATCAGGCTAAGAATTGTTTTGTTCTGCTTTTGAGGTCGGTGCTTACTAGACCAAGAAGTTGTCGTAACGGACTCGTGGTAGGTGAACACTTTGGTCATATTTTTCAGTAAGGCTCCATGAGGACTTCCAAAAGCCCCTTATATTGAAGATTCAAGGCCTGAATCTACTCTTCATTCTTCGTTTATGCGAGTCATTGTCCTTTAATCTCACCACGGAGTGTGAAGTCAGACGAGTCTAACTGGTATCTACTGAGCGAAAAAGCCTCGGCGCCATCCTATGTTGGTTAGCTCACCAGTTTGATGCTACCCCCACCCATCCGTAAAAGAGTAGACAAAAGGGCCCTCCAGCAACAGCTGAAAATAGCCTGATTACATGAGAACTTGCTTTTTGGTGTGATTATCAATAAGTCGGCTACCTAAAACAGTTGTTTTCTTCCATAGATCTGGGTAAACTGTTGATGAGAAAAGTATTGCATGCATACATTCGCCTTCACAAACTGATGCGGAAAACTGTTTGTGGGCAGCCATATCACTAACTGCTTTCGGAGATGATAGCTAGGTAGCAGAGAAGCCAGTCTTCATCACTTAGTTTTTTAAAGGTAAACAGATGATTGACAACTCAGAGTTATAGACCGGCTATCAAACGCGCTTTCTACGCTGTTTCCCCCTTTTAGCCTTGAAGATAATTTCTCTGTCAGCATCGGCAGTCAAAGAGCAGAGTCCGATTAACTCTACCCCACGCTGATTACGCAAGTTCAACAGCAGGTGAGTAGACACTCTTGTAGGGAGAACAAAATGAATAATCCAGTACCGTCGGAAGGAACACTTTCCTCAGCGGGTGTCAAGCCACATGACCGAAACAAATGTACTTCATATCGGTAGACCCCCAGCATCATCTATGGCCAGGAATTTATTGATTACTGGGCACAAAATCAGTTTTGGTGGTTGTCATTCAATTGAATGAATCCGAAGTTGTCAAAGGTGATAGAAGTACTTGGGATGGTTCATACACCTAAAGTCGCCCACCCAGAAAATGGCCGATATGACTTTCTTCAACCCTAAATTGCTTGACCTGGTATGAAGCTTGAACCTCAGTATTTTCCTTAACTTCACACAACTCGAAATAATAACAAGTAATTTTTCATTGTGTACCATATTAAGCGTTGTGCGATTGTAGGGAAACTACAAAATGATATCATGCCCTAATTCCTGCCCTCTTTGTACCATATTTAAGTGGTCTGTCGCAACGTTTTGGAGCGATATTCGGCTTCCAAAGGCACTTGTGGACGCGAAAATCGGAGAGTACTTTGGAAGACCTTTGTCCACTTGGCAGGACTGTTGTACAACCGATTCTTTTCACTAGGAATTGTTCAACCATAAAGTGTGGGCCCTGTAGGCAATAGCCAAGGTAGTCAATAGGGAATATCACCATTTCAGGCCATTCCATAAGACGTGGATCAATTTGAAACGGGTCGTTTTGGGTGGAGTTACTTCCATCCAATGCTTACGTTTAGGCGGATTTTCCGCGGAAATAGCCTACTTTGGTGGCCAGCTAGTCCTCTCCATGAAGGGTCATGGGCAGAGAACATATATTTTAGAGTGGCTTTAAAAACAGATGGAGTCGCTCAACCCGAATAATATGGAAAACAGCCGTCAGGGCTCCTGAATAACTGATTACATCACCGCCACGAGACAGTACATGGATGTACGATGTCACTTAAGCCTGTCTATTTAAACATAATGGGAAGTAATTTGTAGCTTGCTGAGGCACTGGTCAACAGGGGGTAGAAGCCGCTCTTATGCGCTCAAAAAACCCATTGTCACACCAAACTTTTCTTGACAAATTGCCCGCTGAACCCGAGGGAAAGCACCATTATTTTTTGTTTGACTGATCTCAACTGTTATTGGGATTAAGGATGCATTCTTTCCACTTGAACTGTACCGGTTTTCTTACCGGTAACTTTGGTGTATTTTCATACTGGCGCCTCTGGCTAGCACTCGTGTGATCAAACTGCTTCAAATATGTTGCGCTAGTACACCACACGGTTCAGGCAAATTACATCACATCTTTTTTTCGATGATAGCAACAACTGTTTGGGGTCTGCTATCAAAATAATTTCAGTAGTTTATTTTGATTTTCTACTAAAAATGGGCTTTGAGGAAGATCTGTGCTTCTTTTTCTCTTCTGTTCTCAGTATCGACTTGACGGGAAAATCCTAAACCTTAACGTGACCAAAAAGTATCAACTTCCTGAAAATCACACTTTGTGCGTAATATTGAGGACTGATGTTGGAATTCTTCTGCAGTGGGGTCGCCCCCGATTTTCTGCTACTTTGACAGCCTCACAATCAACTCACCCACCTACTAGTATCCTGAGTGCCACTACGTACGAAACCTCAAGCACAATAACTGGCTTCCGACTTCTGGTCCGTCACGATTGCAGCGGAAATAATAATAACAATATATTTCGAATAATAAATTTTACAAACACATGCCGTTTGTGCGGGCAACATCTGAACTTTATTGCTGTTTATGAGTCTGAGAAAAGTAAGAAAGGATACACTGGTACACCACACATAGTCTGCCAGGATGCAGTTATCCAACTGTTGCTGGCTAAAAATATTAGATACTAACCCTTTCGCTATATAACAGTAGTGAACAATAATACAGGCTTTATCGCCTAGTGTGAGCTATAGGCAGACACCTGTGATTACGCCTCTACACTTCAATTAATGAGTCGCATAACCAGTAGACGTACATAGGATATCAAACGCCGAACAATAGTAAGGCTTAAAAAGGTGCAAACAATCAATAAGTTATTGCTGTTCAAAGAGAGCACGCAAAACTAGATTCAGCTAATGGTATGGGTCAGTGACATGGCTTGGAACCAGTGGCACTTGGTATCACGCAGCATGTGGTGACTGTTTAGTTCAGTGCCATTGGGAACAAATTCACAGGGATAAATTAAGCCAAAGTTATGACTCTGTCTAGAAACTGTTCTCATTTTGCAGCCAATGAAGAGTAAGGTCTCATCATTAAGCCATTCAATATGTCTCCTAGGTTGGTGCTTCATATGAGGTCGGTTTCGGTTCTCTTCTCTGAGGTGGGTGGGTGCTATTAGCCGGAGAGCCTGCATGTTTGGATACAAACAGCATGTAATCTTAACATTTCTAGGAACAATCCCAACTGAAGCCACAAATTTGAGGTTAGCCGTCAAATTAATGAGTATGCAGCGGTTTCATTGTGAATCTGCCTATGAGAAAGAAAAAGAAGCATGGGCATGGAACAATTTATTGCGTAATTGAGTCAATTAGAAACAAGATATCGACAGAGTAACCAAAGAAAGAGAGATCAGATGTAGATTTAAGAGTTGCTGCACGACAATTATCTGTCTTTTCTGTAGTAAACTATGGCGAGAAAGTGCACGATAAACACAAATTATAGCACTGAAACTATTTGTCATATCAGTCGAGACGTCCAATCGGGAATTTAATAGACAAGGAAAAAGTAGTCATCGTGCATACGGACGTATGCAGAGGCGTGAAGAAGTGAATAAGTGGGAGTGTAGAAAGTGTGTAGAAAGTAAGACAATATGATTTATGGACGCTGGCAAGGAATTCTGAGAACAGACTCTTCGGCAGCACAACTAAGCGGATTTGGACGTCGTTTTCAGTCAGATGAGTATCCTGTTTATCATGTGGGCCAACGTAGTACGATGGTATCAGCTATACAACAGAGGGGAAACTGCCTGATACACACTGTTCTCATCGTTTCAAATTTAGAGCTATTTAATTCATTGAATAGACCATAGAGAGAGATCCCGCCTATGTTTGTTCTTAAGTTACCATCAGTTCCATTACCTTGGAGACACTAGGGTCCTACACAGCTATCTCTGAGTGCCTCTGTTGAAAGGTACCCATCTACAAACAGACTGTAGATATCATCTGAACCCAAAAGCAAGTTGATAAGGCGCTTAAACTGCAACACAGAGGTGCTGCTATGTACAATTACAAAGAGCTTATTTTAGATCAAGCTGTAATAGGTAGTAAAGAATTTACATCTGACCTGTTTATTGCATCCCTCTATTGACAACGCCAGTGTATGATTTCTAAGGTCATTTGGCGGTACGTATCTCCAAGCTGGTGGGGAGGAACAGTATGACAGAACATGCAGAGTTTTGTGCAAGAGAACTAAGTTGTTTCTGAGACGCCGTTTCCATAGTGGTTCAATGGAGAGTATAGTGCACCTATCTATGTAGTCTACATTGCCAGCGTAACTTGAGAAGCTTGGTGATAAGTGACTGTTTGCAACTGAAAATTAAACAGGTATTTGTGGAGACACCCAACAACTGAGTCAACCACTGGGGCTTCTTTCCAAACTTCAAAGTATCCCTGTTCGCTCCTGCCTAGATGTCTTGAAATACGAACGCTGGATAGTTGATTCTGTCATCGTACTGCAGCTGCTCCTGCTACTGAAGCATTTGTAATGAGAAGATACTTGTCTTTTAGTCACAGAAATCTCCGGGGAACTTGGTTATACGGAAACTATAGACTGTTTTGCAAAACGTTTCTGCCGCGCTACTTCGGAGCAAATGATGAAGCAAAACAGACGTCGAAAGTAGATGCAGTAATTGTGTGAAGTGAGGAATGAGCTTGAAACAGAAATGAAAAGTTGTATTCCTAACCTCAAAGATGAAATATTTACCGGTGAGGGTGCTTGAATCAGTGGAGCGAGAAGGCACAGATCAAACTTAGAAACGCTGCAACCTATTGTGTGCTATAGGCATGAAACAGATGACGAGTCATTTTACCATATGAATGGACTGACTACTACAATTTGTAAGTGCGATTTCCGGAAGTAGTGTATTTATGAGTTAAAATAGCACTAAATGAAGTCGTTATTCACGCTATCATAATTAAAAGTGAAATAAAAATCTATAAGTTGTTATAACTTTTCACTTGATCTTATACTGGAGTGCCTACCAATCCTTATGATTGGATAGTAGGTCGGCCAAGACCCGCGCTGATCATTTTGGTTTCGCTTTTGCTATTGTATTGCGTGTATTCAAAATCAGCTTATTCGTTTGATTCCATCTGTGCATCTTTTTACTAGCTGTAAGTCACTGTCCTGAATTTTTGTGAAGGTTACCTTAGTTGTTATTGCTACTGCAGGGTTTTTTACTTATCATAGTTATAGAGTCTGTGAGAAACTAAATCCAATTTCCATACTTACTTTTAGATATTAGCCTTTCACATGTAATTTTGTTCGGCAATTTTTTTAGTAGTTTTTATAAAACGTGCTGCCTTCTGATTGGAACTGTGACTTTTTAAGATTGCAGTCATTTTTTCTTTTTTGCAGGGGACGTCTGTTCATACCAGATGCGAACAAGGTTAGTGTTTAATATGCATCACACTTTATGATTCTGCTCCTTTTTCGTTCATTATGCCTATGCCTTAATTATATGAGCTTAAGGACAACTTGAGTAAGTTCATAATGCTGTATGCATTAAGTTCATTACATGTAGACCGAAGTCCCTTGATAGAATATCCTTTCGAAAGCTTTTTTCCGATCTGTAGTTTCGTCTAGCTTACTTCATATCAATTGCAAATGAGATCACAATTTCCGTAACGACTATGTGAATGTTACTTATGCGTAAATGCTACAAATAACCTATAAGTGATTAAAGAAACTGCTTTAAAGTGTGCTTTCAGATCACTAGATGAATAAACAAATGATTCTCATTGTGCGGTTATATCCTAATTGAAATCCTCGTTTGAGTGAACTGTGATATTTTTAAAATTTTTTTCCATGTTGACAAGAATTTTGTATGTTATCACTTCGTTTCAGGAATCGAGGCCAGAGAAGATCCATCGTATCTTCGCTTGGATTGGGTCCAAAACAAAGTAGAAACAAAAGTGTTACTAGCCTCAGGTTAACTCAGTCAAAGGGAAGTCACGCCACTACTCACTGCTTACAGAACCAGCTAAAGACCCGTTTGTCATCTCAGGCTTCACGAACTCGAGTCGCAAATAATGTCGGAAGACCAAGGATTCGTAAACGCGGTAGCCGCGGCCAGCATGGAACCAGCCGTTCGGTTTATTCGGCTCTCGTAGATCCAAAGCACAGTAATCTTGCTTGTGATTCTTTATCCCAATCTGCTTATTCTACACGAACAAGAAATGCAGATGAAGACTCACTTATGACAAGTAATGACTCAGCGTTAAAGACACGTGGATGCAACACTAAGGGGGATAAATCTAAATATGATGTATCTTCGTCGGACAAGCCACTACGTAGGGGTGCAAGAAGAGGACGCCCATCGTTCGTAAGAGGTCTTTCTCGTGCATTATTTTGTGACGGTGTTCATTCAATAAATAAACCGTCGGATTTTCTAGATACCGAAGATAGAGTTAGTGTTTTTAAACTTGATTCTTCGGAAACTCTTACTGTGGAGTGTGTAGATTTAAAAGACACTTCAAACCCTATAAAAACTGAGGAGGCTGGTAATCAATTCCCTATGGACTACTACATTAAAAAAGAAGGCGATAATGTTACTAACTATACTTCTCCAGTACCAGCAAAACGACGACGTGGCAGACCACTTAAAAGCTATTCCGCAGCGGTTCCTAAGTTAAGTGCTCCCATGAAATCTGAAAGTAAAGAGGTTTTCTTTGGAGAAATGCTTGGTTCAACTTCACGAGATTCATGCCATGTTTATTCAGATCCCACTAAAAAGAGTGATGTTCCAGGCTTTAACCTAGTTCGGGTTTCCTGTACCAGCTCACCAGTCTCACTTCATTTTGGTGCTACAGATGATGTTCTGCAAGAAGTTTTGAATGAAGTGAATGTGTTGGGCTTTGTAAAGTTACCTGTTAAACGTCTTCGTAAAGGTCGTCAGAAGCCTCAAACCGCATCTGGCGAAATGGATGAAAACCAACTCGTAATGAACTTTGATTCCACTTCTGTCGCTCAAATTTTTGACGGTATTTGCAGTGAAAGTAAGTTAAATGATGAACTTGCTACGAAAGACTTGTTTTTGGCAATGAATGGTCTTTTACGTCCAGGTGTTTGTGAAGTTTGGCGTAGGCGTCGAGAAGATCGGAGTAAGCAGTTAAGTCGTAATTTAATGGGCCGTTTGCGTCCCAATCCTCGTCCAAGACGATACTCGGACATGATATCTCAGAGCAACCACCACTGTCATGTTGATGGTCTTCTGTCGCTTGATAGTATTCACAATAGCGATAAAATCTTACATCAATCAACACGTCCAAGTACGGTTTCTGCAGCTCGACTCACCGCTGCCAAAAAGCTTATTCGAGCCAAATCACATGTTCAAGGCAGTGTTCAAATTGCTCCTATTAGATCTCATAATTCAGGGTTTGTGGATGAATTGTGTCAGAGGTCATCACATTTGGATCCGAGAAAAAGCCGGGCGGGACACCGTTCTTCAAAAATAAGTATTTCAATGTCATCTCAAAATAGCCGTCATCCAGACGTGAGTCATCATATTGACTGGAAGTTTTGCTATGTCTCGTCAAATAAACAAAATGAAGTCCCGTCGATCAGCAATAACATTCAGCGTCGACGGCGTCAAACTAACTTCACTGCCAAAGGTAGGATAGAAAGTATTGATGATGTATCATCTACTAGGTCACCTGATAGCAGCCCTCATAGGCTTGAAGGGGATAATTCAAAAGAATGTGACGATTTTCGCACACAAGAACTAACGAATTACTCGCATCCCAAGTCAGATAATGCAATTCACCTGCGAACTTGTAGTAACGATGGTGTTGATATGCTAGGTGTCAAGTACGATGCTTCAGTTAAGCTAATGAATGTTCGACGTCTTGAAAGACGACGCAAAAGAAGGCGTGCAATCACATTTCAACGAAAGCGTCCTAGTGAACGTTTCTTAACTTCGCGCAAGGAAGGAAAGCGTTATTCATGCAAAACATATTCGCGTGATGATTCCCCAGCGTCTTCATCAACATCGAACTCTGGTATAGTAGATGCCTATGGCAGGTCTTTCCGTCAAGCAAGGTGGTATCATCGCCCTGCAAAAGATATACCTTCTGACCAAACGGAATCAAGTTATCGTTTTCACAACTGTCTAGAGTTTCGCCCACGGAAGTTAGAGCGTTCATTAAGTTCGCCGCGTATACGTGCTGGTTCCAAGTTAGGTAACCGTCGAGTAGGCTTATCTGAAGCAAGTCATGTACATGGATCACGCCATCGTATCCCCCGACGTCCGGATAAAATGTGCCAACTCACTCTCCTTGATCGTCTGGTTCTTGGGTTGAATTGCAGTGTTCACAAAATGATGACGAAATCCATATTAAGCAGCTTCATGCGGAAGAGTTGAATATACTCACACAACGTATGAGCCGTACAGGTTTCTTCATACAGTCACTAGCGCTTCGACAAAATGCCAATAACGATGCTGAGTACAATATTGTTCTTACTTTTCTTCTGAGAATGATGCTAGTACAAGGCGTACTCGGCGTTCTAACTCTTTGCTTCGTTCAAAGTTGGATTCACATGAGAAACCGCTGAGCTACCGCTCGTCTACAGGTAACCAGAATTGTTCCAGAAGGATTTCCTGTTTAGCTTCTAGGCATGCTTGTTCCTCACGCCCTCACTATTCAAGCAGGTGTCATCATTTTAGAGATTTGAATGATTCTCCTTTGTTTGATGGGTATCAGAGTGATTCAGGTTTGTTTATGCATCCGGCATCAAGTTGTATTCGAGATTGTCATTCCGACTCTGAGGGATTAAGGTTGCATCGACATAATTACTTCAGAAAGTTAAGCATAAACCGAAAAGTCAAACCACATGTTTTACGCAGTAGTGAGAAAATCAGCCATACTTATTCTGCTTTGGAGTCTTTTGATAAAGTACGTCTTCGTCATTCACAGAGTTGTTCGTCTTCCGGCCCAACTAAAATGGAAACACCGCGCTCTTGTATGCAGTTTGAAAGTATTCATGCAACTAGTAGCACAGAGGCACACAAACGCTCAGCAGTCTCGTATCGCATTGGATCAATGAAGGAAGATGAGCAAGTCAGTGCAACTTCCGAAGAGTCATCGACTGTTCATATGAACAGTGCTTCGAATCCCAGTCATGGCATTTCCAAACGAGAGTCCAGCAATTTTGTCACCGGATCCGTTCAGAGTCTACCGTATCGCCGTCACAGTCCACGAAAAGTTATTCGAAAAGTCTATACCGGCAGTTTGACTGTGCCAAAAATACTTAATCGAAAACGTATTTCTGCTGTTATTACCAATCCACTCGGTAGTTCAAACGTCAGCATATCGATCGCATCTACAAATTCTCTAACAAGTGCCTTGGTGTCAAGTTCGACGGGTAGTACTGTCTCATGCACAACGCCGAACAACTCAGGTTTAAGTTCGTCTGCATCAGCTGTCCTTTTTCATGATGCTCAAATGCCTGCGTATTCCGCAGCAAACCATTTCAGACGTTTACAAGCCACAACAACGCTGGGCGTCGTACAAAATCACACGACAAATCTAGAGCAGTCAAAAGTGAATGGTCCTACTTTGAGTGTTATTCCTTCAGCCTTATCTGATCCACGATCTAACACCAAATCAAAAATACAAGATTCTGATGTAACGCTTTCAAAACAGGACTCTTCCATTCCTTTAGAGGCGGATATGCCTATTGACTGTACTGACCATGAGAACCTACATGCGGATTATTCCTCAAAATCTGTAACCAGTGAGCTTATTCCTGATGGTAATTTCGGCGAACATAATTTGTCAACTGTAACTGCAAAGAGCGTGAGTGATTCGACGCCAGAAACTCCGCAAATCGAAATGGAAAGTAATGACCCCGTAAGTCAGATGTGTCCGTTATTTTAGTTAAACTTATTCACGTGTGACTATATTGTATTCTTTGTTTAGGTTAAGGTACCTAAAGTTTCTCTTGATTGCTGTCTGTCTAAAAGGAGAAATAGCAAGCTGAATTTAAAATATATTTGCGAGTATTTAGTATCTAGTGTAAAGTATTTTTACCATAGGATTTCGGTAATGATACACAGATTCCAATGGCTGTGCTAAGATTTAAAGCTGTTACTGCGGAAACATTCTGAGTGATTCATGAAGTTTATTTTTGTCGCTCAGTAACACGAAGGAAGTTGTATGGAAGTCAGTAATTCTTCAGGTAGACGGAAGAGTATACAAGTTATCTAGCATCATCTATGAACTCGTTGCATTAGAACACAAGAAATAAATCGGAACAAAATGCAAGCAGCGATGTAACAAGAGACATAAAATAATTCTGTCCTCAGTCTGTGATCGTATTTAGATGCTTATTGAATATGAATATTTCTCTTCAATCTACACATCGTATTTTCAGAAGTTTCCTTTTTTCTCTCTAAATTTACTAGCCCACAAATACAGTTTCTGGTGAACTTCATATGAAGGTTGATACAGAATCAATAGCAGTTTCAGGTGATGTGTGCTCGGAAAACAACGTTCCATATGGTGTTGTTAGTACTAGTAGTTGTCATGTTCCAACTGTTTCAAACTTCGTAAATGATGATGAAATCACTTCAGTAATTGATGATTCTCACACACCAGCTACGTCTCTCAGTGCAAGCCAACTTCTTAAATTAAAACGTTTACAAGATGAAACTAGTCGACCGGTTTCTCGACGAGACTCCCGGTCTCCTCACCGCTCTTCTCATACATCGTTGCAAGTTCAATCTCCCGGAAATCCTGTAACTACTCGTTCTCAAAATCAGTCTCAGGTAATTATTTTATGTATGCTAAGAATTCAGTATATGTAGTAGTAGATTCAGTATAATCTTTCGAAAATTAGTTTCATGTCATTATGTGCTTTTGTTTTTATTCGAATTAAAAGTGACTCAATTAAAGGTTTGAGTAGGAGCAAGATAAAAAAAACTTCAAGACGATCACACCAAGGGATGGCTTTAGCTCATAAAAAGTCTTTGGGTTTTAGAGGTTCCTGGAGAACTTCACGTTGCAAGACTGTTGTCTATAAGAGGTTAGTGACTTTAAAAAAAGTTCGGAATATATTTCAGAGGCATAAATATGTCTACATCTCATTTCTCTCTAAATCTGCGGCATTTGTTTAATCCATACTTTTATTCCTGTTTTGTTCCCATCACTTTCCGCTTAGCTCTTCAATGCATCGATATTATTATTTTCATTCTTTTGTGCCACATTTTGCTGATTCCCCTTGCTGTGCTGATAGAAGAAATGATAACTTAAATGCTTACGCAACTTAGTTTCTACTCATATGAACAGTGGTTTGAGTGCCTATTATATTCTTATGACTACCATTCGACTTCTCAAATGATTGTACTTAGTCCAACCTCATAACATTACTTTGTTGACATTAAGATTCTTGGTCGAGGTAAGTTGATGATCAACATTTATATGAACGCGACGGCAATGCTCATCTTGAGGAGACCTGGCATGAAACAGCAGTGGAAACAGTTGGTAGCCAACATCCTAAGGTTAGGAAACGTCATTGGGTTTCCACCACGTCAGTCGAACTGGATTGATGCGAGAAGACTGATTCCAGTTGGTTGTAATCACAATGGAGCGCGAAAGCAACTCAAACGTAAGTTGACCAAGAGTCTTTGAAATGATCGCGAGCATCTGTGGGTGGCGAAGGCGAGATATGTAGAGAAGGCATCAGCGTTGAGTAACATGCAGCACCTAGTTAGTCTTATTAAGGATACACGCCAAGAAGACGATGGTTAGAGAAACCATCACCGAAAAAAATGCGACGCTGATAACTTCCCAGGAAAGGCTGCTAGAGCGTTGGACAGAACTCTTCGAAGCACAGCTCAACTGACTCCCAGCAACGCCTCAGTTGCCCGACATCCAGCCTGAACCTGAATGGGACCTAGATGACGGTTCTCCAACTCTCCTTGAAGTTGAGACAGCTGTATTGAACCAATGTAAACAATGTAAAGCATAGGACCTGATAGTTTGCCGCCTGAGGATTTTAAGGATGGAGTAGGAAATTGCTGATTAGAATGATGGAAGTATTTTGTAGTGTATGGAAATTAGAGTTAGTCCCATCAGGCTGGTGTACTTCGCTGTGTATCCCAGTCTATAAGAATAGAAAGAAATCCTCTTGTGCCAACCATGAGAGGATTAGTTTGACTGATATTTTCAAAATCCTAGGGTCCATAGTTATCCGACGCCTAACTGGAGCTCGAAAACAGCAAACTCGAGAGAACCAGTACGGTTCCAGACCTAGACGAGGGTGTATCGATCATGTTCTACCCTCCAACATGTTTTGGAGCACAGACATACCTAACAGTCGACAATTGCCAATTGAAGGCAGGATTCAACCGTGTTGATCGTGAGGCATTGTGATGGTGTCTGACTGAAAAGAGTACCGAGCAAGCAAGCATACGATAATCAAAGTGCAACTCAAACTCACGCAACCATGTAAGGGTTTACGAAGACTTGTCATCAGAATTAACGACAACTATTGCTGTCCGACAGGAACACCAATTGTCACCGTTCCTACTTCACTTCGTCATAGACACACTGATCAATATAAACTTGAGTACGTCAGATTTCACAGGGATTGACTTTGTCGCTGGGGGTTAGTCGGCTGGCTTGGAGTATGCCAATGATATTGTCCTGCTAGGTGAAGACGCTGACACACTGCAGGGTCTTTTGAACGCATTGAGCAGAAATCTGAGTATGTTTAGCATGCGTTTTGCTGACACCTGCCGAGTTGAAGATGCTCCAGGACTGTAAGTGAAATGTGTCTACAACTTCACTTACTTGGGGAGTCACATCAACCCGAACGGGCCGGTTGCTGACGTTATCTAAGCACGGATAGAAAAGGCGTGTTAGGCACTTACTAATTTGCGTCATCTTTGGCGCCGACTGGCGAGATATTCGACTGTCGGATAACGAGTATGCTACTCTGCAATTCGTTCTACCCCGTTGTCTGGCTGTGAGACATGGCCGTTGAAAGTAGAAAACATAAAGCGGTTACATGGTTTTGATCACAGGCGTCTTTGTTGCATTGTTCGCTTTTGGCGGAATCACCGTGAGCAATGTTGAAGTCAAGCGAAGACTATTAGGCAAGTCAGTGAATGAGGTTGTGAACCCTAGTCGACTGAGATGGTTTGTACATGTATTGCGCCTGTCGAGCCGCCTACTTCGGTGTTCGATACTAGAGGAAACTAGGTTAGGTCAGGAGAGAGTTCGAAGTAGCCCGACCAAGACGTGGGAGCAGTTGACATATTCCCTGATTGTTGGTCTGAGTCATGTGGGTAGATTTAGATTACCTGTCTGAGGCACTCGATACGATAGTAATCAGTGGTTAAGAACTCTGGGTGACATGACTGAAAATCCATTGCAAGGGCACAGATGTATTCACTTCTTGACATCTTCTGAGGCTTGAATATTCGCATTAGCCTTTATCTTCAGATTGTTTATTCTTTCACAAAACTTTATCTACTTCGGTGTTACTCTTCTATCCACCCGTTCTTCGTATACTAATGTGAAATGTGGCAACTTTGGCCGATTCATCTGTGTGCCAGGTTTTACGTTAATTTTGTCAGTCAATCAGTCATGTGACCTGAAATTACTTCATGGCTTCGTAATTTGTCACGCTTCACACCACAGAAAGGTTACAGTTGATAAGGGGCTGGCCAAACAAATAACAGTATTATATGCATTCCAGAAAAACCATAAAACGGAGTGAAAAGAAGATGAAGTGAATAATAGTTTGTTGTATCAAGATTTGAATGACGATAGAGTAAGCGCAATCCTTTCATATTTTACGTTGGGATTCCTCATACATTACTTGGTGCTCTATATTTACTCAGTGTTTAATTTCGCTGTCAGTTATTTGCTGAGCACACAAAAAGTGATGAGTAACTTCTTGCACGTTTTGGACGTATAGTTATTTGGTGATTGTATTTTCTGAAGGGCAACCAGTCTAAGAGAGATAAGCACGAAATTACATGGCTGTCATCAGATGCCTCATTTTTTTTTAACACACTTTGCGCGTAAATTTTAATCTGAGCATTCATCAATGTTTTGTTTTAGACTTTATTTTATGTCATGTCATGAAGAAAATCAAGCAAAATGTGACACTAAGTATATCTTATCTAATATAGGTGTACAACTTGAGCACTGTGGTAGAATTTAATTCCATATTAGATTTGTTTATTTGATTTATAACATGGTGATATAGTATTATTTACTTGATGACGTATCGAGCATAAGTTATTGTTCGTAATCATATCAATGTGATTTGATTATCTTATCTGTTTTTTCTTGACTGAATATTTGACAGTCTAAATGCTTTGCTTATTATATTTGAATTGGCTTCCACTTTTTGTTCACGTCCTGGATTTTTACGTTGACATGAGATTGGCTCATTGTTTCTACTCGAGTGATACCAGTTGTGTGTTGTAAGATAACACCAGACATTTTGAGCTTCCAAACATTTGCTTTTAGATGTACATCAGTATGCAAATGAATGTGAGTAGCCGAAATAAATAAACTTTTTTAAAATATATTGTTGACGTCTGCATTTATCGCTCTAGCTGCTTCTTGTGATCAATCAAGATAATTGTTATCAAATCTTAAGAAGTCTGTTAGAAAGGTGCGTTTCTGTTGTTCGCCATTTGTCTGTTATGTGTTTACAACGTTGAATTGCTGTTTGGTGTTAGCTCACTATATATTGTAATCTTACTTTTTTCATGACAATAAACTGCATTGCCTCTTTTTTAGCAACCCGAACCAGAAACAGGTTACACACAGTGCTTACAGCCTTCACAGTTCCCGCAACCTGAACAATCCTTACAGTACAACCAACCATCAATGGTGCAAAACACCCCTGGGCTTAACTCTGACCTTCGATCATTCTCAGTCCACCTGAATCAAGAATTAAGTAATAGAAACAATCCAAAACTTGAAATTGATGATAAGGATGATGATGAAGATGATGATATGGAAGACTTTGAACTCAAAAATATTACAAAGGTGTTTGAACCTCCTAATGTTACTTCATTTCAGCCCACTTCTCTACCTACACATAAGTTAACTTCAAGCCGTTTTTTTGACAACATTCCCTCATCAGTAACTACCCTGCAAACAACAATATCTACAGAACCTCAGAGTTTTCCTTCTGCAAATTCCCACCATCCAACGTTTATGAGAACACCTCGTGCTAGTTGGCCAATTGGACGCCCTACCTTAAATCCTGCGTATGCTAGTTGTTCGCGATTACAATCCCAGTGTTATAATCCTGTCGTACCTCCTGCAGTTCGTTGCTTTCTTGATTCAGATCAGAATGCAGGTATGTCGTTGCAAATGAAATTTTTAAAAGTTGTAATGTTTTCATGTCAGTTTCTTTGAAACGTCCTCGGACAGGAATACTTCTCGAATCCATGACGCTTTAATTACAGTTATATCAGATGTTTAGTGTTGCACCTGTTACCTAGCTAGTTTTTCAAAATGATACCTTTTACCACGGTGCTGAAAGTGGATGAATGGGGATACTTGCTTTTCTTGCAGATATTACAACAAAGCGCGTGTTATCATTTTCCCGTAAATGCTTTGAGCTGTGGCTCACTTGTCTAAACACTCGACTTCAAACCTATGGGTAACCAATCTGAACCCCTCTCCACCTACCGAAGTCCCAGCAACCATGGAGTATCATAAGCCTCTACACAATAAGCCTCGCTCTGCTTACTACCCGAATATGCACTTAGTTATTGAATACGTTTCTTTGTTCCTTTCTCATATGCAGTCTATTTAGGAAGTCTTGCCTAAGTAAGTTTCGTCCCATTGGTCTATACTAACGCATGTATGGTGGCTTTCGCCAACTTATAGCAACAATGAATTATTCAATTACCCCAAAATGATCGAGTGTACTGTGCAGCAGTTCAGTGGTTCACTCTTTGTCTGTAAAACATGACTATAAATGGCAAAGCGCATGAGAGGACTCCAGCTGTTTTACCAGTGTTGCCTTAGAAGCATTACTTATGTGCCATGTAACCGTCATGTGATTAATGTAGAGCTTATGGGTGTAGAATCATAATAAACGAGACAAGTCAGTTGGTGAGATTCTAAACCATTATCGACTAAGATTTCTTGGTCGTGTATCACGTTTGTATTGTTGCCGTCTACCCGACATGGGTTGCTGTAGAGTTGGATAAAGGCTGAATGGCCACACTTAAACGCAGCGTCAATTCGTAAAGCCTCTGAATGTTCGGTCTAACACAGAACACACACACCAGTTCGTCAAACAAGGTTCGATTGTTGACAACACCGATGTGTGGTTTGATGCAATTTTTGCTATTGATGAAGAAATTTCACCTATGTGGCTGTTGAAAGTAAGAAACTAGTTATATTAGTTTTCTGGAAGTACTAGGAACTGTAACCTGCTGCTAGTGTTTTTCCTTATATTTTTTTTAGCAATAATATTTTTGTCATTCACTCTTGGTAGTACTTTGTATATCTTACATTCTGAGGAGGTTGAAATTTTTTGTGCAGATCTAGTTGAGTAGTTGACGGTTTGTGAATGAGTCTTCTTAAGAACCTCAGAAAGTATGGGTTACCACCTCTATTGAGTGCTATTAGATGCTTTGGAAAACTGTCTGCTTCCTTATTTGTTGTTGGTTGAAGTGATCCTGACATTTGCTCGTTGTTCACTCTGTATGTTGAAATGACTTCATGATATTAGCGAAACTAAAGGATAAATAAGTATTTCGTTTTTTATGAGGTCATTATGACTCAAAGTTTGATGGCTTGATAAATTCTGCCATAATTGCTTCAAATATCATCTCTAAGTTGAATAGTTGCACATTTTGTTATGGATAGTTGAAATAGACACAGTTGAATTTCCAGAGACAAATCCACATGTAGAACCTGGGAAAAAGTGCATTATTTCAGTTTGCTACTCTCAACAGTATACGCAGAAAAATCGGTTAGAAAAGTGTACACAAGTTGAGAGGATAAATAAATCAGGGCTAATGAATAATAATCAAGACTTTGACATTAAAAAAGTGTATACATTTTTGCTGTTGCGATCCGGCCGGTTTTTAGCCATCACCAAGAGTCTCCAATCATTGATTCATATTGTGTCCAGGACCCTAACTAGGGAGTCTACACTTCGGTACACAGCTCAGACCAACAGTCAGAAACGTAATGCACTACTGTTTCGGTTTCGGTCCGACCATTAAAGAAACTTTAAAGCCTTTTCGACCCCTTTTTATTTTATTTGATCTTTTAAGATTGCGGTTAGAACTTTTAAGATGGAGCACCTTCCCTTGGAGTAGGTAATCAGTATTGGTAATCATATTTCACACTTCATCCATGAGCTTCATATTATGCGTCATCTCATGTGTTTCTTGTCGTTGTGCGCGTTATGATCATTGATGAATAGGCATCTAATGATCCCTGGGTACAAGTAGTACACTGCAACTTGAAACATCAGTTTCACGCAACTGAAGCGTTATGAGGTTTAGAGCCTCTCAGATTGTCATCAGTGCTCCAGGGCTATGTTTTACTTGTTATAACAGTTCCTTTCAAGACTCCAATGTCTTGGTTATCATATATCAATGCTTATAGATGATCTTTACTAAGTGCCGCCTTTCATTTTGTAGTAAGAGCTGATTTATGTCAACAGTTTAGGTACTGTGGTCTTTCGCCTATGCAAATTGTCCCATAAAGAAAACAGTGATAACTCCCTTGACTGGATTATTGATAGTATGTACTTCAGATATGTAATTGGAATCAACATCACTAAGGATGAATCTTTTTTTTAGTTTCGCTTTCCAACTTTAATTATGAGCTATTTGGTTTGCTTGCTTACTTACGTTTGAACTGTATCACTGAGTAAATAGTATACTTACATAATTTCTCAGTGAGTATTTATACTTTTCGCGTATTTTGTCTCCGCTTATCAACCATTTTGTTATTATCTTGTCTTATCTCAGTATTATTTTCATTTCCCTCTTTAGGTTCCCGCAATATTGGTGAAAACTTTACCGCACCCAAGTCCCATCAGTAGTTGACAATGTTAGTGATCAGTTATTGGTAGCAGGAAAACCGTTTGTTTCCTCATCCTCTTCCGCCATTCTGTGTGGTTCGAGTGGTATCCCTGCGCAATCTTCTACCAATACTACTGTTTGCTCAGGTCCCCTCAAGAGAACAGTTGTCCATAAGTACCATTCATTTAGAAAGATTTTGCCAAAATCGGATCGTCCAGTCATGTTGCCAACAGCACCTGGATACAGCATATCTCCCTTTGGTGCGAATACCATAGGGTTAGGAAGATTTTCAGTACCTAACAGTAGCTTTAGTATTTATAGGCCTGGGGGATTCACAGCGAATACCGTTTTACCCTGTGAAGTTTCCACGGATGGAACTTATGTCATGGACCTTGGAGCATCAAACATAACCGATGATGGTTCAACAATTTCGGTTCGTCACAGTTTGTGTGGCACTTCCGTAGCACTTACTAGCTCCAATTCCCCAGTATTAGCTACAAACCCAGCATCACAATTACTTAAAAGTTTACTAGAGTGTGATGACTCACGCACCAACACTGTTATTACTACCGTTACTACAACAAGTAATTTGTCCTTCACTGCGCCAACTATTATCAGCACACCAAATTCAACTTCTGGAAGTAGTACTCCACTTTGGAATCAACCGGCTCACCAAAGTCGTGGAACTTGGCAACTGGGTAAACGAGCTGTCAGTAGTTCAACTCATCGTTCTCCTTCGGACAATTCGTCTCCTAAGCTATCACACTCTTGTTTCCCTACATCAGGTAACTCCACTCAATCTCATTCACCGCCAACATCCTCTGATCCTCCACCCATACTTCCACCAACTTTACGTTTGACGCCAGGATCAACTTCACGACTGCAACAGCTTCAACAGCATTATCAGCGTCAGCAAGAAGCCCAAAGACGCTTTGAACAAGATTCATTGAATAAACTGGGTGTTGCAGACAGTGTATAAATGACAGTTCACGGTAATTAGTTTTTAACTGACAAATTCAATTTCTACTTTATAAGATAAATTTTAGCCTGTTATATAGGTATTATATTCGATCGTCTAAACATGTGATATCATAGTAATTTTTATTAAAATTTGCTGATAGTTATACTGTTGAGTTTCTACACAACGAGAAGTAATCATCTCATGTATATACATGTGACAAATTATCCACAATGTTATGTTCGTTACATTCAAGTGTCGCATTGTTGTTATCAGTCACTTTTTAATAGCACCTTAATATATTTTGAAAGGGTTCACAGGCAAGACAAACTTGCACGTGATCAGTGTTTCATGTTTTGACCCCGAGGTTAAGTGTCACCTATGGAACTTACCTGTTTCAAGACTATACAAAATACGAGTTTTTCTAACCTTTAAACTTATGGTCAGGGGTGTTGAACTTTTGCAGAAAATACTTTTAACTGTGTCAACAATTCTTTTGGTTAGTTGGAAGCAGCTGGTCCAAGTCCGATTTAGAGTTAAAGTTTTTGTGATAAGCATCACTTTCCATCAGACTTGAAAATATTTCTGAACTTAATTTTTTTGGGGATCTCAACCTTTTTATTCAATCTTTGGTATGGGTTCATTGATCATAGAGTCACTGTGTATGATAAAAATTCATCTCAGTTTCGTATGAAGCTGCAATAACCTCGCTTCACGTGACTTTACAGGGATTTAACCTATCACAGAAGAATCTTTAGTAGACCTAGAGTTCTCAGTTTATGTAGCTCTATTGGAGAGGATGATACTGATAAAATGCAGTCTTCTAAACACGTTAAGCGACGGTTTGTAATTATTTGGGTCGCTCTTTTCACCACAAAAATACCATTATTAGAAGAAGGGATAAGTCAGTTCATGAGGTTGTAAACCTTCGTTGACTGAAGTGGTGGGGACATGTGTTCGCAACCTTGTCACCATCTGCCCTGTTGTACAGTATTGACTAAAGTGGATTTAGACAGAAAAATTTAGAGGTGGCCCCACTGGAAATTTGGTATCAATTCGTGAAATCTCAGCTTTGTTGGGATCCGAAATCAGTGGTTGGAGGTTCTAGATGATCTGTATCGTGAACGATTGCAGTGGTGCGAATATATTCCCTCATTATCTTTATCGTGATAGTCATACAGAATTCTGTTATTGTCTTACTCCTTTTTCTTTGTTCTTCTGACTCTCCATTACTCCTTATTATTTTCTTCCCTATTTCTCGCTTTCATTTTGATGCCTTGGGGACTTTTGGTGTAGTAGGGGCTTGTGCCGTTACTCAGTAGTGCCAGTTCGTTTGTTGATATCAGCTCTGACTGGATAGTCGTGTTGATAGTGAACTAAAAATTATTTCAGTCAGACTTCTGTGATACGTTTTGCACTAACCAATTCGTACTAATTGTAGTATGAAGATTAGTAAAAACACCTAATGCGTGGTGATTTGTTGTTATAACACCGCATCAGTAACACAGAGACCTCTAATAGGAATTCTACCACCACTTAGGTTAGCATTTCAACTTCAAGTATTATCTTATCCCATATTGAACAGATTATCTTTTAGGCTACGGGCCACATCTGTTATTTTTGGTAACTATAATGTCTAGCAAAGCGTCGGTAAGTGAAAGGCGTCTTATGCTTTCACTTTGCGATCATGAATTTAAGTGCTAAGACAATAATTTGTAGTCCCTATGACTGTTTCAAACATATATATTGTAGTTGTATGTTTGTTATAACTAAAGTTGGCTACTGACCCTTCAGGACAATCTAGCTTACTAGATAAATAAAGTGGACACAGAAGTCAACCGTTTCACTCACTATTGTTAAACTGAATATCAACTGATTCCGGCGCTAGGGTAAGCTTTGGCTGAGTGGTTTAAGGGAACTACTATCAACCGATGGGTCACAGGTTCTAGCCTCGCTCCACCTACTGAGGTTCGGGTAGCCTGGCAGTAGTATCATTAACCCTCACATAATAGATATGGCTTATTACCTACTATACAGATGTACACAAGATGGTTGACTGCACTCTCTTTTTCGATAACTAACGTATCGTTTTCAATGTTAGAATCAGCATTCTTCATCCTGTCTAAAATGGGTACTCCGTATATATACTTCTTATAGATTCTTTGTGACTATTATGCATAAAGGCGTTTATTCAAATAATGCCAATATCAATGACTAAGATGGATGGATATATCTCTGTTCAAGAATCTATAGAAAGTGAAATGCATGAGGCGATTTAGAAAAAAGAGTAGATTTGTTTTGCTAAGAAAATAGATTACACTCTTATAGCATGAAAAGGGTTATAAATTCGTTTTTGATTGTGTTAAAAATCCTGTCTGATTTTGTAACTAGCATAATAAAGCTTATTCTATTGAATAGACCTAATATTTGTTCACACATCCATCTATTGTCAGAGGAGAAACTATGATAAGTCTTTTTGAAAAGCATCTTAAAATCTTCACAATATACACCAAACACATCAATGTTTTTCTGTTAGAAGGTTGTGCTACTAGTAAAGTAATATTATCTCAGTCTCAGTTGTATATTTAGGTTTTTATGATTTCTTTCAGGTGTGATACCTGATGAAATAGCCACTAAAACCTTTTAAATATTTTTTTTTCCCTATTCTCTTTTACTGAATTTATTCTTTAGCAAATTGGCCTATCTTGCCTTCACATTTGGCTATCGAACAAAAATTGTGTTATGTAAACAGCGCTAAATTATGACCTTACAGTTTTTCCAGAACATTTTTACACAGACTTTAACTCGTGTGTCTCCCAAGATTCTGTGGATTCGATTTGGCAGCTACTCTGAGATGTCTATTGTTATCATTATTATTATTATTATTGGTGTGTAAATATTATCACTTTTCTCGTACCAATTAATTTGTTACGCGTATTTTACAACTGACATTCTGAATAGTCCACCTTGAGTGAACAGTTGACAGTGTGTATAATATTCATGCATATCTCTATGCATACAGTAAAGAAAACACTGAAATGATTTGTTCTCAATAACCAGCCAGCCCTGCTGCATAACCTATTCAGACAATTCAATATGTTTTACATTCTATTATGCATAGTGACATAAATTTTCCTTATCATGCAGAATACTTACACTGAACATACCTTTTCTGAGTTTCTTTTGGTGCTTTACACAACTTATGTAATTTCAGATTGTGTCAAGAAAATATTTTTTTGTGAGATTGTCAATATAATACTCACAAGTCAGGATTAAAGTTTTTATTTGTATATGTCTACTTGATGATGTATTAACTGGTCTTCTTTCTTTTTTCTTTATTGTGATCTCCCTCGACATTTATTTCAGTATACATATTTTTCTTCTTTTCATGAAGTCATAATTTGTTGTCAAAAGAAAATGGATATAGAATTATTAACATTCTTTTGTGGTGCATATATATTGGGTATCTAGATGTTCTTATGTTACCACTCATCTGTTCCTGGGACACTCTAAATTGCTTAGACACTCATGAAGAATATGATGCTGAGTGGTTTTATATTAGCAAAATTGGTGAAGTAGAACCCGAAACCTGTTTCTCGTGGCCTGGTACATAAGGTCGTACCATATCGGAATACCTTTTTATTTGTTTACTGTTTTATTCGGGTTAGTTGGAGTACTTTTACAGTTGGTGAACGATGGCTGCTACTTTGACGTGGTAGTTGGGCTTGCATATCATAATGACTAGATGAGCTTTGCTGATGGCGCAGTTGTCCCCTCGAGATCCCATCATACCAGAAAGATTTATTGGATAGCGGTAAGACGAAAAGAAGTTACTGTTGTAGTGTGAATTTTAACGCTATGATGGGGGTCCGAGGACGAAGTCATACTGGTGCTAGCTGGATGGAGTGCTTCCCTTGGATGACCATTAGTGCCACCTTGATGCAACGTTCCCTATCAGAAGGCAAGGTAAAAAGGCTCAATCCTAAAAATTGCATGCTCACCTCTGCTCCACGGCATACCGGTGCCAGTTCACAGTCGGGTTTGCCTAAAACAAACTAAACTACCAAACTTCTGAAAAGACCGTGCGCGACCAGCCTCAAGGGGATGTCGCCTAGGCTCCGCGTTCACTCAATAACCCTTTTTCAGGTACCCTAAGAGGAACTAGCTTTGCACTGGATGGCCAGCCGGGAAGTGTCGACCGCCCTCACAACTCTATCAGCACTCAAGTTCTCTCAAATCACTATCCATCTTCCACATCCTTAACAACTAACGTTCCTTCGCGTCTATCGTTCAACGTCCCTACTTTCAGTTCTTGACAACTATCTGAGTTCACGCAGCAGCATTTTTGGTCTCCTGAAGCTGCGCCTCAAACTACACGTTCGAGCTTTCAGTGTCCGCATCCTTCGTCAAGTCGACCAACAAGCTTTGCTAGCCGAATCTGATATCCCGATCATGGATGTGTACTGTGTTTGTGATACATGTATGACCCAAGTGTGGTTATTCGTTTACCCTCACCTGGCCTATATAATGAACCTTGAAGTTGTACGCCTTGAGTTTCTTGGAAATTGGTGGCTAGTTGTTGCAGTCTTGCAGATTTAAGTATAACGTTAGCTGCTAAGGCAAGATTTGTACTGCTGGAGTTCTGCTGAAAACTGTCTAACCTCCTACTGAAAGCCAAATATTCAGATGTGGTTATCTTGACTGAAATGCACAAGTGGGTAGGCTGTTAAGTAGAAGGACACTTAGGTGGCACTTTCGATAACGGTAATCGCCTATTTCAACTGTGCTCAGACAACCATGTGAACAACAAACACATAAATTGTCCAACGCTTGAGAAGATTGGTGCGCATTCTGGAGTACGTGTTTGAACAGTGATCATCAGTTGGAGCACACGTATGTTTAAGACCCCGCAGTCCATATTTGTCTGACGCCTAACTGGAGCTCGAAAACAGCAAATTAGAGGAAACCAAGCAGGTTTTAGATCTAGATAAGGGTGCATCCATCAGCTTCTCATCCGTTGATAGGTCCTGGAACACAGCCATACCGGAGGCCGATACTTGCCATATATATGACATGGTATTTGACTATGTCCACAGAGAGTTACGGCTACTGTGTTTGACTTTGGAGAGAGTACTGAGAAAGCAATATAACACCAATTAAAGCTCCATAGCTGTAAAGCGCTTTGGCTGAGTTTTCATCTGAATTGATGGAAACTTGTAGTGTTGACTAAGGGTTCCCACTGTCACCATTCCAGTTCGTCATAGATGTTATGATGGACATATCCTTAGGTGCTTGTGACTTCACACGGGTTGGTCTACTCCCTGGAAGGCATGTGGTTGATTTGGAATATGCAGGGTTAAGATGGTAACAAAATCCAGGGTCTTCTTAACGCGCTAAGTAGAAATCTGAGTATGTTTGGCATTCACTTGTCAATTGTAGGATGGTGCTTCAGGTCTGGTTTGCTGCAAGTACTCGCAGTTTCACGGTGGGGAGTAAAGGGTGGAATAAGTCGACCGCTTCACTTACCTAAGAAGTCGTAGATCGGATACAGAAGTCTCGTTTGGCATTTGTCAAATAGTATCATCTGTGGCGCCAACTGGTGAGATATTCAACTACTTGTGAAAGACCGGCTTACTGCGGTGCAGTTCGTCCTGTTTTATGGCTGTGGGGCATTACTACTGGAAGTAAAATGTATGAAGTGATTGCAGGATTCTCATCATATGTTCTTCGTAGTATTGCTCGTGTATATTGGAATTACCATGTGATCATTGTTGAGGTCAGTTGAGAAGTTCTGAGCAAGACAAGCAGGTTGGTTGACACTGTTGTGAGCCTTCATCGACTAAGGTGGCTTGGGCATGTACCGCACATGCCGAGGCACCGCCTGTCTCGAAATGCTATGGTGGGGGAAGTTGGAAGAAGGTTCAGGGTGGCCAGACTAAGACCGGACGCCAGTCGATAAAGTCTCTTTCTGTTCGTCTAGGTCGTGTGGGGGAGATCTAGACTAGTTGGCTGACTGGGGTCCGCGAAACGGCATGAACCAGTGGTTGAGGAGTCTTGATGACCGCTGAAAATTGGTTACAATGACTCAGATGTATTCACTCTTTGAACCCTTCTAACGTTTGAAAGTTTTACTTACCTTAATTTTTAATTTTGATATTAATCATGGATAGTAGCTGATAGTGGGATCAAGGAATCGCGTCTTGTCCTATTTGGAACTCGTCAGCCGAATGTACCTGGTTTCTACTAGGTTACTTTGCTCCTTTTAAGACACGAACGTCAAGAAAATCTAACTTTTAAGTTTTCTCTCCCCTCACACACCTTTATCTACTATGTGATATCAATTTTTCCTATCCACTTGTTCTTTGTATACAACTATAAAATGTGGCATCTTGAATCGATTCGCTTCTGTTGTCTGTCTATCTTTATTGACTGGTCACGGGAGTGCAACCAATTTCATGTTGTCTAGTCCTGAGTGCAGATCGAATTCTATCGATCATATTTGCAATGTGACAACCAAGCTAGGAAGCTCAGCATCGCGGTGCATATTAGTAGATGTTAGTTGGTTGGAGGCAATAGGCCACTCCTACAGGAGGTCAGTCGCGGCCCGAATACCTCAGTGGTAAAGTCGTTGACTACAACACTGGGTGACGCGGGTTCGAATCTCAGGCGGGACATCAGTTCCGTCGAGGTTGCAGATACGCCTTGCTGACGAGTGCCAAAAAGCACGAAACTCAGGTCCAGGGCTTCCTGCCGATTGCCTCCAACCAACTAACGTCTGTCTATCTTTCCTAGGCTGTTCGATTGCTATGAACGATTTCTAAACGTATCAAAAATAAAACGAAGGAAAGTTCTGTGCAATTATTTGCCCTGATTATAACTGACTCACTACTATTCATTCTTTGCATTACGAAGGTTTGATTACTGCTCCCTCTACTGTTGCATTATTCTTTTTTTTCAAGTCAACTAAATCCTGGAATAAAATACCTTTGTATAAATTACTACAAGGTCGATATATTTTAGCAATTATGTAAGATGATGAGCATTAATTCTGCTGGTCTTATTAGACAGAGGTAACTGTAGAATCGTACGCAGAAGTACATCAGCCCAAGTTGTCACATTTCATAGCACAAGGAATGAATTTAAAAAAATGGGACCATTTTAAAATGTGAAGAATGAACAAAACGGAATGTGAATGTTTGAAATAATTATTTTCTTTTACGAATTTGGGTTAGTTTAAAATTGCTAGTCTTATCACTCTTATATTGTAACATTGAGCACATCGTGATAGAAGGTGGTTCAACACAAGCGAAAAATATACCGCCTGATTCAACCGGAACTGATGCACAATTAAATTGACTGAAGTGCCATGTACATCTTGTAGTTTTGAAGACAAATCTCATGAAAGACATCATATCTTGAACAGTTTATTTGCAAAGCCTTAAAATAGGATAGAGAGGATTACTATGCAGAGTATGATCGTACTTTGATATATAGGTGTGATGCAGTCGTGACCTATAAGGATTGACTGAAGTTTGTTTTCCTTATCTATCTGATCATAACTACTAGTTATAATGAAAACTTGTGGTGTATATCACATTTTCCTACTCACAGTCAAGTTTGCATAGAATCATTGGTTGAAGTGGGCAGTGTTCAGTTAGAATTGTGAAGTGCATTTATGTTGTAAAATATGATCATAATTGAAATTTTACGCTGACATTTATCAGTACATCGAAATGAACTTACTATTAAGGCTTCATTCATTGTGATGGAATTTTTTTTAATGGGATGCAAAAAAGGATGAAAATCCTTTATAAGGGAAAGCATAAATCAATGAAGAATGATGAAAACCTCCCAGACTTCGGAGAGATTCGATCCCTTAGAAGTCAGATGTACATAGGTCCATATATTCTTCATTGTGTCAGTGACAGTTTAGTTTGAACGCTAATAGTAGATGCACTTGAGGGGTACTGCTATCCATTACTTTCAGCTATAGCTCTCCATAAAGCCTCAAGTGGTTATTCAAGCTCAAGTAGAAGGCGTTGACGAGCATATTACACTCACTAGATATTCCTTTCACAGTCTGACACTGCCAAAATAGAACGCCACCTTGAGGTCATAAGATTGGAGTACCACTTAGTATGCTTGTTTCCCAAGACGTATGGAAGCTGATGTTTTAGTCACTAGATTCTCATCCAGGTCTCATACGTGCCTGGTTTTCTCCAGTTCTTGTTCTCTAACGCCGGTCAAGCTTTTGGTTAATATGGGGCCTAGTATCTTGGACGCAATGTAAGTCAATCTGATCCCTTTTTGATTGTCATAGGAAGAACTCACTCTTTTAGAAACTGGAATGATAAACTATTAACACCATTGTGACAGAACTTTCCCTGATTTCCTTGTGCAAATTCTACCTCATTTAATCTGCTCAGTAATTTTCAAACTCTCCGAATATTGCTATTGGGAAACCACCAGGTTATGCTTCTGTGCATCATTCAGGTGTGAAACAGATTTCCTAACTTCATTGAGTGTTGAATGAACGAAGTTTACATCCCACTGACTCTTCGGTTGTATGCTGTTCAAATAAATCACAGCTATAGGCCAGCTTAATTGTTTCTCATTGTGTTGGGGCAAACGTTACATTCATCTTCCCTCAGAAACTCATCCTTTCGGTGGTCGTCTCCTTAATTTTCATCTTTTTCATGTCAGTTTCCTTGATAGGTACTGAAAATTAACTAGTATTACCTAATACTTTTTCACTCTTACCAACCATCGCGACTTGTGATCTTTTCGAAGACTCCTAGTCAACTTACGTTGGGCTGTTTTCGCCAGAGCTATCCAGAATGAGTCCTGCTGTGCAACTCAGTCTGTATGTGGTTGCGGGATGTATCGCCTCTAAGTAAGTTTTGTATGTCGGTTACCAACTTTCTGTATTGGTATTTCCGGAGCAGATTAAATATTACGCCAGTCTTCATTCGAATGACACTTGCTGTCATTTTCATATAAATGTTTAGCTATCTCATCTCTTCGCACTTCGCGTTCTAATCTTTCACACACACACACACACACACACACACAGAGGCTTAACTGATGTCTTTTTCATACGCCTACTAAAGCATAAAAAATCACATAACCGCAAAAATAAATGACTAAGCAGATGTGCCAAAAATGTGGCCATGCTACACGGAACCGTCACAACGATGACTCATACCAACACGATCTATCTGTGTCCACTGTTGGCTTGATGTCAGAGCACATCAATTGAGACATCTCTCCTCATGTCTGAAGTTAGTGTTGGCTAGAAACAAGTGACTGTGTAAATAAGATTGCAAAAGATCACCACCGTTGTCGGTTTATAGGCTTTGTAATCTGCTGGAATTGTGTGTGCCTTTAGTACTATATGCTTGCTTGAAGTATAGAAGTTTATTCTCGTGAGTGACCTTACGAGGGAAGTTAATTGGTTTTAAGTGAACTAAGTGGAGCCAGAGACATGTGCTTTAGGCCAACGACACATGGCATTTCTATGACTTAGGTGTGATTGTGCTACATACAAACTACAGAAGTCTACCATCGGTGCAGGAATGCCTCAGTGCAGGGAACAGTTCACTATTTTTGGGGCTGATCTCTTCTTACCCTTCTTTCTGATATGAAGAAGCATTGTGAACATTAATTGTCTGGTTGTCCATTGGAAACACCTTACTGGTGTCACACTTCGTCCTACCGGCAGTCAGAATTCGGGTTCTCAAGTCTCCTTCAGGATATCGTAATCTGTTTACATCGTGATGGTACCTGGTTTTATTTTTCCATTATCAAACTTACTAATTAGTCATGCTAGGGCCTGAAGAAACTGTTGTTCTTGAAGCATAACTTGTTGGGCCATTATCAAAGGGCAAACTCAACTACTATGTCAAGGTCGCTGCTGTCGGTTGAAATTGTAAGTCTGTGATGCCCAATTTCTAATTTCTTCTGAACAGAAGGATTGATTAACTATAAATGAAATATTTTTCATTGATACTGTACTAGCTGTAGTTGTTTTTCGTTAGCTGGAAACGAACTGTTATACAACTAAATACAGCGAGCGCTTTATTAAGCCAAAAGTTAGCGGGAAATAATCTGTTGTGTTTAATTTGTTTTGCACTGTCAGTAAGTGTCTACTAACAATGTAAAAGTAGTTAAGATAAGTAAACGTATGTTTAACTATGAAATCTCAGTCATTCAGCGTAAAGTAATTGTTCTATATAATTGGGTCTCTACAGATACGAACGACGATTTGCATAGTTATATTCGTGTCGATTGTTTTAATTACAAATACAAGCCTATTCACATAGGTCATTACAAACAGCCTTTCAAGGTGGTATCCATCATGAACTGAGATCAGTTGGAGAAACATTAGATACCTGGGAGTACTAGACAGTTGTGTCGTCCTAATAAAGGACTCCTCAGCAGTGGGCATCCATGACCCCGGGAAGGTTTGAACACAAGATCTCCGGAGTCCATGGCTAGCCCGTCACCATTGAGCCACTGGGTTGGTATCCGGTGGTCCACATTTCCTACTCATGTCAGTTCACTACATAACACGTCTATCACCCAATGTCATCGTTGACCGTGATGAAAAGTACTCGACGATGACACTAGACGATAGTCGTGAACTGACAGAAGTAGGAAATGTGGACCATTGGATCCCAACCCAGTAGTTCGGTGGTGACGATCTGGCCACGGAACCTGAAGGTCTTGGGTTCAACCCCTGGCGGGGTCATAGATACGCACTTTTGAAGAGTCCTATACTACAACGAAACAGCTGTCCAGTGCTACCATGTTTCCAATGCTCCTCCAACTGATGGGTACCCACTTGAGATGAATACATCCCCGCAAACCCTCAGAGTGATTAGTCTTTCATACACACATTTCGGTGGGTCTCATCAGCTGCTCACGACCTAGGATTGTTTACACAATACCACATTACAATTAAATATTAGCATACCTTCATAATCATAATATTCCCATCTAGTCATAAAAAAAGGGAAGAGACAGTTCAGTGAAGAAATTTTTCTTTTTGTGACGATATTATTTTTAAAATGGTACGTATAACAGTTAAATATTGAACAATAGGGTTTAATTGGATCAGCTAGTGCTATAAATTGGAATCAAGAATGAAAAAGAGTTGCGTAATAATAATCTTTAAGACAATGGGAATAATGAATGAAGCAAGCAGTTTGATAAGGTGAAAATTGTTGGTAGATGTGAAATAGTTGAGTGAGTGTCAACTTGATAGATATAAAAAAGGTTAAGAAAGAATCAGGAGTGAAGGTGATAATAGTAAGGTAGCTAATTATAATGAAATAGTAAAAAAATTTTCAAGTGTTAAGATCATGGTAAAGATTAGAGATTGAAAATATTTCTTTTGCACACAGTGATTGCCAGCGCTACTGTTGTATTGCACAACTGTCGGAAGCGTACTTCTTTTGAACTATTCTCTTTTGGCACTGAAAGAGGACTCTATGATGGAGCTGTATGTTCATAGTTGACCAAAAGTTCATCAATTAAACTATTAATTATTTGACATTCTCTCCTCAACAAACATGAGGGGATAGTACTCAGATATACATTTGGGAAGTATTCGATTTACGCGAACTATGTGTAAATGCATGATACTAAAAAGAAAACGAAGAAATTTCAACAATTCATTCCTGAAGAAATAATGGATGGCTTAATTACTCAAAGGTGTTTTTTTTGAAAGTTCATGAATACAGACGAATTTACCACAGTAACTTCTTTGCTCTACTAAAACGATTTATATCTTTAGGTTCATTCATATGTTCAAATATACTATATAGACAATATTACAACTTCTACTTTTGCTATATTAATCACAAGTTCACTACAGCTGCTATAAAACTTCATGACGCACTTGATTAGTCAGTGAAAAGTAGTCGAATTTCATTTACTTTCGAGGTTGATTCAAAGCTCCTATAGATAAAGTTACTATACTTGCAATAGACAAGTAAAGAGTATAGTTCTTCTTCATGTTAAATTCTCAGCTACAGATATATTTCTATAGAAATTACCATACTATCTCATCAGGTCTTATGTTGTTGCTTGTATTATCCCATCGTTCATTGGACCAAATTGATCGGGCTCTTGCATGGAGGTCTCCATATTGCCTGTGTTTGAGTCATATATTAGTGGTGGATAGAAGCAAGCAGTTGAATCCAGGACGTTTGAGGTGATCGGTCTGAAGTTTGAGTCCTAGTTGGAACAACATCACTCATTGGGAGACAAATACATCTAGCTGATGAGTCTCAAGTAGGACGAAACACGCATCCTGGATTCCACTTCTAGCCACTATCCATCATCTTCTATTGCTAATGTCATTCATTTATTTCGTGTACATCAGTTTTTATTCGATGGGAATGATAAGTTTATCTGCATGATCGGTCACAGAGTAATCGATATTAAATTAATTAAAAACAGGACATGTATCGGTGATGGAATACTTCTTTTCAACGACTTCATTATCAAGCTGTACAGTCGTATTTATACTCGGTAAAATTACAGATAATTACACTGAAAAGTTGCTCAGTCAATATACAATATGTGTAGGTGGTGGTGGTATTTGTTCAAGTGGAAGAAATAGTAAATGGGTCATTGATTAAGAAACGAATTGATGAAAAGTGGTGAAATAAGAAACACGTGCTGTTAATTGAACCTCGTAGCTCAGTTGGTATGGCATCGGGCCGGAAACCTGGTGATCTCTTGTTCGAATCCAACCGCAGTCCAGAATTTTTATCTTACCCTCAGTCATCACATCCAAGTATCAATACTAGTCTGCCAATCCACGGCTATCTCACCTAGTCAAAATGATAATCAAACCCAATTAGAAGACAGTGATTATCTGAAAATTGTGTTCCAGTGTATTTGTGCTATAGATTTCAACTAATCTGATCACACAGATTTACCACTTGTCATAAGACATTTTACATGAAAACCATAAGTGGCAGAAGGGCAAGTATGACATAGAGGAATTCAGTGGTAATAAGAAAGATAGTGAAAGGAGAATGATAAGATTTGAAGGCAGCCTAATTAATACAAGCATTACCAGGGTAGGTTTAGTTTAACGACTAACCGTTCTTTGAACACACACAACGGGCGTCTAAATTTGTTTGTGGTTGGTAGCGATTCAACAAGCAAGCCTAAGCATATGCCGTTGACAGTTTCTATGCAGACTTATTGCAAAGGCTGACCTGACCTTTGACCTTTATCAAAAAAGTGTTTTGCAGTGCATGAGGATGATGGTTGTCTGCCATCTGCAACTATTGATATTTGTGAATCCACCTGGTTTAGTAGCCATTTTGGTACATGTTCCCCCACCCTCAAGTGCTACTTCTCCCTATGTATATGTTTAAACATACACACATACGCATACATGTAAATTGATAGGCGCAATTGGGTGTGACGCAATCGTTTGTGCAGTGTTGAGGTCAATGATGCAGCACGTGTGCTTGGTCTTATCAACAACGATAAGCTTAGCTTCATAGTATGTTTTGCTGATGGCAGACCTTAGCATCCGTTTCAAAATTACGCTCTTAGATTCCCCTCTGTATGATAACCGGATAAAAACGTATTTCTTCGGAACAGAGCATTTACTAGGTTTCAACGCTGGCTGGTTTTTGCAACGGTCCATGAAATTCATTGGTTATCCATTTTCCACTACTAGTGTTTCAGTTAGTATTTTGAGATGTTATCATCCATTGAGTCTTCCATGGATCCTTTTGAATAACAAATTACCAAAACTCGCTTGTATTGAGATGGAAACTTAAGTACTTATCTGTCCAAGTAGGTTTCCTGTATATCGACCGTTCTATCGAGCCGTTTTTCGTACGACTTAGGAGTATATCCAAGAAAAGCAGATAGTTGTTCTTTTCCTTCATATTTTAGGCGTATATTGTTTTTCACGACGTTGTTAAGTCTTTCTAGCAAGCATGTTGCACAATGAACTGTGAATCAGGAGATGAAATATGTTATACTTTGGTAAAATTTATCAAATCGGAATAACGCAATACAAAAAGGCTCGTAAAAACCAAGTGATGATTAGTGTTCAGAAGTAGTACAATCAATGATACAATTATGAGACTTGAATACTATACACATTGGAACATGAAGAAGATTCGAATTTATACAGCGGCGCGCTGAAACAAAACGAATGGAGATGAATTATTGAAAACTATTAAACACAACCTCGAATTGACGAAATATATCCATTTATTTATGAATGATAAGAAGCGTTTTTGTTCAACGAAGAAATATTTCTTCCCAACAACTTTATTATCAAGTAGTGCAGTTGGATTTATAATCTGTAATATGTTAAATAAATGCACCAACACCAGTTGTATCATGTATATATTGTCTGAGCGACATTTTCTCAGGGCGGTTGCAGGACTTTATCTGACATTTTAACGATTATAAATACAACTGTACAGTTTGATAATGAAGTCCTTGAAACGAAATATTTCTTCATTCATAAGAAGTATCTTGTTTTTCATATCATGCTCAAATCAGGGAGTTGTGAAACCAAGGCTGTAATAACCACAGAGACTAGATGAGACGTTTCTTTATGTTGTTCAATATGAATTGTTGGCAGTCAAAATAAGACTGGAATTAAAACTTCTTTGGATGCTATTTGGTGCTATTTTATGAATCCTGTGGAACGAACCTTGTATAGATACTTCATGACGGATAGGTCACTGTTATCCTACAGAATAGAGCTTTTCATTGAATTTTTCTTTCGGTAACCAAAATGTCCCTTGGTTTATCTGGAAATTGCTTTGCAAGTACTTCCCTTATCAACAATCCAACCTTGTGTTTGATGGACTAATGTGTGTGTGTGTGTGTGTGTGTGTATGTGGAAAGGGACATTGACCTACATGGCTTAGATGGAACATTCAGAGGCTTTACGGACTGATGCCATATTTCAGTGTGGCCACTCTTAGCTTTTGTCCAACTCTACATCAATCCGCTTTGGGTAGTCGGCAACAATAAAAACGTGATACACGACCAAGAAATCGTAGTCGATGATGGTTTATAATCTCACCAACTGACTTGTCTCGTTTATTATGATTCTACACCCATAAGCTTTACATTAATCCCATGACGGTTACATGGTACATAAGTAATGCTTCTAAGGCAACACTGGTAAATCAGCTGGAGTCCTCTCATGTCCTTTGCCGTTTATAGCCTAATCGGATTATCTCATCGAATACTGCACTGTTGCTATAAGTCGAGGAACGCCAATCGAGCTGTTTCTCTGTATGTAGAGACTTCATCAACTTCCACACCAGAAGGGCTTACTCGTCTTTCCAAGTAAGTGAAGTATTCACTGAGGCTAACCGCATAACTCGCTGTTGTCAGACGAGGTATCTATACGAACCAGTTCTGAAGCAAAAACTTCATATTTCGGAGGTGAACAATTTAATCTTAAACATTCTTGATTCACAACCTTTAGTTTTTAGAAGACTATTTTTTTTCGGCTTCACCTATGCATATCATAAACTTACTATGATTCACATACTGCATCTCGTCATTTGAGATAAATTCCTGCAGAGTTGGGTGATGACAAGGGGCATCCACAAGGTTTATGTCATGAAGTTCAGTTGTAACGTATAGGGAACAGACGCGCCTACTCAGGGCTGAGGTCTAGCGGGATATTTCACTGTTGGCTCTAAAACAATCAGGCATGTTCGGTAACCAAGCTTGCTGTAAAGTGATTTAGTCACCATGCACAATTTTCAGTAAGAGACAACCACAACACCTCTCGACTGACAGTACCCGATACTGCCTTCATATCAATAAACACAGGCAGTGTCAATCTCTAGTATGTATCCCTTTGTTCTAAGATCCACTGCAGCATGAAGTTGCGGTAGACATATCCGTGATCAGGTTTGAGACCTACCTTTCGATAGTAGTCTAGACACAGTCTTCATTTCGGCTTCATCAGGTAGTCAAGCCCGTACACGTTTCCTGCCATATACTAGCAGAAGACGTTAGATTCCCATGATTTCCTGGTGAGAACCTGTTTTTTCAGAAATAAATTCATAGGATTCTCCAGTGTGGAGGGAAGTGGGTTAACAGAAACATCCGCAAAACGGTTTTTTCAGTTCAACAACCACACAAGCTTACTTCGACAAATAAACAGTTTGTACAGAACTCCAGGAATATTCGTTAAAGTTAACTATGCACTCCTAGTTACATGGTAACCTATTTCATAAACAGATTGTGTGGAACTGGTTAAAATTTCCTAAACCTTTTGCTTATACTATTTGTTTCCTATTTCTTTTTTACACTACTTTTAGTATTATCTAGAATGTTGATAAAGCTCGCTATCCTGTGTGGGCGAATTTTGTAGCGGTAATGTGTTCGTGGTATTTTTTGGGATTCAGTAAGCTAGTCATGATTTGAAACATTGAACAGTAAGGAAATGAATGTTTGTGGCTTTAATTTAATTTATTTTATACTGATTACATAGTGTGAACAATCATTACGTGATTAGAAATAGACTTCCTGTGCTAATCAATCTCAGTTAACTATCTGATCGTTTGTTGCCTCAGTTCTGCACTTTCTGCTAATTGAGGTAAGTGGACTGTTTCTTATAGTGACTTATCACTTTAGCACGCTAAACGTAATGCAATGTAAAGTATCCAAAGATCTTTAGGTCTCGGTTAATATGACAGTGTAAAAAGAGTTGTCTGTGCATAACCTGAAGAATATGAATGTGACCACTGATTCATTTATTACGCTACACGTCTACTAGTAATACAGAAATTATCTGAGATATTTTTTTACTACTAACTGAATATTTCAATAAGATGCCTGAACAAGTAAGAATCGAATTGTCTAGAGTAAAGTCAACTGACGATTTTCATTGAAGAATGCATTGACTGACTGATTGATATTAAGAATATTTCAGTGATCAAAAAATTATTGAAACCTACAGACTGATATAGTGAATCTACAAACATTGTCTTAAAAAGACCCATAGAAAAGTGTCAATATTTTGCTCAATAAACTTCCGTTCAATCCTGTGATCTTGAGGCTGAATACAAAGTAACCGACTGACTGACCTGGCACACAGGTGTATCGGCTCAGGTCGCTAATGTTCACACTAGTATACAGAGAACAGGGGGATAGAAAACAAGCGATATCAAATGAGACAAAGTTGTGTGAGACAATAAATAATTTCAAGATAAAGGTCAGTGAGAATATTCTATCATTGGAAGGTGTCAAAGAGTGAACACATCTAAGCCATTGTCACCTATTTTCAACCATGTCATGAAGAATTCCTATCCACTGGTTCATGTTGTCTAAAGGTCCTTAACCTGGCAGTCCATACCTCTTTACATAGCTCAGACCAACAGCCAGGGACTTCATCGAACTAGGCAGTCTACATCTCCCCACCCGACTCACACCAAAAGTCATAGAGTTCATAGACTGGTGTCACGTCTTGGTCTGGACTCTCTTCTAAACTAATCTACTTTCTTCTAGCATCAAACGCCGATGTAGGGAGTGGCTTGTCTGGCGTGAGCAATACATTTGCAAGCCATCTCAGTCGACTAAGGTTCACAACCTCATGAATCGACGTGCCAAGTGCCCTTCGCCTGATTTCAGCATCGCTTTAGTGGTGATTGCATCAAACACGAGCAATGCAGCAAAGACATCTGTGGTCAAAACCCTGTAATCGCTTCATGTCTTCTATTGTTAACGGTCATATCACACAGCCGAACAAAAGGACAGAACGAAGTGCAGCGTAGTGTACTTGTTTTTTGATAGATAACCAGATATCTCGCCAGTCAGCGCCACAGATAACGCAAGTTAGTAAATGCCAAGCGGGCCTTTTATATCCGTGCTTAGATAAAGTCAGAAATTAGCCCATTTGGGTTGATACAACTCCCCGATTAAGTGAAGTGGTGGATACATTCCACCACTTCACTCCTCATCCTTAATAAATAGGTAGTCGCAGACCAGTCGTGTAGTATCATCTTAAGTTTGTAATTAATTCCCTAATAAAATATTGAAAGTTTTTTATTTTTGACACCTTTCTTCTCATTCGTCAATTTATGTAACTTTAACCAGATGAGAATGCATCCAATTTGAATCTGTTTCGAAAAACATAAATTGAAGTTGAATTACTTTTACCCTTAGGAAAGTTGTGTTTTACTGCCATGCTTATTGATTTATTAAATTCTCGTTTCCACGTTTTAAACATCACTTACTTCACTTAGGAACCAGAAATATCGAAATGAAGAAGGCTGATCTAGTTAACTGTGAAATTGAATTTTACTAAATAATAATCTTGACCACACAACAGTACTGATCAGAAAGTGAGTTGATTTCCATTCCGATTAATCTCTACCACTTCTCGTCAGTTTTTTCTTGAACGTCGAGCACTGACTTGATTTTTGTGTGTGTGTGTGTGTGTTGTTTTTGATTGCATTGATTAATCTATCACAGTGATTGAGTCAAGATGATTTTGATCACGACGATGTTTTAGCTTAAAGTTCTTATCCGTTAAATAAACCTATTTGTTTACAATTGTTTAAATTGATTGTACTTTCTGTTTTAACTAACGGTAACTGCATTGTCATGCTTTTAATAATGATCTAGATAAAGAATAACCTACTGTTCCAGTCACTGGCATTCAAAACGCCAACAGAATCATTGAATATGTGTCAGAAAGATTTTTAGATAGTGTTCCTTTTTGTATTTCTGATCATTGAATTGATAATTATGCATGCCATATGTACAAACTTCATGACTTTAGTAAACCAGTCAGTAAATAAGTGACCATATGGAAGCAATAGAATAGTTAGGCGGTACAAGTAATCTCAGTATACTGTTTTCAATGAGAGGATCAATAAAATGTTATAGCCACTTTTGTATTGGCTGGAAAGATTAAACATCATCCAATTTCTGAATGTTTACACATATACATACTGCTGTAAAGCCTTTTGTTGATCAGTTAAGCGACAGATATATGTATATATTATTTAGGGAAAAGTTAAGTGACTAGTTGTCAAGGCACAGGCAGGAATGGCTTTCATTGTATTGCAGTATAATATAAAGTACAGGTCACTGTGTAAACAGCATTCAGTGTGAAATAATTAATTCCTTTCAACTGTCACTGAGGTAAAGAATGAAACAGTTAAGATTTGCATTGACTCTACTAGCAGTTGTGCCCGGATAAATATCTGTACTGTTCATGGGCGTGTCAAGACTAGTTAACAAATGGAAATCATAAGTCCTATGTTGGAATACTACCTAGTAGAATAGATGGATTAATTTGTCACAGCATGTTAATTCATATATTTGGATGTTCTATCAGCTGCATGACTTAATGGTGAAGCTTTCACACACTCATAGGAGACACCATCATCATCAGCTCAAACTTCAGTAAGAAGTGAGCTATGAGAATGTATACACAAATCGATTAATAACTCATCCTAATGACTTTGGGTGTCAATGATTATTTCTGCTATGATATTTTCATTGTATCCATGCCTATTTCATATAAATGACCTTCTAAAGTAAACCTTGACTTTTTTTGCTCCTTATGTTTCAAATTTACTGATAGATTGAGTCAATATCAGTATGCGTAATGATCACTGAATGACCTGACAGTCGAAATCTTCTGAAAGTTCTCTGGCATACTGTGTACTTCCTCTATCCGAGAACTTCACAGTTTACCAATCAAATTCGTATCCATAATTATTTACAGACATTGAGATGAGCGAAGGAATATTGGGGTACTTCACTGCTAGTTAATGTTTATGTTAAACGGATACGATCATAGCGACCGCTCTATTCGATATAGTATTTTTCATAGTTTCTGCAATTTATTTTGTGGATAATATTGGCCTTGTCTTTGTTCATTATTTCTTTTTAGCCTAACAGAGGATTTCTGGAAGCTTGATACTCAGCAATCCCTAGGCATACTGATAGTGATTAAATTTATTAATAATAACAAGAAGGTTAGAATTCATATCAGGAATAGAACCAACGGAAATACGTCTGAAGACAACTGTACAAGTTTAGCAAAAACAATCAGTCACAACCAAAGTCAAAAGGAAAATCTAATAAGTCATTTGTAAAGAGATTTCGATGGTCAATTTCTTACTGATGTTGTCCAGCGTGACAGTATGAAAGCTTCACGATTATGACATCCAGCTCAGAGAACAAAAGACCGCCAAAATAATTCGAAGTTGTAATGTAATGAACTAAAAGTATGTGTTAATGATTAACTGATCAGATAGTCTAAGTGTAAATTAGCCTGACTTTTGAGCATTATGTAACAATAATCAACTTGTGGAAATTCAACCGTACCTCAGTGAGATCTAACCTATCATTATAGTTTTTATGATTAGGGTCAATGAACTCGCACAACAGCCTAAGCAATTGAACATATGCACTTTTCTGAATATCACAACCTCCCAATCTACAAGCAATAAGTGAATACTACAGTGTATTGTACAAGTTTGAATCAACGAGAAACATGGCTACCAGCAACATGTACACTTTCATGTACTGATGTTAACATCTACCTGTCAATAAAAGAAGTATTCAAGTGTGCAAACCACTAGATAGGTAAAATGTATTCGGCTAATACTTGTGGTAATCAACTTGGTATCTCCTGAGGCCATATTACATGCAACAGAGATTGATCAATTCAATTCTGTAGATGATCAGCCGAGCGGAAGGATTTGATCATAAATTTGAATAACACTTTTCCTCAGTACTTCAAAGAACCTGTTCGCTGGACACGTGATTAGAAGTGTAAAATGTTATACTACATATTCACAGATGAAGAGGGTAGTCGTAGAACCTCAAGACTTTAGAAATATCTGTAACCAAAATCCAATTTTCCTTCGTTGGCTAACGTATACGTCTGTAAGGGAACATTATATCATGAGACTACGTAAAATAATTAAAAAAATGGACTTTTACTAGTCAACTCTACTAAGAATAATGTATTTTCATACACAAATTGTTGACTTGACCAACAAAATCTTTCGAGCTTTGATAATTTTTCAAAGAAGATAATGTATATGAAAGAAATTTTACAAAATGTTTGAAGTTTAGGTGGTCTATATGGATGTTCTGCCGGTCAACTTGGTTTGTATAAAGCTGAGTAGCGCAGGCAGAACCAGCCCCCATTAGTGAGCACCTATAGAGTTGTGAAGTCATGGGTTATATTTGTGCTCGACGCAGCTCTCTGTGTATCCCATAGCTTTTTGTGAGAATGTTGTTGTAAGATAATATATCTTTTTGAGTATGTCTTAACTCACCTTTTATCAAGAGGAACTCCAGGTAGACAAAGATATTATGAATAGCTTTTCAAAAGCCCTTAAGCAGAACGATTAGTTGGTTCATTGATCAACTGATCAATCGAAATGACCGAGTGAGGTGTAAAATGGAAGACACTTGATTTGTCTGATGTACAATACTGTACTGATGGATAACTACGCTTCGGGATAATATCAAACCGTAAGCCGTTTGTGTGGTTGTCTCCATCAAAGATAGTTTATAGGAATTACGTCAACAAAAAAGCAGTAAAGCTATCAAAAGCAAACTTCAGTCCAAAAATTATCACAATGCTTGGATTTAAAGGTTAAGAAGATAAGAGACTTGAGATGAATGAATGTTTGGACAAAGATAAGACATCAATGAGGCAACTGGAGGCAGAGCAATCAAGTCACAGGACAGGAAAGATATCAATGTATTAAAATGTGAAAGTTAACAAAAATACGAATTTAAAGGAAAATGGATCGAGTAATATTTTGCAGCAAAATCAAACTACCTAATAATAGAAAGTAGTATAACTCTGAAAGCATAAAAAAGAAACGGTAGAGTCCACAGATGATCAAAGTGAAGTAGGGGAAGAATTAGCATATGTTAACTGCTTATTCTGCTGAGCAGGCAATTAATACAGTGACTACACTTGGTTTTAAAAGTATTCAGTCAAAATCACTGATGATCTGTGTCATTTATCAACACTATCCGAATAATTATTCAGTAAACGTTTTGAGCGCTGTGGTAGAATATAATTTCAGTTCAGCTGATTTATTCGATGTATCACACGCAGTGGCAAATAGTCGGTTATCAATATCTCCACTCACCTTCCTAGCCAGACAGACAGACTATCCAAATACCTCTTTGGGTAAATGCTGTAAAACAATTGAGAAGAACGTTGACCAAGGTTTTCGGGAAATTAACTTCAAGAATATTCCAACAAATTCACACGTTCTTAAACGAAAGTCAACCTCATCTGGTTAACTAGTTCACTAATTACTAGCCGGTCCTAAGCCCGGGTAAAGAGGAAAGGTTGGGCATAGGGCTAGCGATCCTACCCCCAGAAAACTAATCCAATCCCTAAACAAACTTCAAAGCACGAAGAAAATATAAAAAATAAAATTAAACTTATTCCTCACTGGAATCGGGGAGACGAAATGACGCCAGTTGGTGAAAGCCTTCGGGAAGCCAGTTGGCCCATGTGTCTTCTCTGCTTTCGATGAAAGCGAAAGTAAGAATGGGGACTTGGAATGTCCGCACAATGTTAGAAGCTGGCTGGCAAGGCTGCCCAGATTGCAAAAGAGATGAGAAGGTAGAGCATAGCAGTGCCAGGCTGGGAATCTCCGGGAGCAGGTGAGATGGAAGTGGACTCTCCAAACTGTCAACTGGAGAGTCAATAATCTACTCAGATATTGCCACCCAGACGACAACCACGAGCACATTGAGTTTTCGAGTGGCTATCGTGATGTCCCCAAGAGCATCGAAGGCTTTCTCTCATGCAAAGGGAACCAATCTCCTCCTCCAGGATCAGGGTCATGGCAGTAAGATTCAAATCAAAAGGAAGGAAAGTCACGATCATACAATTCCACGCTACGCACCTACAAATAATGAAGATGAAGAGAAGAAAGAGGAATTCTACAGACAACTGCAATCAGTACAGAACAAGAATTCAGTTGGCGAAATCAAAGTTGTAATGGGCGACATGAATGCCAAACTCGGAACAGAAAACACAGGACGAGAACTGATCATGGGTCTAGAAGCACTCGGTGAAATGATGAGTGAGAATGGAGAACTGTTTGCGGACTTCTGTGCATTCAACGATTTGGTGATTGTAGGTAGTGTATACAAACACAAGGATATTCACAAAGCGACATAGATTTGACTTCACCAGATGGACAGACTAAAAATCAAATTGCCTTCATCTCAATGTGGAGAAGGTGGAGACGCAGCTTACTGGACACAAGATCAGATGAAGGAGGGTAAGTGGTGTAGGTTCAAACTGCTCACTATCTAGTGCAAGGAACCTTCAAAACCAAGTTGAGAGCCTTCAAAGAAGTTGGTGATAGACCACAATTCAAGTTCAACACCCAGAACAGAAACTGAACTGAACTGAACTGAAGAATGAAACTACAAAGGACATCTTCACGTCATCCATCAGGACAGAATGGGAGATATTGAGCAACATCCCTGAAGGAGCTTGAGTGGAAGAACACTGGAACTCTTTGAAAGAGATGTGGAAATAAACCTGTATAACGGTGTTAGGAAGGAAGAAGAAAGAAGATGCAAGACAAGGAATGGATCTCGATGGACACATGGAAACTGATAGAGCAGGGAGAGGAAGATGGTGATGGTGAAGCAGAGGATGAACTAGTGCAGTGCAGTTCAGTGATCAACAACGAGAAGAGGAACTGAACACAACCTGTAAAACACTACACTGGACAGGAAGTGAAGAAGAGTGTGAGCAAAGACAAAAGTCACTTCAGCGACACATGGGCAAGTGAAGCAGAACAGGCTGCTAGTAGGAGAGATCTGACAACATTGTATCAAATAAACAGGTTGCTACCTGGGAAGAGATCAACACAGATGAAACCAATGAAAGATGGTGAAGGAAAACTAGTTACCACAGAGGAGAAACAAAGGGAACAATGGGCAGACCACTTCAAAAGCTCTTGAATCGACCACCATGACCACCTGCAGGCCAGACACAGAATTACCAGTTAACACAAGGCCTCCGACGAAAGACGATGTAGGTTCTGAACGTCATAAAGTTGGTGAAATCCTGGAATGCACCACAACCACATGGAATTCTGACAGAAGCATTGCAAACAGACGAAGAGAAATCAGGAACAGACATACTCACACCAATTGCACAAGGTTTGCAAGGATGGAGAGATACCTGCTGACTGATTGGAAGAAGGGCTACCTTGTCAAACTCTCGAAGAAGGGAGACCTAAGTATTTGCAAGAACTGCAGTGGAATCATGCTCCTACCCCTGTCCATCCCAAGCAAGTAAACTATTAGACCTCATCATCCTGGAGAGACTGAAAGATACTCTGCATTCAAAATTATGACCGGAACAGGCTGGCTAGCTGGCTGACTGGCTGGCTAGCTGGATTCAGGAAGTACAAATCATGCGTTTACCAAATTGCAATGCTACCCCACACACCATCATTTAACAGAGTATAGAATGACAGTCAACACTCTAACTCAATTTCATACACTTTGTAAAGGCCTTCGATATCGTTGACTGAGAAGTGATTTGGCAGGCAGCTGCTTCAACACTACGGTTTCACTGCCACAAACATTTATCAATCTCATTCAACAAGTATATGACGACACGACATGCCAAGTGAATCACAATGGGAAGCTGAGTGACACGTTGGAAGTGAAGACGGGAGACAGGAGTAAGACAAGGCTGCCTACCATCATCACTGCTGACCTTCCTGATTGTTGTCAACTGGACTGGATGATGTGAGAGACAAGTGTGAGTAACGAGAAGATGGGCATACGCTGGCTGGACCGATGGAAAGACCTCAGGAGATTTGGATTTCGCCGCCACCGATGATTTATATCTAATGTCCTGTTGCACAAAGTCGGAGATCTACAGGCGAAAAGTAGGAAGTTGGCAGGAGAGTCGGGGCAACGAAGAGGAGATTGACTTCAGTTGAACGTAGAGGAGACAGAGGTGATGAAGAATACCAACCAACAACAGCATCAACAACAAGCACCAACCACCATGAACGGCAGAAACTTAAATGAAGCCGTATCTTTCACCAACTTAGGCTGGGTGGCATCGTTTCAACTACAGGCGGCAAAGGCACAAATGAGGACATCGAAGCCAGCCAGGATCGGAAAGACAGCAAGACAGGCCTTCATTAACCTGAATTTAGTGTGGAAATCTATTGCACTCCACTCAGCATAAAGCGTGAATAACATCCGGATTTTCAACACTAATGTCAGTCAAGTCAGTGCTACTATATGGTTCAGAGACTTGGCGCATCACGATAAGCATTCCCAAAAAACTACAAACAGTCATCAACAGCTGCCGCCTGCTCTCACTCGATACTGACACTGAAAATCATATGTCCAGAATAATAAGAATAAGCAACAAGGATCAAGGAACGAGTTGGCTGGCTGGCTGGCAGGCAACGAATCAATGAAGCAAGAACCCGTTGCCCAACAAATATGCAGAAGGGCGTGGAGATGGATTGGATTGGGTACACAGTGAGAAGACTGATTGGGGATATTACGCGCCAGGCCAGTCCGTCGAGTGGAATCCGAAGGGGAAACAACGAGTTGGGCGTCCGAGCTGAGGGTGACATGGAGGAGATGGTGTGAGGAAGAAATGAAAGCTTGTTGGCAGTGGTGGAGTCAGGTTGAAAAGACTGCAGAGAAGAGAGTGCAGTGGGGGCGTGCTACTGAAGCCCGATATTCTACTAGGAACCTAAAAGACATATAATAATAATCATAAACGAATGTCAGGGAAACTTCATCTTAAAAGAAATAATACCTAACAACTTCCCTTAATGAAAACGCTTATCCCAAACCTTCTGTCTTCTATTCTTGTAACTACCAAAATGGTCGAAGATAGAGGACTTAAATTAGACTTCGATAGGAAACATTTGCACCTCCTTCAGGAAGAGGTTAGGTGCTTAACAACTGAAAGGCTGCTGTAGGCCAGTCAAACTATTTGTTCAGAGTGCTACGTCTAACAGTCTATCGTTTTCTTCTGAAAAGTCCATGAGAACCTGTCTTAACTAGCGATAAATGCAGAGTATAGACTGAAGCTGGAGCCTAGCTCATTTACATTAATCTCTTCATTCACAACTGTTCATAATTATCATGAAAATGCCTCGCCAGTTCACGTTTAGACCCTTGTTCCTCATCATGATCGGAACCAGCAGAAACGAGTAGGTTTTAAGTTATAAATTGTCTACCACTCTTTTAACAATTGATGGAGTATGCTCCCACGGTTCAGTGGGGTTGATAGCTGATTTAATATTCAGGCAAACATCTGGGTTATCTTGATAAATATGCTCACATTTCGCATCTTCTATTCAAGAGGAGAAAGGCTTCAATGCTGTTTCTTCTTGCGACCACTGAGACATAGACCTTTTGTAACACCACCTTTAGATAAAGAGAAGACAGCAGCATCTTAGAATGCTGGCTATTCATGAGAAACATCTTACTGCTATCATATCTCTTACAGTAAGCAGTATGACTTAACTCTTGGATCGACATTTTCAAGCGACTTCTATATCCGCCTGGTAGCTCCTCCAAGTGCCTCCCAACAATTTCAAAGCTCTTGACTGAAAAGTCTGTGCATATTCGGATCATTGAGAATTCAAAAACTTTGATCTGATCTTTGCGTTCAAAAGTTTTGTGTGTATTCAATAGCCCACCTTATTTACCTTGGTCAAAGTAGTAATTTTCTTATGACCTTGAAAACTTTCTGTTCTGCAATTGAACATCAAAGTAATAACGTGTCCCTGTCGATTAAAAACATAATCTTGTCTGTCTTGAATGATTTTAAATATGGCTGTACAGACTTGGTAGATTAGATCGTTGAAAAGAAAATTTTCTTCGCTGTTATGTCTCTTATTATCGAAGGTAGGCAAACGCAAACATTCAGTTTTGTTAATCCACTTGAACTACTTGCTAATTATCAGTAGTTAAATTCGTAACAGAAAAGTCGCTGCAATGGACGGATTATGGTCATCCATGGGAAATCGGTATATTACTGTATTTCACATGACAAGCACTCACCACTAGTTTATATGAATGGAACAATGTTGTCATTGTACACAACAATAGTTGCATCCTCATTATTTCATCTGCCTGTGCAGCTGACTACTGAATTACTTGAATTTCCATACTAGATATCAACTCACCCAGTTGCACTTAAGATTACTTTGAAAGTGAAGCGTTTTTTGGCCACTTTACTACTGTTTGCGTTATTTTTGTTTACCGTTTAAAAACTCAGTGATTCAAATGGAGCGGTAGGAATATTTCAGCCAGTAATATTTGTCTGAGATTTTCGACTGAAATGTGTTGAAGTGTAGGAAAATTATAATGACAAATATACTCATTTATTCATTAACAAGAACAAGGCATGTATCAGCGAAGAAATATTTCTTTTCAACGACTTCATTATCAAGCTGTACAGTCGCATTTATACTGAGTAAAGTGACAGGTAATTGCAGTAAAAAGTTGCTCAGTCAATATGTAAAATATACAATCGGTGGAGGGGTGGTGGTATTTGTTCAAGTGGAAGAGATAGAAAATGGGTCGCTGAATAAGGAGGAATGAATTGATAACAAGTGGTGAGATGAGCAACAAGTGCTGTCAAAGAATTGTAAAACGGTGATAATTTGGCTGGAACGTGTAAAATAGGTCAGTGAGTGTCCCAGCACCTAGAGATTCATCCCTTAAAATGATTCACAAGGTCAAATTGAACTACTCCAATGGTTTACGTTTCCACCACTTATGCATAGCTGAAGCATTAGCTATACATGAACGAAAACCGAGACTTTGCATCCAAAAACGTTTCGTGAAACCGATTTCTCTACCTTGGCCTTAACAATTCATTTTATTGATCTTGTCAATTTCAGTTCACTTTGGTGTACTTCTGTTCTATTATCATTATTATCACCAATTTTCACTTCGCTGACGACATTTGACCCATATTTCACTCTTTAATATCATTTCATTGCATAATCATTGACCTATTTTACACGTTCCAGCCAAATTATCACCGTTTTACAATTCTTTGACAGCACTTGTTGCTCATCTCACCACTTGTTATCAATTCATTCCTCCTTATTCAGCGACCCATTTTCTATCTCTTCCACTTGAACAAATACCACCACCCCTCCACCGATTGTATATTTTACATATTGACTGAGCAACTTTTTACTGCAATTACCTGTCACTTTACTCAGTATAAATGCGACTGTACAGCTTGATAATGAAGTCGTTGAAAAGAAATATTTCTTCGCTGATACATGCCTTGTTCTTGTAAATTTTAATGATATTTTGATATAACTAATAATTTCAGTACCTTGTATTTATCTGAATTGTTTTGTTTTCTGTGTTAATGGGCAGGTATAATTCAGATATATTTTTGATGGTGTTGTGCTCTATGAGCTGGATGGTTTATTCGTGAAGCTTTCATTATCATTCTAAACAACATCACCATCAGTAAAAACTTCCAAGAGAAGCGAACTATAAAGCTTTTTCAGCAAGCTACTTATTAGCTTATCCTGATGACCTTGTGTATGGTTGGTTGTTCATGTCAAGGTCTTATCATTGTCTCTGTTTTCATTTATATAATAAAAATATGGAGACATTGACAAGACCTTGGCAGAAATAACCAATCACACACTAGGTCATCAGGACAAGGTAATAAGTAACTTGGGGAGGAAACCGTTTAGTGAAGGCTTTAGAAATAAATCATCCAGCTAAGAGAACATAATATCATGAAAATGATCCTCCTCAGCTAATAAATATTCTCCATCTTCTCATAGTACAGATATCACATTTAAGATAAATGTCTTGTTATAAGGGTGTGATACAGCCTTTCTTTTGATTTCAGTCTTGTATCATTCACAGTCATCTGATTTTTAACGCTGATTGGAATGCTATGTGCCAATTTAATCAGTACCTTTTTTTGTTGTAAGCAAATGAATTTGCTGGCTAAGCGTAGATTATGAAGTTTATGAAACCCTTCGAGAAATACTGTTAAGGAATAGCTACCCATCAAGATGTATAGAGAAAAATATGAAAGAAAAGAAGACTATAGAACAGATTGAGGCAGCTTCAGAGAAAATGTTTTTTAATGAACTTTAGATTTAAAGATGATATTGCCACGAAGATGCTTCATCAACATTTGTCAGAGTCTCTAAGGTTCTTTATCAGTGTGTATTTAAAAGTTCACTTGGTCTTGTTGAGCTAAGTTGACGTGATTACACCTGATATAATTATGATCAATAATAATTTATAGTCACTATGTACTGACTATATTAAATAAATAAATTTTATATGATATAATATTCTATCACAGTGCTTAAACTAATTTACTTTTCCCTCACATGTTCAATGCTCAATGGTAAATTTTTCATTTTTATCACAAAATAAAAATAAAGTGTCTAACCACTAAATGTTTAATCAAGTTCAGTAATGAAAGTAATGAAAAAAACAAACAAACAGAGGATCAAATAATTTTCAAAGATTTGTTTCATTTTTCTTTTTCTATTTGTTTTTTGTTTTCTTTAAACGAAAGCAAAAGTGATGTCATCCAACATAATTTTTTCAATCGATTTTTTTTCTCTCCCTTAGAATGTCCTGATTTAATGATATCATTTATTTAGAGCATTCAAAGGAAATTGATTGGAAATCACTGAAGATTATTAACTGTTTTTTTTTTTAAAAAATAACTTTTATCCATCAAAAGGCATCTCGATAGACTGAATGAAACTTTGTTTGTTTTTACATCTTCTAGTTGATGTCTTCATTTTATTGCTTCAACATTTTTTTTATAACCGTTACAACAGCAATAATATTATATAAAGTAATGAGAGTATGTTAGTTGGTTGGAGGGTAACCTCGAGGTAAGTTATTTCCCATCTCAGGTTTGGAGTGGCTTTACTCAATGTTGCAGTCAGCAACGTTGGTCGTGACTTCCAAGCTGGAGCTTGGTAACCAACTTCATTTCTCATATTTCTACGTTTTAATCGAATTGTAGTGATTTTTTTGCAGTGTGGCCATCAAGCCAGGGGGTTCACTATCGTAGTACACGTTGTTAGATGTTATTTCGTTGAACGCAGTCGGTAGGAAACTGAAGGACATAGGTTTGATGCTGTTAGCACTTGTCTGCAAGGCATTTCTGCAACCTCGAAGGAAGTGATGTCAGCTATGAGATTCAAACCCTCGTCACCTAAAGCTAAAGTCACTGACGTTATTACTGAGCTTTTGGAGTCACGAGCAACGTGCTGCAGGGTTGGATTATATACATTAGTTGTCTTAGGAGAGCAATCTATCTCATGTTGTCTGGTCTTAAGTGCTGATGGAATTATGTCGATCATTTTCCAGTGTGGTCAGTGGGCTAATTAATAACACTCAAACCTTCCAAGGAATGGATAGTGGGTTGGAGTCCTAAAAGAGACAAAATCATTCACTGGAATTCAGACATATCAAGCTGATGAGTCCAAAATAGGGTGAAACGTAAGTCTTGTATTCCACTGCTATCCACCATCCGGCAAATTATGCACAAATGAAACTTGAACCCAAATCCAGGCATCTTTTCATAAAGTTCATATGCTCATGGGAAAACACAGAAGACGATTGCAGTGAGGGAAACCACTTCGTTGTCACCGAAATCATCCCGTTAGCTGTAGATTTGTGAATATGTAGTACAAAGGATATAACATTAGAGTAATTTTGGGTAAAAGGTCAATGTGAACTGCCCAAATGTCTTAACCTCACTCCTTTTGAACAGCTTGGTCATATTTTGTACTGAATTTTGAAGGATTTATCAAAAGGATCCAAGTATCCTGAATTTACTAAGTGTTCTGCTATAGATATGAAGATACATTTCCAAGTTCTCCCCTTGTCAGCCAAGTTAGATTGTCTTCACAATCGCATTCTTTACAAAATGTGACCAAGCCACTCAACAGCAATGAGGTTAAGATATGTGACCATAGTTGAAGCATCAGTGATTCAAAAGTTGAAACCATTATTTTGCTTTGAAAAGAAGCATGTACAATCACTTTATTTGCTATGGTTATCGTAGAGTATCGATCATTCCAGATAATTTTCATGTGATGTAACTGTTTCTGTTTCGTAATCGGTTTGTTTACCTCTTTATTACATAATTTTGCTTTGTAATACAATTTGTGTTGATATTTGATCAGAAATTACTCTAGAATGTTCTATTCTATTTAGTATATATTCAAGAATGATTTCGTCGAACAGAAAGTATTTTTCTTTACTGCCATCGTCTACTATGTTTTTTCTTATGACCAAACTAGCTCATATGCCAACATCTGTTAGACCATTCAGATGAAGTCAACCGAATGCTTGCTAGTTCAGAAGGTGAAATAACCTGGTATACTAATGGATGGCATACTTTATCAAAACATTGATTTTTTATGTGAGATAATGCTGTCAAACTTGACATTCATGTTTTTAATGGATACTATTAGCTGAAGCCGGACAAGGGTGATTGAAAATCACGTAGTCAAAATTTCTGTCTGACAGTCAGTTTAATGACATCTGTATACCAGGAGTATTTTTATGGGATATGGAAGCGCTACTTACTAATTCCATCAAATTTAAAAGCTGAATGTTATACGAGCATTACAATTTTTCACTCGTGTAAGATAACACCAAGAGTCTAAAAATCACTTCAAACCAACTTCAACTACTACTTGGTCTTTAGATTCAGTCAGTATTCCTTGATAAAAGTTGTATTCCCTGTGTTAGCTTGTATAAGTTTAAATCACTCATTAGGTATAAATCAAAGGGGTTTTTGTAAATCGGTTTGAATGGAGGCAGGTTAAATCAAAATCAACACTCAAGGTCATCAGCCACCAACATAACAGCTTTGGATTGGAACCTTGGTATTATGTGAGCGGAAAACGGTATTGAATAATTTTATCCTTCAACTAACCAATGAAAATAAGCGCTCGACTTGTGACCTAGTGACTTCATTGTATGTAGGAGAACTGTATATAAATTTGTTCTTTCAAGCTGTACATTCGTATATATATATATATATATATATATATATATATATATATATATATATTATATGATATTTGAAAAATTATATCCTGTAAAGAAAACTAAACACTGTGTGATGGTGTTGACAATAATAGTCATGATAAAATGGATGATGAGATAGGTATTTGTGTTTATGATAACAGTTGAAGTACGAATGTTATTATCATAAGTCGTCCTGATAAAGGAGGGGGTGTTGTCTTAATGAATAGTCAGGAATAGATTGACAAACTTTTGGTAGTTTTCTGTGATCCCACTGAATTTGTTAAACCTGAAGGTGAGACCAACAAGATCCAGATAATTGAAACACAACTCACAAGTGTCTTAAATAGCACGAGAGATAAGTAAATAATTGCTTCAGATTTGTATAAATATATCCGACCAGTTGCTTTCATAATCCCACGTTTATATGGACTACCAAAGATACATAAAGCGGGATTATCTCTTTGTCCGATCTTGGATACAGCTAGTTATCCTTATCATCGAACTGCTCACTGGTTGGCTGAAATTCTGAAACCTGTTGAAAGACAAGTGTCGACTTTTTCTATCCATAATACATTTCAGTTTGTTGAGGGTATTAGAAATTTTAATGCTTTCGACAAGATGATGTTTTCACTAGATGTTACTTCATTGTTCACAAGTGTGCCACTCATCGAGACTGCCTGTTATATATCTGACTACATTGATGCACATAATTTAGACGTGGGACTAGCAACCAGATGCTTGAAAGAGCTTTTGTTGAAGTACACATTCAATGTCCAATTTAGTTTCGATAATGAAATCTATAGACAGAAAGAATTGCGATGGGGTCACCATTGGGATCATTGTTAGCAGACTTTTTCGTGTTGAAACTACTGAATTCTTAATTTTGTCAAACTATTAATCGCTTTGACTTTTATAGACGACACATATTTTAACCGTGACAAAGATGTTGATTTAGACTGTGTTCTTCGTTTTTTCAGTGACTGTCATCCAACCCTCAAGTTAACCATAGAGAAGGAATCACAATCAACTATTCGTTTTCATGATATGCTTCTCACCCGACATAAGAATGGATACCCTAAAAGATCCATCTACAGTAAAGCAACGTGAAACGGCCAACTAACTAATTTTTATAGTTCGGTGCATGTCAACAGGAAAAGAAATCTTATTCCATCTCTCTGCTATCGAATACGAAATATTTGTAGTGACGATTGTATTGATGAAGAGCTATCTTTTTTAAAAAGCCCACTTGTAGAAAAAGGTTACCGGTGTCGTTTTATTGATAAAATATGCGAGAAAAAAATACTAAACTCGCCATCCACTTGGTCTTAAAGAAAAAAATTGTTCATGAGCTAGAATTTAAAGGTGACGTAGTATCAAATGTGCTCAAGAATCGTGTATGTAAATCAGTCATCGTAACTTTCTTTGTAGCAAGACTTCAGCTGACTTTTATTACCAGCCATAAACTATTCTCCGTTTGTGTTAAAGTTAGGCTTCCCCGTTTGCTCGCCTCTGTGTGGAGCTTCCAGTTCACCTCCTCTTGTGGAGCAAGGTACATCAGCCGTAGCCGGAGTATGCTTTCTACACGTATACGAAAATATGATCTAGCTTGGTTTTATAAAGGTGAAAAGAAAGACTGTTAGAAGTTTTTTCTAGAACATTTGGTTGATTTCTATGATTCTACAAACTCAGACAATGACTTTAAAATTGCTTATTGAATTCATCCAAACCTTCCATGTTTTCTTCGTTTTCAACTCCTTAAAACAGAGGAGGATTTAACTATTATTTCACTTAAATGTCTTAATCATTTAAAAAAAACATTGTCTTCATCTTGACCAACTTGTCTAATCCTACTACATAATACTTAATTGATTTACCATTCTCATCAATTTTTTCCATCCCTTTCTCATTTATATTACCTTCCATGAACCATTCCATATATGACGTAATCTACTTAGTTATCATTCATACTTCAAGTGGTATTATTCATTGATTATTACCTTCGAGATTATTTTTTCCTCAGGATCTACAAAGAAAATTTTTACCTACGATGTCATCAAAGTTGAATGTGAAGAGATTTATTTATTTATGATTGATATCACGTGACAGTGGTCATGTCACCTTGGAAATTGACAGAAATTAAAAACAGGGAATATTAAATTTCAATTCAGTGGTTCAGTGATAACTAACTTGCTCATCGTAAAAGGTGACAATTCTAGGTTCGAAACCATATGGGGTCTTGAATGCACACTGTTCAGAAACCACTAATCAAGTTGAGACAACTAACCAACCTCTTGTAGTTTATAACGATTAGTTAGTTTATGTTCATGCATAATGAGTGCTTTTAATGATTTATATGATACTGCTTTCATTATCCTGTCATTGACTGAACTGAATTGATCAGTCTCTATTAACATATAGGCTCCTATACCAGCAGTGGAATACAGGACGCTCGTCTCGTCCTACTAAGGACTCGTCAGCCGGATGTGCTTACCTCCTAGTGAATGATGTTACTCCCACTAAGACTGGAACACGAGGGACTGGTTACTTCAAGTGCCATAATGTTATCCACTAGGTCACCCAGTCACGATGACTACTTCTTATGCAATGGGTATAGTTTCATATGATATTACTGGTATTGTCCAGTCATTGATTGGACTGAATCAATCGGTCCCTATTGGCATGTGGACTCCTGCACAGATACCTCGATATTGCCTGCATTATCGATTATGGTATTAGTGATACATAGTGACTAGCAGTGGAATTCAGAGACACCTACACCATGTTGTTTAACTGCATTTAACTTTTTAGGATATTTCATCAAGTTGTACGACTAATGAAGATTTTATGATGGACGAGTATTATCTAGTAGTGTTTTAGTTAAATGAAATAAATACGCATTAAATTGACTATCTAATTCAGCCGAATTCAGTAAATAAGTGGCTAAATGAAAGTGGAATCATATACTGTATGCCTTCAATCTTTATGATAAGAATAAACGCTGATCATGATAAGCTTGTACTGATGATAATAAAAAATTCACTTCATCTATGCATGATTAAAGTGCAAGACAACTCTCCATTGAATAGTTTTCTTTCTCTTATCCAAGATAAATGAAACTGATATAGAAATAATGTGAAAGTAACTTTTTAATAACATAAACTTAATTAATAACATCAATAAACGAAACAGAAACAAGAGAAGAAAAATGGAGAAGAAAACAAAAAAAGGGGAAGTATTAAAAGGAATTACAAAGAGTAAGAGTATAAAAGGGAAGCATGCACAAAACGAAATAATACACAATTCACAGAGAGAAGAAGAAAGCAAAAAAAATGGATAATATATAGGTCAACGTTTTAAGAAAGGCTAAGCAATATATAACACTGAAGTGAAAAATCAATTTGCTTCACGTGGAAAGTAAGTAATTGGAAAAGATAGTAAAGAGAAATGATGGATTGCTAATATATTCATATGGAAGTATATGTACTGGTGATATAAACAACCAAACTAAGAAGTCAACTTTACGAGTGACATTAAAGGTTACTCTAGCAACTGCTTTAATAACCAATCAGATTTTGATATTTCTGATAGAATGGCAGTTTTTAATAAAATATAAAAGCCTAATTGGTCATCTTAGCAGTTGCTAGGATAACCTTCACAGTCGCTGCAACGTTGCTAAAAGGAAGATTGAAATGTATGGGGATTTTATTGCCGTGACATATTTTATCGTGTTCTGGCACGTCTTAATCACCCGGCCCCCCTCGAAGAAAATACTCAAATGTAAACCGTCTTTTCTTACAAGGGTAATTATAAGAGACATGTTGAGATAAGATGTTTGCTTACTTAAAGTAATCACTAATAGTTCTCATCTTTGTGTCCCGTCAACACCAAACACTAAGATTTTGGGAATTTTACTATCAAAAGGCAACAACATTTGTATGCTCTGTGTTATGCAGTTAAGTTGAATAAGAAAAACTGGTTGAATAGAAGAACATAAGTTTCTGTATTTCGTCAGGTTCTTATCAGCTGATCACAACCTATGAAACTTTATCATTTGATTTACTTGTGTGTACATTTAATGTTCATCATACATTTAAAGACGTTATTTACAGACAATCGGATGAAATTACCATAGAATCAGCCCTGGGTTCACTGTAAGCAGACTACTTCCTGACAAGATCGTAGAAGGGATGATTGAAAAACCAAAAATTGGTGGTTTTATGCAGCACAAAAAGGTAAGTAGGCAATACATTTATTATCTGTAATTATCAATGTGACTTGGATCACATTCTACAAGCATCCAAACGCCTGGCACTCAGCAGTCAGGTTTACTGTTGCCGTCGAAAATGAATCGAAGATTCACTTGATTATGTGGTGCTGACAGAAATTATTGACGGAACGTCAAGCAAATCAGTTTCTAGGAAATTAATTTGGAATGATTGAATGACAAACTTTCACGACGGGGTTTACACAAGTCATAAACAAAATCTAGGCATATCTCTTGACACTTACATTAGACGAATCTACACTCCTGATGAGCTGGAAGAGGAAATGGGTCCCATAGCAATGCACAGATCTGTATAATAGAACCCTTTCCAGATACAGACAGATACGCTTTATATGAATCTATACTTTTAAGGTGATTCTGCTGGTGTCAGTCTAATGAGGAAGATTTTAGACTCTTCAAAAAGAACATTCTTTGCATTAACGCTGAAACTAGTATTCTGCTATCACTGAATGTCTTCTAACAACCTATAAGACAAAGTTTAGTTTTCTCTTCCCTTCTTTGTGCGCATATTAGTTGATCGTCTCGTGTGAAGCTAGGTACGTAAGTCGTTTTATGCGAATGTTATCGACAAACTCTGAGAAGCACTATCCCGCATAACTACAAAGAGATAAGGCTGAATCAGCAAAATTGGCATAACCGAACATTTCTTTGCTGTACCTTAAGAATCTCTTGATTAAAAGTCATTTATAAAGCTAAAAAACCTTCGAAAGGGTATATTTCTTCGTATTTTCTGCATTGCAGAGTATGTTACCATCTATATGGAGAAAACTGAGCTTTATAAGTAAAAGAAGACTGTTCTACTTTTTTCTTCCTCATGAAATCACTTCTTTCTTTGGACATTATTTATTTCATACATAATTTATCATTCATTCTCATTTTTTTGATTACATACAGTTTCGAAAATTTTTTAACATCTTGTAAAGCTTCTCATACAAACTTGCTAATCTTTATCCAGCTTCAATAATTTTAAGACTAATTTTCATTACTTATTAAAAGCTTTGATTTTAATGATAGATCATGTATGAAAAGTATATTTGTTGGCATATTAAACCCTAACACAATTGACGATTGTAAAGCTTTGAGAATGAAATCACTGAAAGAAGACTCTTTGATGAAGTACTTCTATGTTCATGTTTTTTTTTGACGACTGATCAATAGACAGTTAATGTGTCTCACTTACCTTTACTTTATTCTTTATATTTCAAGAATCCTATACCTTTAAGAGCTTTATAAATAAGCTTCAGCAAATTTCATCAGCCATTCGGAAAGATTGTTAAACTCAGATACTGAAAAACGCATATGTTGTTGCAGCAGCTCAAAGTATAGTGTATGATTTAAAAAAAGGATTACAAAAGGAAATCTGATGAGTAGTTGAGTTAATGATAATAAATCACAAACAATATATGATGGGTAGAGTTCAATGGAATAAAATGAAGCCAAAGTATCAGTTTATGAATTGATTACTAATAATGAAGATAATAAGAAATCGTTAACTGAATTAGCATAATGGTTAGTGATAAGCTGATAACTACTTCTTTTTGGACCCAGTAATTTAAATTACCTGTCCTTTTTTCATGTGTTGATTTATTTGACAAAAAGCACGTCATCTATATGCTGTTTTACCTCATATGATGATGTCTCAAGACCACTAGTTAGATGTTTATTTTCATTGGTTAGTTGAAGGACGAAATTATTTAACAAGGTTTCTCCACCCACACAAAACCAAGGTTGCAATTCAAAGATTTACGCTGGTGGCTGATGACCTTGAATGCTGATTTTGACGTGGGCTGCTTTCTATGAGTACTAAAAAGCTAAACTTTCGGAATTAAACAGTAATAAACAGCCATCCATGTATAATCGGCTGTTCTGTATCGTCCCGTTTGGGATTATAAAATGTCTGTATAATATGTAAATTTCAGAAATCTCATGCTAATATGATCATAATTAATGGATTCATTGACCATAAATGTGATTACAGTCATGGAAAAAGTTAGTAGACACTTCTTGTTTTTATGTAACAAGCGAAATTGAGTACTACTCAGAACTAAGTTGTTTTTATTACGTTTGGGAGGAGTAATCGAACTATGAAGTCAAGGGTGGTGGAGTGTATCCCTGAATGGCTAGAAAAACAATTACATTCAAATAATCCGATAAATACAGAGAGAAGATAGATATCATCATTGATAGGTAAACACGTTATAGGAACAGGTGACAGGATCGACCCCTAAACAGCTTTAAGACCAATGTATAGGAGCTGTCAAGACCGTATACTTAGGTTCATGGAAGCCTCAGATGTACGAAAGTTAAAACACTCTTTGTCCTCACCTTAAACCTACCTTGGTAATCTCATTTTAATGTCAAGGAAGTTGTGGAAACGCATTATTCCTTCTTATTATCCCTATATTTTCCAAATCCTGTATTATCTTAATTAATTTATTTTACTTCATCCTATTTTCATCATTTGCCTAAAATGCGTTGATAGGATAATGTGTAACGTCACACACTCCCCCAAAATCAACAGCCTAGAGTTTGGCGGCATTCAACATTGATGCTGGCCTTGATAGTTTGACTGGTCTCGCCAAACTGAAGGCATCCGGTCAAACATCCTCGCCATTTGGCACGCTGTCGTGTTACGTTGCACTGCTCGTATTCGACTCCCTAGCCGGTCAGTTGGAACGCATTGGTAGCTTGACACAATCACCCAAATATACTTTTCCATCCGACTACGCTATTATGTTCTTCCTCGGTCTCGTACTCGTGGGTATATAACAAGTCCGAATAATTAGTGATTGGTCTTTGCGTCTGTCAAGTTCACACCATGAGAAATCCTAAAAATGTATGATCAGACTGTTCGAAATGTATTGAGTGAATACATTGCGTTTCTCAGATAACCTCCACTAAGAAAATTCATCAAATGGACTAATTGTTTCAAACCTTTCTTTACTAAGACTTCTCACTTGTTCTTCTCAATGTCTTAAGATGTTCATATTTTGCACCATCGCTTGTTAGTGAAGCATTTAGACTGATATGTCATTGACTATCACTGAAATTTCTCCATAAGCTTAAGATTTCTCAAGTATCTACGTTATAGGCTATTTAATTTACGAAAAATTGGCATAGAAGTGAGATTTTAATCTTCATTGAATTAAACCTCTTTTAAGGAAGCGGTTTATTTCCCAGTCGCTGTGTTACATCCTAATCTTAAAATGCGTTACATTAAACTTGAAAAGTAATTTCTTCTCATGAATCAAATATTTGGGAAATTTTTGACACTGTTGCGTTTTACTATGTGAACAACAATAAATAATTAATTAGTAATTAAAACGAAGAAAATATTTTTTTTCTAATGTACCTACCGTCTCCGTTTCTCGTAATGTGCTGTGATAATATTTCGACTTAGATGTACTCTATATAAATTGGCTTTGTATTGAGTAAATAGAAGCCAAAATTGGTACTTAGAATTCAATTAAAGATTAGGTGTGCAGTTTGTATGTAAATCTGCAGTTCTCTTCTTAATCTTGAAGTATCTAGACCTTAAGAAGTGATGTATGTCTACATTTTAAACCTGGTTTATCAAGTAACCAAACATGTCTAAGATTAGAGTACATTTCGTGCTGTATTGTTAAAGATGTAGTCCAAAGTTTTGCACAAACATATGAGAGTTATGGTTTCTCTGCCTTACATTTGAACTGTTAAACTGCAAGAACTCAAGTTCCTGCATATCAAGTATTTTATTCAGTGAAAATTCCCATAGAAATTCAATCCTGAAACCAAGTTTGAGATTTTATGCAGCCAACTATCAGAAATGAAATTGGTAGATGAAGAGAATATAGACTAGTTAGAATCTCGATTTTCTTGTATTGCTGATCAGTACACCTACTGCCACAGTCAACAGTTTTCTGCAGAGATAATTACACTGCTTTGATAAATCTAACTGATAACTAAATTGCCTTCATAATCTTCTTGAAAGGAGGTTCCAAGATAATCCCAATGGAGAAATATATGACAGTTTGTCTACATTCTGAAGTGGTTATTCAAAAGAAGAGGTGACTAACTGACGGAAGGATGGTTACGAAGAAATCAGTGGAATTTTCTAGAAGAAGCTAATCAATAATTGTAACTATAATGAATCTCAGGCTTGAAAATCTCGTCTACTGTACATTTATGAATTCACTGAAGTTACAGAAAGCTACTTTTCCTATGAGATCAATACATTCGTAGTCAACTCACCTTTGCACAAACTACCATGATGATTCATGATGAGCAGCCTATCTGTAGCCTAGAAGATATCTTAGCAAATCCCTAAATAGCTTCTACAACTGGCGTCTACAACTATTCAGTAGAACGATTGTTCAATACTCTTGGGATACTGGACACAATGCGGATAGATTTAAATCACCTAAAATAAGCAGTGCATGGAAAAGTTTGAACTTATCACAATTTGCTTAAGCTGTTACCATCAAAAGATTCAAATCTTTTATTTATGTACTCAAAGGGTGCAACTGCTATTCGCTGACCCAATGACTACCGTCTACCAAACCTATATAGAGAATTGTTTTGTATCATCTTTACAGTTACTGCTTTCTGTTCAACTTCAAAGCACACATTTTATCCAAAAAACTGTTCACTCTGATCTTTTGACAACAGCAACAGTAATTTGGTAGCATTGCTTACAATTACCTTCAGGTATGGATTATTTTGAATCCATATTATCTACTGTTTCCATCAATAGGTTCCTGTAAACTTGGTGAAGTAAGCGAATCTTCATCATAATGTGCACTTTTTGATCATGTTTACGTTGTAAAAAGCTGAGAAGAATCTGTGAATCACGAAACAACTAAAAATATTCTTTTTCATTATTTTTGATGGTGTTATGTTGTCTAAGCTGAATGTTTTAATCAAGAAGCTTTCAGTGTCATCCAAGACAACTTCATCTTCAGCACAAGCTTCAGAAACAAGTGAGCTATAAGGTTTTCTTCACAATTTATTTAGTAACTTGTGCTGATGGCATTGTTTGTGATTGGTTGATTCTACTGAGGTTTTGTCATTCTCTGCATATTTTTTTGATTGGTTATCCTGATGACCTTGAATTTGATCTTCAATAATTGTTCATGTTATATTGAAATGTGTTTCCACCAGCATAATAATTCTACAAAATAGTTAAGGAAGAAATATATGGAATTCGATATCTCAGTATATGCTAATTGCATATGTTCGTCATACTTCCTATGGAGTTACAATCAAAAATGAAATCAACCCAATGCTAAGGCTTAGTTTGTTTATCAGAAAGGTGACTGAAAATCTAACTATACAACTTTCGTAATGTATGTAGGCTGGGAAGTATGTGAGATGTGTTTTGCTGTTCTTCATCCACTCCTCAGGATGAAAGTAAAATGATGACGTATTCATGAGATGTATAAGGAGAAAAAATGTTTTATATTGTTGACCTTCTGTGTTTAAAAATAAGATGAAGCAATCACTTGAATTAGTTATGAGCTGATAACTATCCAGCTAACTACGAGAATGATCAACCAGTAAATTAATTCAATGGAAACTGAATCACTATGTGTTGTCTATTTGGATCACCCAGTGGTACAGTCAGTCAGTGGTCTGAATAGTTCTTCACTGTTACTGTTTGTGATTGTAGCACTGGATGAACAATTGATGTTATATCTGTGATTCAGTATCGGTCTTCTTGAAGTTTGTAGCAACATTCTGCTGGTGAATTTCAGTCAGCAGAAAAGTTATGTCCAGCACGGCCTCCTCTAAATTTTCTCCAGTCACCACATGAATAGTAACAGAACAGTTAAGAGTATTCAAGCTTGATTGACCTTTATGAAAATGACCGATAGAATTCGAACAGCTGTTAGGAAAGAACACATGAACTATGGAAATTGTTTTCATTAATCTGAAATCAGTGTGGAGATCTACTGCAACCCACTCAGCAAAAGCGTGAATAACATCCGGATTTTCAACACTAATGTCAGTCAAGTCAGCGCTACTATATGGTTGAGAAACTTGGCGCGTCACGAAAAGTATTTCCAACAAACTACAAACATTCATCAACAGCTGCCGTCTGCTCTCACTCGATACTGACACTGAAGATCATATGTCCAGAATAATAAGAATAAGCAACAAAGAACTCTGGAAACGATAAGCTGGGCGTCCTAGCTGAGGGTGACATGGAGGAGATGGTGTAAGGAAGAAATGAAAGCTTGTGGGCAGTCATGGAGCCAGGTTGAAAAGACTGCAGAAAAGAGAGTGCAGTTGGGGGCGTGCTACCGAAGCTCTATGTTCTACTAGGAACCCAATGAATAATAATAATAATGGCAATTGTTAGTCTTTCCTTACGTAAAAGTGGTCTTTAAAAGAGAGATTAATGGATCAAATGGTGGTTGAATCATTACAAAACTCAATTAACATCAGATAACGAGTTTGTTCTAAGTACTATATTGACTGACTAAAATGTCATTATGTCAGATTTATTTACGTATTATTAGGAGGGTGGTTCTTACAAAACGATAATTCATGCATCTAACAAAATATTATGGAATGTGGACAAAGCGATTACGTTAGCCGATGAGTAGATAAAGTAGTGATGATCAGAAGACGAAAAGTAACGAAATATAAAGAGTAGAAATCAGTAGGTTACCTTTAAAGTACAGCTTGAAGTGAAAATGGGATGCAAATAGGTAATCATACAATGGAATGAAAAAAGAATGGAATTATTAGAGTAGCAACAGAGAGTTTAAGGATAACGGCAATATATTTTTATAAACGACAAAAAATTCCAGTTCCATGAGTTCCAACTCACGAAGCTGTAGACAAGTTGAACAATGCCGACTGTTGATTGGCCTTAGAGATCTTAAAGTATTTGCACTATGTTTTGCCGATTCTAAGTGTTGCCTCCCGGTTATATTGTGTTCTCTGAGCTGGGTTGTTTAATCGTGAAGCTTTCATAACCTTGCTAGACAACATCATCAGCACTAACTTCAGTATGAAGTGAGCTGTCAATATCTCTCCGTGAGTGATTTGGTGGCTTGCTCTGACTATATGGTCTGTGATTGGTAGTTTCCTTCGATTGTTGTGTCATTAATTGTATAAACTTTCCTGTTGGCTGTTCCCCCACTTCACCTCTAACCTTTCTGTCGTTTATCATTTGTCTTATTGGTTGATAGATCGGGTCTATGTCTATACATCTGTTGATTGCTGACTGACCTGAATTCCCAGTTTCTAGGAGTTCTCTGACATTCTTTGTGTTTCCTCTGTCCAAGATTTCTACATTGTCGAAATTGAATTCATGTCCATAGTTGTTATCCATATGCATTGAAATGAGTGATGAAATGTCGTGGCGTTTAATAGCCAATTGGTGCTCATGTAGACGAAGACGAAGAGGGCGACCACTTTGTCCAATGTAGTGCTGACTACAGTGATTGCAGTTGATTTCGTAAATGATATTGGGTTTGTCTTCTTTGCTTGTTGCATCCTTTGGTCTGCATAATAGTGTTTGGAGGGAATTTGTTGGTTTATGAGCCACACCAATTCCAAGTGGTTTCAGCAATCTTGTTGTGATTTCTGATACATTCTTTATGTAAGGTAGGACGATGAGTTTGTTGATTTCTGTCGATGACTTTGTAGTTGGTGGTGCACGGGATAGGCATCTTCTGATAAAGTTTCGTGGGTAGCCGTTCTTCTTTAGGGTGGACATCAAGTAATTTTCTTCGTTTCTCCTTGAAGTTGTTGCACTACAGTGTGTTATCGCTCTTCTGAATACAGTCTGCACGCAACTGATTTTGTGTGTTGTTGGGTTGTTGCTATTGTAGTTGAGGATTTGGTCAGTGTGTGTTGGCTTCCTGTACACTTGGGTTTCCAGCTTTCCGGCATTTATCCCACTGGCTAAAATATCCAGGAATGGTAGTTGGTTGTTTGATTCTTTCTCCATTGTGAATTTGATGTCATTGAAAACGTTGTTGATCAAACTGTGGGTGTTTTCTATATCATCCTTTTTAATGATGACAAAAGTGTCGTCTACACAACGAATCCAAATTTTTGGTTTGATCACAGGTAGAATAATGGCTTCCAGTCTCTGCATCACTGCCTCTGCTATTAATCCGGATATCGATGATCCCATTGGAGTTCTTTTCATCCGTTTGTATATCTTGTCGTTGAATTGGAAGTATGTTGTCATACAAAGGTCAATGAGTTCCATCAGACTTGAACATTTGAGTTTTGTGAGTTCTGAAAGGTTTTTGTCTTCATTGATCAGGAGGGATCTCGTTTCCTTGGCCAATTGAGGTTCGATGGATGTGTATAGTGCTGTAACATCGAAGGATATCATTAACTCATCGTTTTCTATGTTAATATTTTTGATCTTTTCTAAGAATTCTGTTGGTGACTTGATGGAATGTCCGCATGATTGGACGAGGTGTTTCAGTTTTCTTAGAAGTTCTCTTGATATATGTTGGAGTTCCTGGAAGTGAGACTATTGGTCGTAGAGGAATATCGGGTTTGTGTAGTTTTGGTCTGCCGTAGAATCCAGGAAGGATAGGTCCATTCGATTTCATGCGCCATTTGTCTTGCTTTGTTATTTCTTCTGCTTTGAAGAGTTTGTTCAGGGCTTTATTGATCTGGTTGTCGAACTTTTGGATAGGATTGGATTCAAATGGTTGATACACACTTTTGTCTTTGAGTAATTCCTCTGCCTTCTTGACATAGTCTTCTTTGTCCATGACTACTGTAGTGTGTCCTTTATCTGCTGGAAGTATAACGATATCTTTCCTATTTTTCAGTCTTTTTATTATTTTCTGTTCTTGAGTGTTCGTTTGAGCATGATGTCTCCTATGCTTGGTTAGTGGTACGATTGTTTGCCGTATTTCTTGTTGGGTGACCTCATTTAATCCTGATATTTTAAGTGACGATTCTAATGCCGCAAAGAATTCTGGTTTTGGGGCATCTCTTCAATTCCTTTTGAAGGAGAAGTTCCTCCATTTTCGTTAGTGGTTGTTTCTTCGGTTGTAGGTGATTCTGAAATTTTGAATAGTTTTTCCTGAGGACTTTTCTTCGTTGTTCTTTGTATCGTCTGCTTGATTTTTCAATTGCAGTTGTCAGTGTTGTCATGTGTTGCGTCGTGAGCATGCTTTCTGGTTTTCTTTTTTGATTGTTAATCACTGATTGGTATTTCCGGATCCAGTGGTGTGCATCTGTGATCATTAATTATACCATTTGCCTTCCACTTTGTTCAGCTATTTTCCATCCCAATGAGTGTCTCTGCATATATATACATTCATGCCAGTTGGTATACACAGCGGGATGTGATGTAATCATCTATATAGTGATGTGGTTTATTTTCCATATAATATTGGGCTTGGCTGAATAGTATATCTTTTTGTCAACTGATTTCCCCGTTATACGGTAGTGGGGTGTAAAAGTCCTTCTTCGGAACAGAATCCTGATTAGTTTCCACTGTTAAGACGTTTTATAACTATAGGTGAATTCTAGAGGATATGCGTTTCCCATGACTGTTAAGAATGTGATTTATTGTTCCAATGTATCTATTATGCAGATACATTTGGTGCTATACATTTCGAACAATCTGATCACACATGGACTTGTCAAACTATTTATATGAAAATTCACGAAAAAGGTCAATGAAGTTAATAGGAAACAGGAATAGGAAGGGAGAGAATAAAAGAAAAAAACCTTACTGTTGTTATGAAAATTAAAGTCAATCCTACCAAGGTAGGTTCAACGTGAGTACGAATGGTTTTTGTATACACAAAGGGGGTTTAAATTTACGGATGGCAAGAGCTTCAATAAATTTGAGCACTCTGCTCAGACCATTTTTATGTAATACTTTAAAGGCTATTTTTAGTATATATTTAGCGCTAGACGGAGATGGATGTTTGTCACCTGCACTTATCGGATCTGTCCATGTTACAGCACAAACCGAAACAACATATAAACGATTACATCACATCCTACTGTGTTTATCAATTTACATGTATGTGTGGACACATATATAGAGAGGAGTAATCATGATATGCAGTTAAGGTAGACTGAAGATGTACCTAAGTGGCTACAAAACAAATGACCTCAACAGATCCGATAAGTGCAGGTGACAAACATCCATCTCCGTCTAGCGCTAAATATATACTAAAAATATCCTTTAAAGTATTACATAAAAATGGTCTGAGCAGAGTGCTCAAATTTATTGAAGCTCTTGCCATCCGTAAATTTAAACCCCCTTTGTGTATACAAAAACCATTCGTACTCACGTTGAACCTACCTTGGTAGGATTGACTTTAATTTTCATAACAACAGTAAGGTTTTTTTCTTTTTTCTCTCCCTTCCTATTCCTGTTTCCTATTAACTTCATTGACCTTTTTCGTGAATTTTCATATAAATAGTTTGACAAGTCCATGTGTGATCAGATTGTTCGAAATGTATAGCGGTAACACATTACATGTTTCACATTATCTTCGTCTTCTCATTACGCTGTTCAAATTTATCAAACGGACCAGTTGCTTTAAACATTTGATGCTATTGAATAAGCATTTTACTAAACTTCGTTTCTACTATGAAAATTTAGGCACCATCCTGTCAGTATGTGTTTGCTATACACTGATCGTTTTATCGATATATCTTCTCTTCTAGTTACTAACACATCAAGAAAAAAAAGCTGATTATTAACTTTTTCCGCCTTATACGATAAACCGATATGGCTTTGTGTGGTGCAAGTCTATCTAGAAGACTTTTCACATTCCCTTATTTGAATCAATCAACGTATCTCCTGTACAGAAGGAATTTGTCAATTAAATCCTCAACCAAAATGTCTACAAGTGAAATATAGACATTAACCAAACAATAATGCTAAACGATTATGCATGGCGACAGCATCAATTTGTCGAAAATATTCACATTCTGTTGTAAAGTGAACCTTATCGATTCATATTAGTAGTGACAGCTCTTTCAAATATTTTCAATTCTATGAAAAAAATTTTCTCCTGATTGATACTGTTTGGGTTATCTTACATAAATAGAGAAATATGTCAAAAGAGATTATTATATTTGCTAGGGGACATTGAATAATTAATGTAATAGAAATAAGGCAAAAAAAAAATTTTTTTTGAAATCCAGTTTTTTGTTTCAAAGAAATGAATTATTCACTAATTTATATATTTATTTATTTGTTCATTCATTTTGTGATTATTATTATTATTATTAGTCGGAGTATTTAATATATTTGTTTTTATAGGTCAATTTTGGGTCACATTATGATAAACTCTTCTCACCTACCTACCTTATGAATGTTGTTTCGACAGTCATTAGTTGTAAGCTATTGAAAATAAAATGAAAATTGACTTTATTCATTCATTTATAGTGGCATATTTACACAGCTTTATGTATACATTGGAGAGGATATATTAAGATTTGGGACACACCCTAGATTTAAACAGAAATATACAATAATGTGTCTTTAGGTTAAATGGGTGATTTTATGTTTAAGACGTTGTTCATATCACCGACTGTCATCAGTTTTAGAGGACCGTGGAAAATCTGGGAGCATTGAGAAGACATTTCGTCCTACTATAAGACTCTTCAGCGGTGTGGACTCACAACTTGAATAGCAATCGCGTTATATGGCGAGTTAACTGAAATAAGAAATTGTGGGCCATTGATTTCCGACCTAGTTGCTGAATGGTTAACGCGCTTATCGTGAAGCCTAAAGGCCTTGAGTTCGATTTCTGGGTGAGCCGTACTGCTAAGGAGTCTCATACTAGGACGAAACAACTGTTGTCAATTGACCTCAAGTTTTCATTGGTTCTTCAACTGATATCAGTCTGTGATGGATGTTGCCTTAAATATAGAATGAGCTAAACAAAATAACACTGAATAAAATTTGTACATCTGTCATGAAAGTTTTCATTATACTGTAGCACCAACCAGGGAATAATTGAAATTAAGCGAAAACTAGCTAGCCATTATTTTCTTATATTTTAAAGTTTCTTAAACCTAAAGTACAGGCTGAAACTGTCGTTTACATTCCCCTGATGTCCATTGAGCCTTTATGTGTTTTCAGCAGCTTTTACCTAACCACTTGAACCAATTTTGATTATTTGTAGGCTTGGATGAAACCTACACACAAGTTATTGACATCAGAAACTATGTTAGATGAGGCAGGCTTTTTGTATCTACTCTACCGTGCATTGCACGGCGTTTTTAAATGGTGTTTTCATATTCCGTAATGATGTAACTGACTGAATAGTAATAAATACGCGAATCGTGCTTGGACTGTACACGCAAAGTGGTTTTTCTCCCTTACACCTGATACTTAACCGAGCTGCAGAAATCAGAAGACAAACACCAACCTGCCACTGTAAGGAAACGAGCTTTATTTGACAAAAAACATTATTTGTTCACAGTTTTCCTCATACAATGAATCCACAAGGTCAGAAATTGGATGTTTATTTTCATTAGTCAGCTGAAGGACAAAATTACTCAATAAGGCTTTTCTACCCACACGAAGGCAAGGTTGCCATCCAAAACTCTTACGTTGGTGGTTGGTGACCTTCAGCGCTGATTTTGAAATAGACTGCTTCCTATCAGTGTATTACTGTTGTCATAAACTTAACCTTCAAAACCCAGAAATTTAATAAGAGTGAGCCAGTTGTCCAGAAAACCCGTGATGTATAACTGAACCAAAATGAAGCCTTTCCCCAAAAAGTATGATATTCCTATCTACATGTTAAGAATGCAAAATAATATCACTTGTGCAGTGAGTGATTAGCGGATGTTCCTATAGAAAAAAGAGATGAAGTACGAAACCTGAAATATTCTAAAAGAAAACGAGAAAGATGACCTACAGTTAATGATTTACTAAAAGTACACAGAAATTGAAGTGACAAATATTAGTCTTAAGAAATCTTTGCATTTCCGGTTGATATTCATCACTGACTGACATCGCTTGGAGAAACACAGAAAACCTGGGTGCATTGGGCAGCTGTTTCTTCCTAACATAGGACTCCTCAGGGTGGCACAACCAAGACTCTCCCCCTCTATGGATCGAACCTAGGATCCAAAGCCAGAACGTTAACATTGAGTCAATATAAGGATGCCTCCACCAATGCTCTCTTTGAGTAAATATCTTCATATTCGACTTGGTTGGTCCACCAGTTACGTTTGACGTCTGACTCGAACTTAAAGAATCACCTCTGGAAGCTAGTCACTATTGAAGAGCAGATTAATTCAGTTTTGAGGTTTGTGGGGGTTAATCTATTGATTTCAAGTTGATATTCATCATTGAACTAGCAGAGTTAGGAAATCTGGACGATTGGGTTCTGACCGAGTGGCTCAAGCGTAACATGATGAGAAAGGAACCCAAAAGGCCTAAGTTCGATCTGTGGAGCGGTCATAAGTAGGCACTGCTGAGAAGTCCTATACTAGGACGGAACAGCTGTCCAGTGCTCTTAGGTTCCCGATATTTCTCCAAATGATGTCAGTCCGTGATGTATATCAACCTGAAATCGATAAACTAATATCCACAAGCCTCCAAACTGAATCTTTGCATTCCTTTTTCCCTCTCTTCTTTAATTTTTAGATTATGTTCTCTTTCTGAAGGTTAGGGCTAATGATAGTGTTGGATTTATATAGATTTGGCAGTTTTATTGCTACATATATCCACAGTTGGTTTTTTCATCGGATTTATCTTCGATGAGCGTAGTGTTCTCTACCTTCATAGTAAGCTACCTTCTTAGGGTGCTGGAATGTAATCTAACACATAATTTAACTAGTAAACTTACTTAGGGCTGAATCTTTTGAGTAAATACACTTCTGAGAGACAAATAATCAAACTTACAAGAAGAATGAATAAAACGGGTATCATTTGTCGCTGTGTAATACTTGTAATTTCCCGTTGTTATACAGAGCTGAATTACTCGACCTCTGTTGGCAGAGATGAGCTCCTATACCGATGCGCTGATACTACCCGGATATTCCTGATGTTATATTTATCTTGCTGATTAGAAGTGGAATCCATGACGCGCGTTTCCTCCTACTTGAGACACGTCATTACTTGTGTACTACTATTTCTTTCATGAATGAAAGCCTATGCAATTTACCGTCGATGAACACAACATTCATTTGATGTTGATGAGGGAGATGATCGAAAGCGAACTGGTAACCTACTTCGCTGGAGGATTAGAACTCAGGGCCTACCTATTACGAAACCAGCACTCTACCGACTGAGCTGCCAAACTAGACTGCTGGTTGGAATCTACCATAACTCAGATTTTCATACCACTCTCAATTACCATGGCGTATTAATCGTGCGTTCAATCGCTGCTATCTTAAATACTGCAGTCAATGATACATTTTATTTTCATGAGCATATTTTTCAATCTATCATACAACTGAATTCTACCTAGAAATAAATTTCAGAGTTAATTTTCATCACTCTATCTAAAGCATAAAATCAATCATAAACTAATTTCCGGCCATAAAATTATTTATGTTCATCAGTTAGGGGACATTAGAAACCTGGGAGCAGTGGATAGCTCTTTCGTCCTAGTATGGAACTCTTCAACTGTGCGCACCCACGACCCCGCCAGAGATCAAACCTACGACCTTTAGGTCGCGCACAAACTCGAATTCATAAAATTATTACTAGAATATAGATTTTCACTAGAATATAGATTATCATGGACTAGTCGAACGATGGTTTGGTCAAACCGTGCATGCGCCTTTTCCTGGGCAACTCAATAACACCTGAAGTATCATACCTACCATGAGACTAGCTAGAGATCAGTCTTATGGATAGATACACATATATCATCTAAAGTATTTCACTTGACAGTTTTGTATAGCCCATCAACATTCTTTTTGATTCATTCACATTCTAGGTACCTAGGTGTATATTATACAAAATGCTAAACTATAGAGTTATGTACATGAAACTAAGTTATCCGTGCAAGTAGCACAAGTAATAAGCTATAACCAGGTAAATCAGTTCAGTGTACAGTTGCTCAAAATATTGTTCTATTCATGTCCAAAAATCTTATGACATGCGTCAGTGCTTACATATACCATTATAAAACCGATAGGTTACTGTTCACTGACTTTACCAGTTAGAAGTCAAGCTGTGCTTTCAAAAACCTTGTGTCATACTGATTGAGGCTGAGAAATAATGCGAATTGACACTATATGGCGGCGCTAAATAAATTCTATGCTAGATTTCTTAATTTGACGTAACTCACGGCAATACAATTTTATTTATTTGATGAAGTTTTGAGCATAAATTATTACTCATTACAGTACCTCAACGTAATCACATAGCTTTCGGTATATTTTTCTGATGATAATGTCATCTCCGGTCTACATTTGTGTCTGATCTACACAGTTTTCAAGTTCCAAGACAAAGTGTGCAGAAGAATAGAAGGAGTAGCAACGGGATAACCACTATCAGCAATCGTAGCAAATATATTTATTGATAGTTGAGAACACATAGGTTCACGGGTGCTTAATCTTGCAGCTAAGGTATGGTGGCGATCTGTGGATGACACATTTACTATTTTGAAATCAGAACAAACTAACAGTTTCCTCACATATGAACTCGCTAGTAGATGTAATACAATTCCCTGACGAGGTAGAAAATGAACACAGAGAATTAGACCTGCTGGATTGCAAAGTGAAACGGAGAACGGATGATCGTTTCGATACTTCCATCTACAGGAAAACAACATACTCTAACAGGCATCTAGACTTCAGACCACATCATCATTATCAGTTTAGTCAAGTGTCTAGATAAAATGAGCCCAGATACTCACTAGTGAGTCAGTTGGATTACTAGAGTATAGAAATCTAGCTAAATGCAGAATGACGAATCCATCAAGATCAGTAATGCATTCATTAAGAATCTCAGGCGGGACGCCAGTTCCATCATGGTTGCAGATACCCTAGCTAACAAGCGCTAACAGGCATGAAACCTTAGTCCAGGGCTCCTGCCAATCGCCTTCAACCAACGTAGGCCCAATCTATCAACCAATAAGAAAAATGATAAACAACTAAGAGGTCAGAGATGAGGCAGAGAAATAGTCAACAAGAAAATATCTATGCAGTCAACGACACAACACTCGCAGGAAGCAACCAAACACAAACCAGTTGGCCAGGGCAAGCTAATGAACCAGTCTCGGAGAGATACTGACAACACACTTCATATTAAAGTTAGTGCTGATGGTGTTGTGCAGAGAGAAAACCACTCGCAAAAATAGGACTGGCCGTAATAATTTTTCCCTAATGAAAGTAGTATTCTGCATATGGCGAGAAACGTTATAACTTGATTTGAACTCGGGCTGATATTTCTCCTGGGCAATGTTCCTTTCTCTTTTCTTTCTACTTATCCTTGCATAACTAACCTTTTTTAATTGCAACTAGTTTTGACAAATTGGCCAACGATCTGGTGGCTTCCTTGTTGGTCAACTTCTCATCAAATTGTTACCAACTGCATGATTTTATTGAACGATGACCCCCGTCCATCCTTTATTGAGCCACTGCATGAACTAACAAACAATCATACCAAATGGTAGAAAAAGGCAACTATAGGTAGATATGAGGAGAGGTTGACTGACTGGCTGACTGACAAAATCAACGCAGAACTTTGCGAACAGGTAAATCGGCTCGAGTTGCCAAAGTTCACAGAAGTACACAAATATCAGAGGGATGGAAAATAAGTGATATCAAGGAAGATAAAGTAATATGGGAGAATAAAAAATTGAAGATTAGGGTGGATGGGAATGATCAAGCTTTGAAGGATACCAAGGAGTGAATACATCTACACTACTGTGACCCATTTTCATCCATGTGAATAACATTCCTCAACCACTGATTTCTTTCCTCTCGAAAACTCCAGTCACCCAGCTGGTTTACATCATCTCATACGAGTCAGACCAACAGCGAGAGACTTCATCAACTAGTCATACATCTTGGTCTGGCCACCCTGAACGTGTTTCCAACTGAGTCCAACTTCCCAAGCATGGAACGTCAACGTAGGCGGTGACTCGTTCGTGAAAGGCATCTTAATCGACTAATGGTTCACAATCTCATCAGTCGACTTGCTTGTTTTGCCAAGTACCTTTCGCCTGAATTAAACACTGCTCACACGGTCAATTCACTAAATGTGGTAGGCTGACTGCCGGTTATTTTGTTCATCGAAGCAATACCCATAATGTGTAATGGGAATTATGCAACGCCTACCTTGACAATATGGAAAACTCTACTCTCATTGCAAATTTCCTGCAAAACGAAACCACTAATTCCTGAATATATTGAATTTTACATTTCATCTATCCTACTTTCTTGTTTCCTTCTCCTTTTGTGGTCTCTTGAAAAAGACTGTTCTGTATCTGGCAAGAATTTGTTAATGATTGCCACCAGGAGCAGTCAAGCACTTTCGGCAATTTTTAAAGTCACCAGTGTGGACAAACTTTCTAGTCCATCAAAATGACTTTTATAACGAAATATTGTTAAGAATAAAGTTATCATTAGCATCATTTTTTCCACAAAACTACATCTTAGTGTACTTTTCGTTCTGTCACCGTGGTTAAAGATGAAGTCAAACTCAACGATAGCATGGGATGGAGGTCACCTTATATCATGAACTGACAGAAGTAAGAAATATGCACCACTGGACTCCGACCAAGCGATTCAATGGTAACGTGCTTGCCGCAAAACCCAAAGGCATTGGGTTCGATCCGTGAAGGGGTTAGGTCATGAGTGCGCACAGGTAAGAAGACCGGTGCTAGGAAAAAACAGCTGTTTACTGCTCCCAGGTTTCCAACATTTCTTCAAGTGATGTCAGTCCATGATGAATATCAACCAGAAATCAATAAGTAAATCACCACAAAACACAGAAATAGAATGAGGACGATCAAACAGTTGTATTTCAAATCTTGATTAATGGCGATTGTTTGACTGATGAATAGAGGTAGTGAAAAAGAATCTATAAATTTACCTCAAAACACAAATCTAATCACATTCCGAATTTCAGTTTCGAAATTAGTCAATACATTTTATCCTTATAATTTTCCTAATTGATGTAGGCTAATACTCTCATCATCAGTTGGTCTATGACCTGAATATGCGGTTAAAATGTTGGTTGTGATTATGTCACTCTTTAACAAACAGACAAATAAACTAAGTAACAGATACATCATCAAAATAATTTCTGTTTAGTTACCTAATAAAACATCTGATGATTAGTGAAGATTTCCACTTTTATCTGGTTCACCCCGCAAAGATGCCATTAGGTACAATGTGTACAGCGTTTATCTTCTTCTGTCTCATCATCTTATAGTGTTTTTTGACCTATAAAGAAGTTAGGATTTTTAGTTTAAATATGAATATGAGAATACTGATAAGGTCATACACTTGATAACAAAAAATATTCATAAATTCGAAAAATAAACACCGTTTTTATTTATTCTATAGTGCTACTATAATAAACAGCGCTGAATATATGAGTTATTTCATCAAACCTAGTTGATATGATAAAAGTCTTCTGTTTATTAATACTATTATTATTTGTCCCTTGGATTCCTAATGGAACATAGGGCTTCAGTAGCACGTCCCCATTCCACTCTCTTCTCTGCAATCTTTTAAACCTGGCTCCACGACAGCCCACAAACTCTCGTTTCTTCCTCACATGATCTCCTCCATGTCACCCTCGCCACGGACTCCAGACTCGCCGTTTCCCATCAGGGCTCTACTCCAGTGCCCGGAGCGTGATGTCCCCAGATGGTCTCCTCAGTCCATGTCCAACCCATCTACACTTCCTTCTGCATATTTGTTAGGCAATAGGTTCTTGATTGTTTCTTTGCCAAGCCAGCCACCCAGAGCTCCATGTTACCTATTCTTATTATTCTGGACATCTGATCTTCAGTAAAGAGCGTAGGCAGTTGTGAATGAGGTATGTCTGTAGTTTGTTGGAAATGCCTTTCGTAACGCTCCAAGTTTATCGACCATCACATAGAAGCACTGAGTTACTTCAATGAATTAGTGTTGAAATTCCGACAGGTGTTGTTCACGCTTTATGCTGAGTGCAGAAAATCTCCACACTGGTTTCAGGTTAATGAACGCCTGTCTTGCTTTTCCGATCCTGGTTTTGACGTCCTTGTCTGTGCAGTCGCCACCTGTAGTTGAAAAGATGCTGTCTGTCTCGGCTGATGAAAGAGACTGCATCATTTAAGTTTCTGCCGTTCATGATGATTTGAAATCGTTGTTGTTGGTTGTGGAGTTAGTTGGGTATCATCATCACCTCTGTCTCCTCTACGCTCAAATAAAGTCACTCCCCTCTTCTTCGCCTCGACTCTCCTGCCAACTTCCTGCTTTTCGCCTGCAGATCTCCGACTTTGTGCAACAAGACACTAGACATAAATCATCGGTCGCGGCCAAATCCAAATCTCTTGAGGTCTTTTCATTGTCCAGCCAGCGTATGCCCATCTTCTCGTTACTCACACTTGTCTCTCACATCATCCAGTCCAGTTGACCACAATCAGGAAGGTCAGTAGTGATGATGGTAGGCAGCCTTGTCTTACTCCTGTCTCCCATCTTCACTTCCAACGTGTCACTGAGCTTCCCATCGTGAATCACTTGGCATGTCGTGTCGTCATATACTTGTTGAATGAGATTGATAAATGTTTGTGGCAGTGAAACCGTAGTGTTGAAGCAGCTGCCTGCCAAATCACTTCTCGGTCAACGATGTCGAAGGCCTTTTCAAAGTGGATGAAGTTGAGTTAGAGAGTTGACTGCCATTCTATACTCTGTTCAATGATGATGTGTGGGGTAGCATTGCAATTTGGTAAAGGCATGATTTGTACTTCCTGAATCCAGCTAGCTGGCTAGCTAGCCAGCCAGCCAGTCAGCCAGCCAGCCTGTTCCGGTCTTAATTTTGAATGCAGAGCATCTTTCAGTCTCTCCAGGATGATGAGGCCTAATAGTTTACTTGCTTGGGATGGACAGGGGTAGGAGCATGATTCCACTCAGTTCTTGCAAATACTTAGGTTTCCCTTCTTCGAGAGTTTGACAAGGTAGCCCTTCTTCCAATCAGTCAGTAGGTATCTTTTCTTCCTTGCAAACCTTGTGCAATGGTGGTGTGAGCATGTCTGTTACTGATTTCTCTTCGTCTGTTTTCAATGCTTCTGTCGGAATCCCATGTGGTTGTGGTTCATTCCAGGATTTCACCAACTTTATGGCGTTCAGGACTCCACCTTGCTTTTGTCGGAGGGCTTGTGTTCACGCGTAGTTTGTGGATGCAGGTGGTATTTCTGGACGAAGTGCAGTCTTCTGTTTACTAGAATTAAAAGGAAAATAACAGAGTAATAAATAGTTCTCAGCCACTCTTGGTGAGACTCAACGATTACCATTTTACAAGGTGGATAAAGTGAAAGTTATCCTGAAATTGGTCTAGCCTATAAAATTTTCAATCTTTGTACCAGTCAATAAGAAAATTTCTCTTCACGCATACACATTTTTACATTAGTAATCTGTGGTTATTTCTTATTCAGATTAGTTGATCAGTGTACGTTGGCTTCCTGTACTAAATCCTCAACTACAATAGGAACAACCTAATAAGGCACAAAATTAGTTGGATGCAGACTCTATTCAAAAGAGCAAGAACACACTGCACTACAGCAACTACACAGAGAAATGAAGAAAACTACTTGATGTCTGTCTTAAGAAGAATGGTCATCCACGAAACTTCATCAGAAAATATAAGTGAAAAACTTGGGCACTGTGGTAGAAACGAAACTGGAAAATTCAGCTTTAAACAATCTACGAAAGGATAATAGTATAGTAATTGCTAAATCTGACAAAGGTAACTCAGCAGTAGTTATGGACAAATCGGATTATCTTAAAAAAATGGATGAACATATCCAAACAGGGCCATATGAAGAGATTAAGAAACCTATAGATACTGTCATGAATAAAATTCATCAGAAAATGCTTATCCCGTGTACCATCAACTACAAAATCATTAACAAAAATCAATAAACGCATCAACCTACCGTACATAAAGAATTGGTGTGGCTCATAAACCAACAAGTTCCCTTTAAACCATATTATGCAGACCAAAGGATGTAACAATCAAAGAAAATAAACCAAATATCATAATCAACTGCAACAAGTGCGGTCAACACTAAATTGGAAAAAGCGGGTCACCCTCTTTGCTCTTCGTTTATACAAACATCAGTTAGCTATTAAATGTCACGACATTTCCTCGGTCATCCCAACGCATGTGGATAACATGGACATGAATTCATTTTTGGCAATGTATAAATCTTGGACAGAAAAAAAGAATATCAAAGAATTTCTAGGAGCTTGTGATTCACGTCAATCAGCAATCAATAGATGTATACACATAGACCCAATCTATCAACCAATAAAAAGAATGATAAACAACCAGAAGTCAGAGGTAAGGCAGAGGATCAGTCAATAGGAAAATCTATGCACTTGAATACACAACACTCTCAGGAAATAACCAGTCACAAACCAGTTGGTCAGGGCAAGCTATTGAATCAGTCACGGAGAGATATTGACATACTAAAGTTACTGCTGATGATGTTATCAAAAAAGACGATGAAAGCTCCGTGGTTAAGCAAATCAGCTCAAAAAACACAATACAAACAAGATCATCCATCCACTTGAGCTACAGATATTCTTCACCATTTCAAGATCAGACTAATATACGGATTTACACGATAGGTTTCCTTAATAATGAGAAATGACTGTTATTAAGGTGATCTACTTGAAAACAAAAGGCATATGAGAACGCCAAGAAGTAGAACCTTAACATGTATACTACTAACATCTGTAATAGTAGCAATGGGTAGTGATTTCAGGTAAATTATGTGTCGTAGGCAGATCAACACATTTCATCTATAAAGGTTGTTTACAGTATGAAACAAGCTTGCAGTTTCACAACTGACTTTTATCAAGCTGACTCACTGTTGCACAAGTCTACAAATCACTTAAATATCCCGTCTAGTTTCGGATATCGTCATTCCACTTAGATTCCAAGCCGCATTTAAAGCGGTTTGGATGGATTACCAATGTAAAATGATTCCGTGTGTGTGTGTATGTCTGCGTAAATATATTGTGAATTGTAACACAAACAAGGAAAGCAACCATCCAATAATGAAATCACACGCAAATAGCTATTACGGACTCATGATTCAGAAATTGTGTTCTCGGACAGTATTGCTCACTGTTCTCAGTTTCTTTATTAGAACCCTGTATTTCAGTAAGTGTACTCATCATCTAAAATGACAAAATATATTTGTTCAACTAGAAAACAAGTTAAAATATGGGGCAGATACATTTTCAAGATGGTTTGAAATTTAGAAACTGTGAGGAAATCAATTTTTGTTTCTTAAATTTGTCAATACTGAGGTGACAAGTATTCACAGATCAGTGATGTATTGGTGAACGAATAAAGAAGGTAGGAGAGGTCTTCACTTAATTGAAGGCAAAGGGACGGGAAAAACTCTGATATGTCTTTTCTGAATGCACGGTTTAGATTTGATCAACTTGATTGCAACAGTCTCTGCTATGCTGAGCGGGAGTTGGCGAGCTGCATGTGGTGTTGTTTTAGGAATAAAATGGATGAAAGTAAGAGCTTTTTTAGCTCATCTATATGATGTCTTGTATCTACTTGGTATGCTAGGACTAAATGTTTCATCATTTCCCAGCCAAGCTCTTGTATCCTAAGATGCATCTGCCTGGTCTTACGCCCTATATAATTAGTTCCCCAAGGACAGTTAAATTGACAGATGCAGGATGAAGAGCTGAGATTAGGCAGGCTCTCCTTCGGTCTCAGACTGAGCATTCGCCAACTACTTAGTGATGCAAAAAGCTGAACTGCAATAAACATCCTCTCAACTGCTCCAGATAGGCATTGTGATAGCATGTCACTTGCAGCGTCTCCTCTCAACTGTAAACACGGAAACGAAGGCGTCCTCTCCACTGTCATCACTTGTCGTTTAGGGCCAATGTAGTTTACGTTCCCTTTGATGATATACTTATTCGAATATCATGGATACACAAATGTTTGTTTTCCACACTCTCTTTGGAACAAATCAATCTTATTTCAAATATCAGACATCTGTTCACATTACGTTTGTACTTCATCGGTATGAAGCTGAGGAAGTGTTCATACTGTGCATTAGACGTTGGTTTTCTATATAAGCTTCTCAATATACAGTCATCTTCTCCTCCTGTCATCAAGAAAATTTATAGAATTATTGATTTGTATTTGTGTGTAAAATGAAGTGATGGGTGAGGTCTGTTGGAGTGTTTCAGAATAGATTTATCAGATACACTCATTAGTGGCCTGAAAACGTATCATGAATATATTGACATTACAACTGCCAATTGACGATTTGTTCTTTCAAAGAACCGTTTGCTAATTTTGCCCATAATATATGCTCAAATATTGGGCCGAATAATGATCCTATAGCCACTCGGTCAACTTGTCTGTACAGATTACTATTGAGGATGAACTGGATATTCATTGTTTATCTTAACCATAGTTTCTTCAAATTCTTTATGGGACGCCAGTATTGAATTTCCGTTTTAATAATTGTTCACGGATGTAATCCACGGTTTCCCTTAGAGAGAAATTAGTAAACAGATATGTGGCTTCAAGGAATCCTATGCATTTGCTTGAAGCATATATGTTTATCATTTTGTTTAGAAACTGGGAGGTGTCTTTTACTCTATGTTTTGCTAACTGATCACAGAAGAGCTAAAGTAATCTTGCTGGACATTTAGCGATGCCAAGGTGAGGTGATTTCCATTCGGCTTTCACCATATGCAATGGTGACTTCCAGTGGGTTTATGGATATGTGTTCTACCTTATTATACAGCTATTAGCGTACCCGAGACTCCAAGCAAACACCGATTGCTCTTTTTTTCCGTGACATTAGTAAATTAAGTCTTGTGAAATAACAATCATAAATATCTATCTAGAATTCTAACGACCACATGGGACTAAGTATAGTTTATTTCAAGGTGCGGATGCTGAAAGTTTTCATTTTTTCAGAAATCTTGCCTGAATCTAGAATTTTTATTATAATTTTTTTGTTAATATGAGAATTTGCGAACAACATGAATTTCTAGTCAATCTAGTTATCACATGTTTTCGTCTATTCAGATGATTAACACTTCAGTCTTTCATATCAGTCGTGTAGGAAACCACTTTTCACACTTAATTGGAAATTGTTTACTCTGATAACCTGATTTATTTAAAACTATCGTGAGCAGGGGACATATAGAAAACTGCTGGAAATTCTTAAGAGACAGTGTAGTCTTCATAAGAATTTTTACAAGATATCAAAACATAAAGACTATTATTTATTGATCATGGTATCATAAGAATTGAACTGAGTGATGTAAAAGCTGGAAGGGTAGTTGTAGTACTTTTGACTGCGTTGTGTTTTCTGAGCTAGATGATTTAATCTTGAAGTTTTCATTGTCATCCAAGACAACTTCATCTTCAGCACAAACTTCAGAAACAAGTGAGCTATAAGGTTTTCTTCACAATTTATTTAGTAATTTGTGCTGATGACATTGTTTGTGATTGATTGATTCTGCTGAGGTTTTGTCATTGTCTGCATATTTCTTTTGATTGGTTATCCTGATGACCTGAAATGTAACCTTCTTGTTGTTTCTTATTGGTTGACAGATTGGATCCATATCAATATATTTGTTGACAGCTGATTTACCTCAATACAAAGTTTCTAAAGATTCTCTGACATTCTTAGTATTTCCTGTATCCAGGATTTTCGTGTTTTCCTGGTCAAATTTATGTTCACGTTTATCCGTTTGCATTAGTATGAGCGAAGATATGCTGTGACATTTCACTGCTAGTTGATGTTCATGTAAACCAATGAGAAGAGGTCAATCATCCTGTCCAATTTAGTATTTTTCGCACTTTTTAATCAGTTTCGTTTGTAGATAATGTTAGGTTTACCTTCCTTTGCTATTGTATCTTTTGGCCTGTACAACAGAGAATGAAGAGATTTTGTGGGCTATTGAGCTACAGCGATTCTGAAAAGCTTCAACAATCTTGTCATGATCTCAGAGATGTTCTTCATTTAGAGTAAGACAATCCGTTTTTACGGTTTTTCGAGGCTGGCTTCTCGGTTAAGGACTAACTATGTAAATACCTTTTCATGAAGTTGAATGCATAGCCATCCTTCTAGAAAACAGTTATTACCAAGGTAGGCTTAACTTAAGGATAAACTGTTTTTTGCACACACAATGGGGAGTTAAATTTATTTGGGGCTAGCCCCTCAACAAACTTAAGTATACGCCCCTGACGGTTTCTATACAAAATTGTAAAGGCTGTTTTAATGTCAATCCTCTGACCCTTACCAATGATATGTTTTGCAGTGGATGATGATGGTTGTCTGCCATCTGCGCTTATCAAAGTTTGTGAATCCAGCTGCTTTTGTAGCCATTTTGATATATGTTCCCCTACCCTTTAAGTGCATAGCACAATTAGTCCTCCCTATGTATTTCTGTCCACACAAACATATAAATTTATAAACACATTGGGATGTGACGCAATCGTTTATACAGCGTTGAGGTCTAAATTACAGCAGGTGCTTGATCTTTTCAACAACGATCAGCTTAGCTGCATAGCGCTAATATATCACATTTTTCAGATAATCTACGTCTTCTAACTACATTATCTAAAGTTATTAAATAGTTTTCTTTCCTCCGCAAAGTTGATGTACTTCAGTGTGTCTTAGCTCTTTTGAACAATGTTCTTACACAACTGATTTTGTGGACACTTGGGTTGTGCCTACTGTCGTTGAGAATTTCATCCATCTGAAGAGGTTTTTTTTGTATTCTTCACTTTCTAATTTCCCCAAATTTATTCTAATGATCAAAACATTGTGATACTTCATGGATCTGAGTTCATTTCTTCCAGAGAAAAAAAGAAGATTTTGAAATTTAGATGAAATCAACCATTTATCCAATAATCCCTTAATTTTCAGTGGTAAATCTTTAATACAACATTTAGTTTTCTTCTATGTAATTACTACTACTTTTACCAATGTATATGAAAATTTGATTTCTTTATGCAAAAAGGAATATACGAAAGAAAAGAAACATGGAAAGGAATTTCTTTTTATCATTAGAAGTGAACTCATTTCTTTTTTATTTGAATAATAATTGCTCATCTCTTCTAAATCAGGAAGAGAGAGAAGAGAGAGAGAGAGACAGTGAATGAGAGTGGCAACGTTTACATATTATTTCTGTTATTCTTCTTCAACTTTCCTTCAATCTTTTCGTCTCCATAATTTTCTTCACAAAGATTCGAAATTATTTAATCATATCATAAATGTATTAAGGTATGCATAATTCTATGCTTTACTGTTTTTTAGATGCACGTGATTGAGTATAACCTATGTATAAGTTGACCGAGAATAAACTTAATCAACAGTAACATATTCATCCTAAGTTCAATCATCTTAGGTACCGAAATAAATTAGTACTAAACAAAATAAGTAGAGCAAAGGCTTTCTGGTTGAAATAATTTAGGTTTTGAAAAAGCGAGAAAAAAAAACAACAAGCCAGAAAATAACAGTTTGTTAAAGTGTCATATGAATTAGTGTTTATGATCTTACCATACATTTGGTATCAGAATTTCGATTGATCTCAGTACGTTTCTTCGATTTGAAAAAAAGAAGAAATGAGTAGAAAATGTACAAATTAGATCATATCTGATGATGAGGAAACCTCAACCGATAGGTTAGATGATCACTTGCTAGAGTTAGTGATTGATCAAAGTATTGTTGAAATCTCTGGACATCATTACATCCGCAAACAATGTGATAGCTAAATGGTCAATCTGAAGCGTTTCTGTGCTTCTTCTTCTTCTTCTTCTGCTTCAAATCTACTCATTTCAGAATGCATACAGATTCGAGAATAACACCTGTCAACACATAAATTTCTATGTGTCTCTATTCACTGGAGAACAGAAAGTATCTTAGTGATTTGACTGAGGAAATGTGTTTATCTCCTTCGAAAATCATATACGGCACTCTGCTTGAAGCTTAGGTTACCAAACCTTTTCCATCAAACATATTCCTTTCAGTCTGTTTTAATCACTTAAATACGTCCTCTGAATGTATCTTGTGCTCCTGCACACTTTAAAAATGTTTACAACTCATAGTTTCTGGAGGTAATAACAGGAGAGAGAAAGATGTCAGTTTATATGGAATTGGACTTTTCGATGAACAAAACTTGAGTTGCAGATTCTTGAAACTGGGTGAATAAACCACTACCACAACCACCAAACTTATACTCACGTTCCTCTTCATTTTTCATTATGGACCGAATGTTAATCGAAAAGTAATTGGCTGTTTCACATTACTGCCTTGAATACTGTTATTATTAACACTATACAGATGAAATAGCCATTTTGTATGAAAACATTATTCTGGGAGTGATTTTGTCGAAATTACATGTTGAGAATTCCATGCTGTATTGTTTCGTAAATAGCGATTATAACTACTATTATTCCATAGAGTTTTTAGGTGAAGCTTATTTCGCATTGCTGAGGCTTTAACAGTAATAACAATCAAAGCTAGAATTGTGTATACAGAAGCCACTTAACATTTTCCTGACCTAATTCTCCTCCTAGTCTGAAAACTTTTCAATTCTTGAACCTTTCTAATCTTCACTTTGTTATTGGGAAAGTGATATTTTTTAACTCAGTTCCTAATTTAATATTTTCATACTTCCTATTATGGAAAAGTGTGACCATTAATTAGTCATTGGAAGTTCCTAGATTTTGTGCTCGAGAACCAACAGGATATTGAAGAAAATCTAGACATTTGGCATTGTCGTCGATCAGCTGTCGATAGACGTATAGAGGTAGACCTAATCTATCAGTCAGTAAGAAAGTTTGTGAATAGTCATGCTATTAAAGGTTAAGTAGACGTACAACCTATTAAGAATTCTGTTTAATCAGTGGCCAAGCGAATAAAGGAAATTACCAATGAAACGGCAATTCTTCAGGACAAGTTACAAGAACACTCACAGAGAAGTCATGATACCTTATTACTTATCGTCGATAATGTTTAGAGAGAAAAAAGCTGCTCGATATGACCCTTCAGCTTAGAAAGCAGACTGAGAAGTAATTCGAAAACTGCTTCAACTCTACGGAATACCACAAACCTTTATCAATCTCATTCACCAAGTATATGACGACACCATATGTCAGGTGATTCACAATGGAAAACTCAGTGACACCTTTGAAGTAAAGACAGGAGACAGGAGTAAGACAAGACTAACTACTATCACCTTTGATCTTACTAGTTACGTTGTGGTGGACTGGATCATGCAACAGACAACCGTGAGGAGCGAGAAGACGGGCATACGCTGGCTGGACCGATGAAAAGACCACAGTAAAACATTCGGATTTTGCCAATGGTTTGCGTCTTATGTTTTGTCGCACAAACTAGAAGATCTACAGGTGGAAAGCGACAAATTGACAGAAGATACGAGGTAGCGAAGACAGGACTTCCTTCAAGTGAACGTAGAGAAGACAGAGGTGATGAAGAATACCAACCAACAACAGCATCAACAACAAGCATCAATCAACATAAACGGCAGAAACTTAAATGAAGCAGTCTTTTTCACCTACCCAGGCTAGGTAGCATCGTTTCAACTACAGGCGATGGTGGTGGCACAGATGAGGACGTCAAAGCTAGCCAGGATCGGAAAGATAGCAAGACAGGCCTTCATTAGTCTGAGATCAGTGTGGAGATCTACTGCAACCCACTCAGCAAAAAGCGTGAATAACATCCGGATTTTCAACACTAATGTCAGTCAAGTCAGTGCTACTATATGGTTGAGAAACTTGGCGCATCACGAAAAGTATTTCCAACAAACTACAAGCAGTCATCAACAGCTGCCGCCTACTCTCACTCGATACTGACACTGAAGACCATATGTCCAGAATAATAAGAATAAGCAACAAGGATCAAGGAACGAGTTGGCTGGCTAGTAACGAACCAACGACGCAAGAACCCATCGCTCAACAAATGTGCAGAAGAGCGTGGAGATGGATTGGATTCAGCATACACTGAGAAGACCATTTGGGGACATCACGCGCCAGGCCAGTCCACCGAGTGGAACCCGTGTGGTAAACGACGAGTTGGGTGTCCCAGGTGAGGGTGACATGGAGGAGATGGTGTGAGGAAGAAATGAAAGCTTGTTGGCAGTGGTGGAGCCAAGTTGAGAGTGAAATGGCGACGTGCAATTGAAGCCGTATGTTCCGTTAAGGATCCAAGCGATAAAATAATAATATATAGTAGTATAATTGTAGGCTAAAATACATTGTGGCGTATTATGACTATTCACAGTAAAAGAATGTTATAGTAACAGGATAATGAAAGGTCAGAATAAAAATAAGGCTTTGGAAATAGGATGAGCGATGTTCACAAAAATGAAACGATGATATGAAATTATTGATTGATTCATTTCGAAAGCATATTTTTAAGAAAGATAAGATCAACTTTTTGGTTAGGAAAGGGGGAAGTGAAAGTAATAGAAAGTTCACTTCTAGCGCTTTGTTTATTTTTATCATCTTATGTCTTATTATATATTTACGCACATCTTTAAAATGTTTACAACTTACTGCAGTACTTTTATCAGATGAATCTAAGAATAAGCAGCACGGTAGGTCGAAATGTGGTTTGAAAGATTAACTTTATCTCAAATGACTTTACCTGAAATTCTAAGCATAAACTCTAGGTATCTGGATGGAAAAGTGGATTTTTAAACCCAGTGGTAACGTCTCTAACGCCAGTTTGAATCTCTGGCGCGATATCACTCCTTTCGAAGTTTCAGATACATCTTTCTGACGAAGGTTAACAGGAACGAAACCTAGAGCTCCTGCCGATTGCCTCTACCCAACTACATCTATCTTGGTGCATAGCGATGGTGAGTCATCTATCCTGGTGGCCGAATTTCAAAAAATGGTCAGTAGGATTTGATCAGCACTCCGGATAAGACTACATGAAATTGGTTACCCTTCAGTTAACAGTCAATGTGCTTACAATCTCTTGTATCCTCCAAGGTGTAACATCATGTTAAAGTAATTATATTACAAGAAATTTGGTTGTACAACCTCTGTGAACATAATTTAGTTTCTTTGATTGGTTTCAAAGTTTTCTGTCAAGATCGACGTAGGTGTACTAAGAAATGTGGAGGTAGTGTAACTGAACTCATCAGTACCTTTTTGGTGCACTTCAAGTTACATATGCTTCAAATTCTCAAGTAATTACATAGACTGCATCATTGTAGAACGCCACCCAAACAAAACATTTGGATAAATATCGCTTTTTTCATATCACAAATGTGCATGTGACCCCTGGTTCGAGTTAGTTCAAACTATCTGGTTTCTCTGGTATTTTCACGGACTTCGTAGACCTTATACTCTATGGTGATTTTATTTCCTATGATTTTTTGTCACCTTCAAAAAGTTGAAGCCATATTTCAACCAGATGACCATTCCTATAGCAAGTATGAATCCTACAGTTTAAGTTTTCTTACTTCCGTGGATTCATGATGTAACTTTGCCATCATTCATTGCTTTTAACTAAAAGCGTATAACACCAAGTAAAGATTTTCTCAATAACCACAGTCCACAATAAAGCCGTAGATTTCAGTCGGAAGCTAAGATTCTATGGTTTAGCGTCTGCAAACCAGCACAATCCATTCCAACAGCAGATCTGTTACCCTACATTTCATGAAAGAGGAAAAATATGAGAATTTTTTTCAACTTTGAGTGCTCACTTACAGGTGCAACATCTGGATCAAAGACATTTCGCTACGAATGGTCTCAGCACATCTAGCCACTGACTTTCCACTTCATGATAGAAAAGGAAAAAACTTTGTGAGCATCACTATAACTCTCGAAATCAGAATACTTTGATCTGATTTCCTTCTCCATATTGATACCCCGTTTTTGTGACTATGAAAGATCGGTTCGCTTACTTATTTTTTATCAGTGTCAGAGGGTAAATTTAAATAGAGTCTTCGAATGTTTCTTTGAAAATGTCGAATCCGAGTTTTAGAAACTCCATCATAGCAGCTAAACGTACAGGGAGTTAGTGCTTATATCTTAAGGTTATGTACCAACAGATTGGTAACAGATAATCTCAGGTTTACAGTTCAGCAAACGACACTGCTATTGATACATCAACAGTGAGTTAATTGTGTGTAAAAGTTTTCTTCACGTAGCACATATATCCATAAACGCTTCAGTCATAAGCATGAAATTTAGATTTTATCATTGAATATGAGAAAAACTAAATGTTCTCTATTTGATTGTTTATGTTCACAATAAATTGAAGACTGTACTTCAAAGATTTGATTCCATCCCTACGGAGGTAAAATGAAATGATGTCTATGCTAAACTCAATAACTTCTGTTGAGTGAACTATAAGCATGCATAGACAGAAATGAAATCGTTCAAAAAAAACCAACAAGAAAACAGAAACCTACAGCTTAGAGAAAATGCGCCTACTGTTTTATTAAAATAAATTTAATATGACAAACTTATTGTATGAATTCTGTGAGTTTAAAGGCTAAAATGCCTAAATTCCTTATCGATAGATTTTAGAAACATAAAAATATTCTAGTTGATCCACCTCCAAACTATGAATAAAATTTTTAGTGGAAATTTAGTATGCTATTAAACTCAACATATTAACCAGCCGTATACAGTTCATTTTCACTAAAACGTCAATATTTATTCATTAGAATAAAAGATACAAATAATGCTCAACTGTGCAATGAACAATAAAGAAACAATTGTCCACCCTACAAATTTCGATCGTAACCTAGTAAGAAATAGACAATACTATTCTATTGAAAGGAAAAACAACAAGCCAGTTGTACATACAATAGTCAGAAGATGGATATGGACACCGCTTATAATAATATAGACGACTAGGTGAAAAAAAGAAAAGAACCGTCTACACTTCTGTTGTTTTTTTTTTCTTTCAAGGAAGGATACATAACATTCTAGCGGCAAAACAATTAGAAAGGCAAGACAGTGATAATATCTATGTCTTTGTGTGTTGAAGAAGTTAGCCGACACAGTAAATTAAAAACATTCAAAGAAAATAAGGCTTTAGTTAAAAGCAAAAAGTAATAGAGACGAATGATAGAATTCAGTGTCAAAAGGAACAAAAAATTATTATTGTTTATGCTAGTAGGAAGAAAGATAATGCTGCTTGTTATCAAATAAGAGGAAAAAAGATACTGGTTATATAAAATTTCCTTTCTACCATTAGTTATCTTTCCATTTATTTCTTCAGTTTTTCCGTTAGAGTTAGCAACGTAATTTTGTAGTCGAATATACATGAGTGAAGACGAGATTTATTCAGAACACCAATTATTTTAGGAATCTACAAGAACTTAGCTACTCAGTGGAATAGCAATAATGAGATTTTGTGTAGTAGCCTAGTTTGTTGACTACAACTCATTATGATGTCGTTTCGCTGCATTACTTAGTCCTTCTCATCTGACATGACAGGGCTTGATACTATGCTAAGGCCGTGACAGAAATTAGGCGTCACTGAAAGCAAGAGAGTGATAAAATGATTGTTGACTTGCATTCTCTTTACTCTTTAAGACTTATCATTCGGCTGAAAAAATTCCTGTAAAATAGAATTAGCTATACTTTTTATGCCTCGTCTGGTTAACTAGTTCACTAGTTACTAGCCGGTCCCTAGTCCGAATAAAAAGGGAAGGTTGGGCATCGAAGACGAAATGACGCCAGTTGGTGAAAGCCTTCGCGAAGCCAGTTGGCCCATGTGTCTTCTCTTCTCTCGATGAAAGCGAAAGTAAGAATGGGGAAATGCAATGTCCGCACAGTGTTAGAAGCTGGCTGGCAAGGCTGCCCAGATTGCAAAAGAGATGAGAAGGTAGAGCATAGAAGTGCCAGGCTGGGAATCTCCGGGAGCAGGTGGGATGGAAGTGGACTCTCCAAACTGTCAACTGGAGAGTCAATAATCTACTCCGATATTGCCACCCAGACGACAACCACGAGCACATTGAGTTTTCGAGTGGCTATCGTGATGTCCCCAAGAGCATCGAAGGCTTTCTCTCATGCAATGGGAACCAATCTCCTCCTCCAGGATCAGGGTCATGACAGTAAGATTCAAATCAAAAGGAAGAAAAGTCACGATCATACAATTCCACGCTACGCACCTACAAATAATGCAGATGAAGAGAAGAAGGAGGAATTCTACAGACAACTGCAATCAGTACAGGACAAGAATTCAGTTGGCGAAATCAAAGTTGTAATGGGCGACATGAATGCCAAACTCGGAACAGAAAACACAGGACGAGAACTGATCATGGGTCTAGAAGCACTCGGTGAAATGATGAGTGAGAATGGAGAACTGTTTGCGGACTTCTGTGCATTCAACGATTTGGTGATTGTAGGTAGTGTATACAAACACAAGGATATTCACAAAGCGACATAGATTTGACTTCACCAGATGGACAGACTAAAAATCAAATTGCCTTCATCTCAATGTGGAGAAGGTGGAGACGCAGCTTACTGGACACAAGATCAGATGAAGGAGGGTAAGTGGTGTAGGTTCAAACTGCTCACTATCTAGTGCAAGGAACCTTCAAAACCAAGTTGAGAGCCTTCAAAGAAGTTGGTGATAGACCACAATTCAAGTTCAACACCCAGAACAGAAACTGAACTGAACTGAACTGAAGAATGAAACTACAAAGGACATCTTCACGTCATCCATCAGGACAGAATGGGAGATATTGAGCAACATCCCTGAAGGAGCTTGAGTGGAAGAACACTGGAACTCTTTGAAAGAGATGTGGAAATAAACCTGTATAACGGTGTTAGGAAGGAAGAAGAAAGAAGATGCAAGACAAGGAATGGATCTCGATGGACACATGGAAACTGATAGAGCAGGGAGAGGAAGATGGTGATGGTGAAGCAGAGGATGAACTAGTGCAGTGCAGTGCAGTTCAGTGATCAACAACGAGAAGAGGAACTGAACACAACCTGTAAAACACTACACTGAACAGGGAAGTGAAGAAGAGTGTGCGCAAAGACAAAAGTCACTTCAACGACACATGGGCAAGTGAAGCAGAACAGGCTGCTAGTAGGAGAGATCTGACAACATTGTATCAAATAAACAGGTTACTACCTGGGAAGAGATCAACATAGATGAAACCAATGAAAGATGGTGAAGGAAACCTAGTTACCACAGAGGAGAAACAAAGGGAACAATGGGCTGACCACTTCAGAAAGCTCTTGAATCGACCACCATCACCACCTGCAGGCCAGACACAGAATTACCAGTTAACACAAGGCCTCCGACAAAAGCAGAGGTGGAGTCCTGAACGCCATAAAGTTGGTGAAATCCTGGAATGCACCACAACCACATGGAATTCTGACAGAAGCATTGCAAACAGACGCAGAGAAATCAGGAGCACAAGGTTTGCAAGGATGGAGAGATACCTGCTGACTGATTGGAAGAAGGGCTACCTTGTCAAACTCTCGAAGAAGGGAGACCTAAGTATTTGCAAGAACTGCAGTGGAATCATGCTCCTACCCCTGTCCATCCCAAGCAAGTAAACTATTAGGCCTCATCATCCTGGAGAGACTGAAAGATGCTCTGCATTCAAAATTAAGACCGGAACAGGCTGGCTGGCTGGCTGGCTAGCTAGCTAGCTAGCTGGATTCAGGAAGTACAAATCATGCCTTTACCAAATTGCAATGCTACCCCACACATCATCATTGAACAGAGTATAGAATGGCAATCAACTCTCTAACTCAACTTCATCCACTTTGAAAGGCCTTCGACATCGTTGACCGAGAAGTGATTTGGCAGGCAGCTGCTTCAACACTACGGTTTCACTGCCACAAACATTTATCAATCTCATTCAACAAGTATATGACGACACGACATGCCAAGTGAATCACAATGGGAAGCTGAGTGACACGTTGGAAGTGAAGACGGGAGACAGGAGTAAGACAAGGCTGCCTACCATCATCACTGCTGACCTTCCTGATTGTTGTCAACTGGACTGGATGATGTGAGAGACAAGTGTGAGTAACGAGAAGATGGGCATACACTGGCTGGAGCGATGGAAAGACCTCAGGAGATTTGGATTTCGCTGCCGTGATGATTTATGTCTAGTGTCTTGTTGCACAAAGTCGGAGATCTACAGGCAAAAGTAGGAAGTTGGCAGGAGAGTCTGGACAACGAAGAGGGGAGTGACTTCATTTGAGCGTAGAGGAGACAGAGGTGATGAAGAATACCAACCAACAACAGCATCAAAAACAAGCAGCAATCACAGGCGATGGCGTTGGCACAGACAAGGACGTCAAAACTAGGATCGGAAAAGTAAGACAGGCTTTCATTAACCTGAAACCAGTGTGGAGATCTACTGCACTGTATTATTATTATTATTATCACTATTATTACGAGTACTTTCATTATTATTAGTAGTTATAGTTTGACGGATGGAAGTGATCATCTTTTAAAGTTGATTGTAACTTTCAGGATGGAAAGTAATAAAATTTGAGTTGAGGAGTAGTACATAACAAATTGAAGGATGTTGGATAACAATCAGATATATATTTCTCTACTGGCAACCGAAGACTCAAAATGAACTTAATCGCTATTGTAACAGACAGTCTTTGTGTACTGGTCTAGTTTGTTCGTTGGATATAACTCGTTGTGATGTTGTGTTGCTTAATTAGTCAGTCCTTCTCATCTAGCATGGTGGGTTGATACTATGGTAGGTTACAACAGAAATTAGTCGTAACTCAAAGGGAGTGAGTGAACGTTTTCCGCATTGCATTCATTATGTTGTTCAAAGTAGCTTTGTTAATCAATATTAATTCAGGAAAATGTGGATTGTCAATATTCAATGAAGCGGCCTAGTGTTTAACTGATCACCATGAGATACCACTGTCCCAGAGCCATATTCTCACAAGGTTAAGGTTATATCTTCACCACAAAGCAGTGGTGAAGTAAGATAAAACATCTATCGAATGCTTATAGGTTCAAATTATTTACCTTCGCTACGCTAAAAATTCCCTGCAGTAACTTCTCAATACAAATTTGTTGGATATAACTGAACAGAAACCATCTCTTCAGAGTTAATGACAGTTTTCAGTCAGTGACACAAAAGTCTACATATATATATAACGAGGTGAGGACAGATTATTTCACTCTTTGAATAATAGCAGATGCTATGTGTTGATAGCAGCTAAAATATCCTTACTTTTAAGCTTGAATTAGAAGCACCATCAGAATATATTGTATTGACTCAGCTAACATTCATCACATTCTGCAAAATATTGCTTTCTTTAAGTTGTTATACGTCTCTGAAATCATTTTTGAACGAACCTCTTGACATAATATACACTGCAACGGGGTTGTAAATAGCTGTATTTGTTATTCAAAAATATCTACTTTCCAAATGCAATGAAAGAGAGGCTGGATATGAATTCTGTTATATCTCTTATAATGAGCTATTACCTTCTATCCTTATTTGTATAATTACTGTCCTGAGGGAATGTTTAAATGGTAACTTAGAGTACTTGCAAAAAATATGATACTAAGTGATGAAAAAATCAAGTGAATCAAAGCATAGTACAGTAACATAAAGAATGTGGTTGTGAGCTTAAAGAAAAAGCTAGGCGACGGGACTGAAAAGTAGTACAAATAATGACTGAAATTGAATAATTTCTCTTCCATGGTCTAAGTGAATGGATATGCATAGATAGAACTGCTATATATTTCTTGTTCAATAATAGTTCAGATTCATGAAACAGAATATCTGTGGTACAAAAAGGTCATTTACGTAAAAAGAATCTTAAATGTGGTAAAATGGCTACAATCTGATCTTCAGACAACATATTTAGTCAGTCTTACCTGTTAGGTTACGTTATATTATGTTTAATCCAATCACATCATGAATTGAACATTCAGATAATGCCTGTAACTTTCATAGAAGTTAGGAGAGCTATCAGCTGCCTGAAATGAGGAAGCGAAGGAAGTTAAGATGACCTAGTACTCGAGGCGTTTTAGGACAGAGATCAAGGACTATTGGTTAGAATAAGTGTTAGCCAGCGCATGAAAATCAGTTATAATCCCCTCCCATCCCACTCAATCACTGGTTTTCATGACATTCAAGAAGGGAGCTAAATCCTCCTATAGTACTACTCAAGTAAGAATCAGCCTGACTAATAAAGTGTCTCAGGTCTTAGGTTCTATAATCATTGAGCACCTAAACGAAGCTGTAAAGTGGTACACTGGAGAATACCAAACATATTTCAGACGTAATAGAGGATGTTTTTATCAGATATTCACCCTGTACTAGGTCTCGGAACATAGGGTCAATTACTGACTTCAGACACCAGTTGTGTTTCTTAACATGATGGTGACATTACTCTGCACCTGTTAAGAGCTCCCACAGCAGTTCCTTGCTGAATGGCGAGCTGAGTTAATGCATCACAGTTTTAGGCCACTGATTTGCTTGATGGAGTGTGCAGTCAGTTATCAGGTGTTTTTTATGTGTTAAGTGATGTTTGTCAAAGATTTCTACTCTCTCCATCTCAATAACTGTTTATTTGAGCCGTTCCTATGCAAATGCCTCTCTCTTCGTCCAACTTTACAGGGATTGATCCTTTTAAAAGAAACTGCTTAAAATACCTAAGGTAAGTGAGCGATACAGTCCTTTTTCATGGAAATGACAGGATGAAGTTTCCCCTGAATACCTTGAATGGGAATTTGAAAATGTCTGACTTGTGTTTTTCAACACGCAAATATAAATTATCACTCGGACACAGGTCTGTGTGGATGCTTTATCTTATGACAGTTAGTGAAATGTCTGACCCCACTGACCACTTCAAGAGCTAAATATGTTGCGCAGCGGTTTGCTGTTATCTAAAAATGACTGTGAAATGTGGTGATTAATAAATAGTAGAGGACGTGAAAAGGAGTATTAGACTTCCATTGCCTTCGTAGAATAGGCTGGGTAGTGGCGCTATCATGTCAGCATTACAGCAGTCATTTGTAGAGCCAATCGATGAAGAAACGAACCTGCTTTGACTCAAATACCTAATCACTGTCTGCTTCATTGCGTTATGTTAGCCGAATCCAGTTTAGGATAGGAAAACGTTAGTGATGGCCAGAATAGTATCGATGGAAACCAGAAGACAGAGACGAAGGAATGATGGAAAGCTTACTGATAACATGTGATACAGTAGTTGTTAAGTTTGGTACTAAGACAGTCATTTGCAAAATATGCTTCATTTCCTCTTCTGCTTCTCTCTTGGTTTGCTCTTCGCACGCCAACGTTTTCTCTTTTGTTTTCCTTGGCAGAACCCCTACCCATTGCTGATAATTGTCTGTGATTTCTGCCGCCCTCTCAACATATACTACTTATATTCATTCTTATCAGCAACTCCTCCTACAGCATGAATCTGTGAATTCTCTGACCATTGGTTTGAGCAGGGTTGGGAAGTACAGAATTTCTAGTTAAATTTCGGATAGCAATTGAAATCGGTTTACTGAAACACTCAGTTTCAATCTGAATCGTCATACTGAGTTTTCGTGTTATTTTCTTCCCTTTCTATTTTCCATGAGTTTCTCCGATTTCTGACATTGTTTTTTAGCTATCTTTCATTTCGGTCAGAAACTGGGTGGTCGCTTTTAACTCGATCTCCATTCTCCCTCAACACTGACTCTCTAAATCTTGAAATATTTCTACACTATACCTTACTTTGACGATTGTATTTTACCTATTTCCATGGATTTATAATTGTAGTTCCAGAAAACTAAGAAGTTACTGAAAACAATATTGTTTGCAAAAATTATTCTTGTTTTTCAAACATTGGATTATTTCACAATTTCTCCTACTGATTATGCCACAACTACTTGTTAGTGTTATCCAGTCCAGTAATATTTGAAGGAAGGGTTTTTATCTGAAATGACGATTATAATTCTGATCATAAAATCACCTTCATCGTGATTGTTTGGCAGAAGTATACATGATGATGACAAACAATTAGGATTTGAAGATGTTTTAAACATTTCTTCGTGGGTTTTTCTGTGGGTCGATGGAATTTAGTTAGAAATACGGGCCATTTCAAACTATCCTAACTATCATCTGTTTTGAGATTGATTGACCCAAGAACTGCTAAGTGACTGAATAATCCCATAAGTGAATATTTGTGTACTGTTTTGCTTGATTTGAAAGCAAACATTTAGTAAACGGGTGTGTATATCGAAAAAGTAGACGATAAAATTGGCTTACTGATTAAAAACTTAACGTTCACTAACCAACATGCAAAATAAGCCTACGAAAAGTGTGAACTAAATCCACATGAGTTAGACATATCCGAGTGGATGTCTAAAATATTTGTTAAGATAGTTGCTGCTTAGATAATTTCCGTAAGAAAACCATCACTATACTATGAACAATTGTTAGTTACATGCACATACGAAGAAGAGCATATAGACATGAAGTTCATAGTTTATTGTAAACAATACTACAAGACAAATATCAAAGGATAACATTGATTTTGAACAATCTAACTGCTTAATTAAGTCTGGAAGAAAACGCCTACATTCAATGTATAACAAAAACATTATGTCATCTAAAAACCCTTCTAGTATATGAAGACTTTTTAAAGCTGTTACTGGCGAGCGAATAATCAGAATTGAAGCCTATAAGAAAGTCTGTGAACTAAACGAGTTATTCATACACAAACCTGCTAACTTTATTCTGTCTTGTTGTTAACACATCAGAAGGCAGTATTTTTAAATCCAATGGAAGAGATATGTTCAAATAGTTAAAATCATGATTGCCTTCTCAAAGTCTCGGACCACATGACATGCCAGGTATTCTATTTAGCAAATATGCTGACCTTCTATATCATTCACTTAAAAACATTTTTTAATGAGTCCTTTTTCAGAAATGAAGTACCAACGGCTTGGAAGAAAATTATAATAATTTCGGTACCTAAGTTCATATCTTTTAGAGCAAAAGTGAAATTTCCATCGATTGCAATGTCCTTACCATTCCTAAGACTAATGCAAAAACTGTTGCTTCGTGTGCTTGGACCTCCTCTAGTGACTTTCAGGAATCTAAATCAGTTTGCATACAAAATTAGAAGGAGTACTTCGGATAATGCTGTTGTTTTACGTCATAGTATCATTGATTGTTTGGATAAAGTTGCTAAGTATGTTACATCTGCCTTCTTAAATTATACTTCCGCCACTGATTTTTTCCGTGGACCCTTTTATTAAATAAGCTTGAGAGAACTCACATTGAGTTCTGAACTTTAAATTGGTTTGATTCTTATTTTCCTGAGAGGGAAGCACTCTACTTCACTGCTTAGTGAAGCCAGTGTGCCTCAAGGTGTTGTTCTTTTTTTCGTATGACTTACCAACCTAAACAAAAGCTGGCTTTATTAAGTACGCAGATGACCCAACAGTATCCCTGCTGATAACCTTGTCTTCAGATTGTTCTCAGTTTAATAACTTCATTCTCATGGCTGTCATCTTATTAATGGTTTTATTGTGGACAAAATATTAGGCAAGATTCAACCTGGCTTATGCTATTCTGATCTTCATTGGTCCCCTTATATTTTACTGATTTCCAGGAAAGTCCTTTGCTTGAAGCTTCATATAGGGAAACTCAAACTGTCCGGCATAACTCAGTCTTTACACCTATATTTCTTTAATACCCATATTTTGCCTATACTTACTTATTCCCTCCCCCCCTTATTCTTTCCTGGACTCTGGAAAAAAGACTACGCTTCTTTGCGTCGGATTTTGAAGGCCGTTATTAGAGTGATAAAAGCGGTTTTGCTGCGGATGAGCATCTGAACTGTTGTAGACTATTGGCTACAAATATATTTTATCTGGTAACAAGCGTACTCTGCATCCGCTCCTCTTTCTCTATATCTCTTCTCTGGGAAGGCAAGAAGTAAAGTAAAGCACAACTACATACAAAAGTTCAATCCTATCACCTCATTTAGTTTGTATATTGTGTACTAAAAATCATGTTAGAAATGGTCTTATCAATCAACTTTGCAATAGGGAACAGTTATCACTATGAGAAAATCATGAAACATTTCGAAAATCCCATCAATTCTTTATTCTATATTTTTGTAATCAGTACTACTGTTAATATGTATATTTGATGTTGTGTAACAGGTAAAATTATGCAATATCACTTGCTCTACTGTATATCTGTACTGTAAACAAAATTACGATTTGCAATGAACCAAATATATTACTATGATTATTATTACTATCATTAAAATTCAACTTCGATTCAATTAGGATACGATCATTTTTAAAAAATTCAACTAGGAATCACGGCAACAATCATTTTAAAGTAGATTCTAAAAAAAACTGAATAACTCCATCGTAATATGATCATTATTATGTTATTACTCAAGTGTCTTGAATACTGCCACTAATGGGAAGAAGACTGAACGTTAACTTATCAGCTGTAGGGAGAGTTATCTTCAGAAAAATGTTTTTTGTTTTTTCAAGCTTCTACACACTGAATTAATCTCTTCATTTCAGTGAAAGATAAAATAAATTGATCTACTAAGGTATATTGATTTGCATTTTTCAAAGTCAACTTTACATCTTGCTCAATTTGGACTAATCTTTCATGGAATTTGTTTTTGTGTGTATGTTTGTGTATCTGTGTATATTCTCAGTGAATTACTTGTACATTCTAGTATATCTACGTAAGGGATTTAGGGGAAAACGCCTAATTTTAAGCATCAAGATGGTGGCACAAATATACACATCCCTTCGTGTATGTGTGTGTGTACAGGAAATCTAGAATTATGTACTAGTTATTCGTGGAGAAATAAAAGGAATTTTGATATAATAAATATTGAATTACCTAAAATAAAATCTAATCCACTTTTGGCCAAATTCGAATAAAGTTAATAAAAGTTACATTATCAATTTTGTAATTGATTTGTAAGCTACAAATGAATGATTAACTCATCTCTTATCTACACAACTTCTACAATTTACTAATAATAAGAATAATCAGAAAAAAAATGAAACATTTCAGTCAGTAATATATACATACAAACTACAAAAATACTCGAAGTAAGTTGTTAAATTTGATTGATTTTCGATTACTTACCCAACATGCATATTTCCTATATTTATATCTATCCTTATGATAGATATATACATGTAACTGTATGCGGGTGAAATCTCTAACGGTAACGTTAGGCTACACACTTGAGGGTCTCTTGTTTCCTTGAAAAGAAGTGACATAAAGCGATAAAAAGTTTATTATTAAATCGAACATGTACATTTTCTTATATCCTTCATATGTTCTAAACTTTTTTATAAAGTTTTTCAGCTTATCTGTGCCTCATCTGGTTTTTCTTGGAAGCTTTCCGATAAATTCTAGTGAATGTAATCGCCATGTATAACACTAGTTCATCATTAATCCTATTCACTCTATTTAAAGATCCATTATACTTCAAAATCAAGTCATATTGTATGGTAAATTATTTAAAATTGATTGATAGAAATCATTATGGAAGCTAAGATTTCCTTGATACGGAAAAATTTTAATTGACACACTTGAGAAGAATATTTAATTGTTCAATATTTTAAACCCATTTTAAAAAGACTATTTTCGTCAATAGTTGACCTAAACAAAGAAAATAATACATTTAATTTAATTTAGAGATATTCGCCTACATTCATCTGAATGTTAGTGTTCATAAAACAAACATGTTTAAATAATTTTCTAAAATAATTTCAAAATATCTAATATTTCATTCAGCAAAAACTTTTATCCTTCGACAAACAAAACGTTTTCACTCTATGGTACATAGCTAGTTGCTAAGTCCCTTTCAATACTTCAGAAAACTGGTTAAATAAGTGAATAAACTGCAATAAACAAAGGAATGAATAAACTGTCTTAGGTAGATTGCGACTAAGATAAATTTGAGATTTAATGTATCTCTTTTGAACACAAAGAGCAGACTTGCACTCCTAGATTGCTAAGGCCTCTGCTGTGGTGAGGTGGTGAATACGCATTCACTTCAAAATGTTTGCCTTCACTTGATAAATCCATTTGAAAGAAGACTGTCGTGGAGTAAAGTGATCAGAATTAATCAAATGCTTAAGAATTGGGCTGTTGATGGTTTTCCACTCTCCATTAGATAGTCATGTAGGATAGCGTTTGGATACAACACGCTTTGTGTGGCTTATGTAACCAACTCCACAAGAGCAGGTGAACTGATTAACACATATGGAGGTGGTCCCATTCAAACACCCTTGAGTCAGATATTGATTGGAAAAGTAACCCAAACCTGTACGGAAAAGAAAGTCCTTTTCAGTGTTTTGTAAAGTTGATTCTTTAGTATTTCCACCAATGTATCTCCCTTAAATACGATATACATAAACAACGTCTTCTTTGGAACCTAGGCCTTATGTTCCTGTTAATGAATCTTTAAGGATTACTATTATCGACCAACACTTTTCGAAGCTAAGTTTTAAGGTTTAGACCTGAAAAGTATAGACCATTAACAAAATTCTTGATGAGTCACTCATGTCGTATTGTCGTTAAGGCTCATTTCTTCAAGTGAAGTGAAATTTTCAAGATACTAAATGTAGCGGCCAGAATCCAATAATCTTGGCCTGAACGAGGGAAATAACTAGGCGGTGTCAACTGACGTGAATCTGACTAGTTCCTGCGTTCTACTGTATAGCTTCCTAACTTCCGCGAGTGACGCACAGTCAAAGGTTGGATCGAAATATCAAAACACGGTTCGTAGTAATTCAATAGTAGATTCGTAACAAAATCTGTGGTACTATCAAAGCAACAATGAGTTATGTCAAATTACAAAAATACCTCAACAGTGCCGTTGGGTAACTATACAGTCCAAAACGTTCTCGGGTACAAATGCGTACTACACGGTAAAAACTGGTTAAAAAATACAACTGTTAAATACCTGTCGGTCAATAGGAATATTCCCGGCGAAAGGGATCAAAACTCTGCCTACAGGAATCAAATCAACAAACAAACGTTCCCAGTAGACAGTCAAAAGACAAACAGTCAAATCACTGCACAACCGTAAGTTGAACCAAAACAAAATGTCGTGCGCAGTAAAACAACATCACCTTATCAACAGTCCAGCGTCACATAATAGGAAAGTGAAACATTCATAATAAGTCTCAAACATACAAAGGCAAATACCGAGTGTAAAGTCAAATAAGACACTTAAACAAGCAAATAACATTACACCGGCGAGGGCCAAAGGTACACCATCCATAACGAGGGTAAAAATGTTAAAATAAATGTCAATACAATCAAATAAGGTGATCGGGAGGGATTTTCAGATCATTTTTCCGTTACACTAAGTATTTTCTTCAAATAAGTACAATTAATTGTAAAGTTTTCCTGTAATAAGTTTTGTTCAGTCATGAAACGATTTTGTCTGATTTGTCTAACAATTTGCAGACAGACTGATAAATGCACAAAGTTAAAGTTCACTCATTTTTTTGGATAAGTTATTTGACAATAAATGTTCTTTCAGTATTACGTATATGCGACTACCTGCTGGTTCACAAAATAGTTTTCCGTGGCAGCTGAGGAAAGCTACTTTTTTAAAACATATATATATGCATATATATATATATATATATATATATATGCCGCAGTTAGTGCTTATGATGTCGTCTGGAAAGACGATGAAAGCTCCACGATTAAACAACCCAGCTAATAGGACACAATTCAATCAAGGTATATATATATTACTATTTATTGACATACTTGTTATTCTCCGTTGTTTTGTTGCATCGAATAGTTCGACCTCTATTGGCAGTGGGCTCCTATGTGAATGCCTTGATATTGCCTGAATGTTACTTATGATAATTTGGCTGATTGTAGCCAGCAGAAGAATCCAGGATGTGCGTTTTGACTTACTTGGGACTTGTCAGATGGATGTACCTGTACCTCAGTGATGTTGTTCCCACTAAGACTCGAACCCCGTGCCCATCTCTTCGAACACCAAGGCGTTATGCAATACGCCACACAGGAACGATAACCACTTCTTGTACAACGGCATGTAGTTATTACTATATATATATATATATATGTTGTAGGTTTGATTTTCAGGCTATAGGACAAAAAATTAATATTCAAAGAAAAAGCTGACACGTTTTGCTTGAATTCATTTCTCATCATTAAGTAAGCTAGTGACCTGAATGTAATAGATTATTTAGATTCTCTTTTAAGCTATATATCTCCATCCTTATAAAAGTGTACAGAAATTAATTTAATTCCGTAATAGATTAGTTTTTTCTGTACGAAGATGAGTTGTAAAAAATGGCGCTTTGTGATTAAAACTACATTCAAACAAACCACTAGCAATGTTTTATTCAAAGTATTTCATTCTTTCACAGACAGACCTATACAGCTGAAATGAACAACGAAAATGCTGTTTCAGAAAATAAAGTTTTGTGGTTGGACATAATCGAAATCAAATAGTTTATTGTTTCACTAATACAGATTTGGTAATCTTTATAAAAGAAACTAAGGTTCTTATTGTCAAACACTTTAACATACTATGCAGATGTAGTGATATTTATTGGTTGCATAATAATCTCCAATATTCCATGCATAGTAGCTATATTCGAATTGACAAATGCACACTTTTGTTTGAGAAAAGATGATTCACTGATCAAGTCAATTAATCTCCAGTTAATTTATCTTCGCGTTACTACAGTTTGCCTTTATTAAAAAAAGGAAAGTAATTTCCAGATTCGAATTAAAAGTGATATATGATAGTGAAATATTTTAAAAGTGAAGTATGTTTCAACAAAGAGGACAGAAGTAAGAATAAATCTCGAATTCTTTATGAAGTGAATGGTGTACAACGAAAGAGGTGATTTGATAGACAGTCAATCAAAACCATTTAAGGAGAAGAGGTTGAACTAGTTTCTTTCTAGTTGAAAGCTCAAAATTTCCACACACTGATGGCAGTAGCTTTGGAGATGGAAATAAAATGCCTTTGAAAGGATTTTCAATTTTATAAATGTTTTTGAATGAGTAGATTCTCTAGAGAGAGTTACCAATTTTCATTGTCTGTTAATCATAATGAGCATCTATATTCACTTGTGGTTTTTTAATAATTCAGAAATTTCCTCATTCAATGCAGTAGGACTGCAGTTCGTTGATGTGAGCAGCAGTAGATATTATTAGACTTTACTTGCAGTTTGTCGGGAGCCAGCTATAGAAGTTCGTTAGTTGACCGATTCACATCCGGCTAATGTATACTAACCTACTTAACATTTTATCAGCTTTTCTTGTCAACTCTACCCAAGACAAAACAAATCTTCCATCTGCTTACAATCTCAAGAAGAAATGTTATTGGTGATTATCAGTAGAATACAATTGGTATCATACTGATTATCACCTATAACGAGAGTGTCGTCTACCTATCTCCTGTACAGATGAATATCATCAATCACTTATTTTAAAGACTTTCCTTTCAAACTTACCGTAAAGTAGTTTGCTAGTAATGAATGAGATGGCACTTACGGTATCCGGGATGTTGTCGTGTAATCTTCATGCAGCATGACTGAAGTTAGTAATCTTTATTCCGTTTTCACTATGTAATATTAATCAAATTTTCCTTCATTGTAGTTTTTTTATTCTATAGTGCCAGATTAAGCTTATTTCACAAGACGTCGGATACTGAAAGTCGTCTCACGAGTATCCTATGGTTCTCTGTGACAATAAAAGCTATTTGGCACTCCAAACAGAAAATCTGAAGGCAAGATATCAAGGATTTAAATACTCTAAATTTTTAATTATAACCGGTAGAATTGCAGTAAAACAATCTGGGAAACTATATTTTGACATATGGGATCTTGGCCTAATTTGGATTAACATTTTAAATCATAATTGTCACAACGAATAATGATAATAATAAGTCTGAAGACATTAATTTCAAAGTTACCGGAGAAAATATTTAACCATCCTACAGTCTTGGTTTAACCTGTATGTTACATTTTATAGAATATAGTAGCATTCCAGTTTGATCTAGGGTATGCGCACTCATAGCCATATCATATAGTCTCATATCAGCTTGAGGTCATCATAGGTCTAAATGAACAAATTTAGCGAAACACCAACCCAAATGATTTAAACCAACTGAATTCGTCTTACTAAACTGAATTTGAAACACTTAGCCAATTTTATGAATTAAGATGGTTTAATTAGACGATGAAATTTATTTGAACAATGTAAAATGTATTTGTGCAATACATTTCGAAAAATCTGATCATTTACCTACTTGTCAAGTCATTTTATATTTAACCAAAGAAAGGGAGTACAAATACAACACTCAAGATATTATGGGATTAAAATTAAGAAAGATGACCATATAAAGGAAGTTGAAGACTTGATCTTAATCTTGATAAGAAAACAAAGTTTATCATGGTAAGTGTAGCGTAAGAACGAATTGTTTTTGTACTCATAAAAGTGATTTCAATTTGTGTATGGCTATAGCTTCTGTGGATTTCAGTAGTCTGCATCCTGAGTGTTTCTATATAAGATTTTGAAAGCTGCTTGAACATTAACGTTGTGATCTGTTTCTGTGATATGTTTAAATATAGATGAAAAGGGTCGTCTCTCTCCAGCGTTTATCAAGATTTCATACTCCATTTGTTTTTGAAGCTACTTAGGTACATGCTCTGTCATCCTCAACCGCATGGCTCGATTACTCCTCCCTACTAATATGAAACCACAGATATATGTAAATTGGTAAACACAATGGAATGTAGCGTCACCACTGGTGTAATGTTTACGTTTGTGGTGGAGCATGTTTTTTCACAATGATAAGATTAGCTGCGTAATATGTTTTCTTAATGGCTGACATTAACCTACGCCTCAAAATTATGCTATTCAACTCCTCTTGCTTGGTAGAATGATATGGACGCTTTTCTGCGAAACCTAGTATAGAGTTGGCACTGGTGCTAACTGATCTCTACAACCTCTACAATGGAATATGTGGGTTTTTACAATGTTAGGTCTTTTTAGTAGACAAACTATATCCTCATGCCCTTCACAATCATTATGATGTCATCAATATATCTCTTGTAAACTTTTGCGATGAGATCATCAGTCAGATTTTTGATATATGACATTTAAATATCATCTGACATTGGTCCTAAGCGCCTACCTATAGCTACATTGTCAACTTATCAAAAGAGTCCACCTTCAAGTGTGAACTGAAATTTTCGGTGCAAAACAATACTAGTTCCCTCAGAAAAGCCGGAATAATGGAGAATAGGAGGTTTCTAGAAGATGTATAGTCACAGAGAATGTTAAAAGTCTTGAACAACCATACGTTGGTGAATAAAGAATTTACATCGAAAAAGTACCTAGTCTTGTTTTGATATTCATGATGTTAAGACAGTCAACATGTTGAAAAGTATCTTTCAATGAAAACTTACAAAATTCGTTTCAAGCTGAATTTAACATTTTCCCCAACCATTTTACCGGTTTTTTTATGGATGGATGACACAGATGATAATGGCCCGAAAGATTATAAGTTTTAAGAATCTTAGGTAATTCATATAAATTTGAAAGTTCTGATCATACAGACTTCAATGAATTAAATTCCTCTTTGCTAGTAGCATTCGTATTCAAAAGTTTTACTAAATGACTGGTTATTTTTGCATTTCAATTTTCTAATATCTTCCGATGGGACATCAGCTATGGATTTGCAGTCACCAATATCTCCGATCGTAGTAAACATATTCATGGACTGTTGGGAATAAGTAGTATTAAAAACATTCTAACCCACCCCAAGAGTATGGTAACTATATGTAGGTGACACATTTACTTTGTTGAAATCAAAACACGTCCAGATATTTTTCACACATATTAACTTAATAGTGAATCCAATCCAGTTCATTTGTGAACCAGAAAATGACGGAGAATTACCTATGTTTGACTGCAAAATCAGGAGGTAAGAAGATGGAAGCTTAGATACCAGTGTTTACAGTAAACCAACACATTCTAATAGGTATACTTGGATTTCACATCATCTCAAGTTGTATGTGTCAAGGTAAGCTTGATAAAGTGTCTAAGTAATTGGGCTAGAAATTTGGCTAGTAGGTCAGAAAAAGTAAATGAGGAACTGAAACACACTGAAGAAACACCACTTTGTAACAACTATCCTCCGGAATTTATTAAAACTTTGAAAGGATTGATGAGAGAAGGAGTGTTATTGTAAGTGATGATTGGAACCTCCTTAAAAGGGAATTCAAATCCTCTGTAGTATTGTCGTATGAGGAAGTCATATTGGGAATTTTACATAGATTTCTTAACAATGTTGGGATTTGGGTGACATTTAAATCCACAAAATTGCACAGAGAAAAAATGTGAAGGCTAAAATATGCGGTAGAGCCAATTAGACAAAATAACCTGACCTCTCGAATACCATGTTATGATTGAAAAGTATATAGGTCAAAGCAGTTGGTCTGGGTCAACCTCGCCTAGGAATCCAAAGGGGAAACGACTAGTTGGGCGTCCCAGGTGAGAGTGACATGGAGGAGATCATGTAAAAAGAAATGAAAGCCTATGGGCAGTGGTGGAGCCAGGTTCAAAAGATTGCAGAGAACAGAGTGCAGTGAAGACTTGCTACTGAAGCCCTATGTTCCACTAGTAACCCAAGGGATAAATAACAGTAAAAATAAGTTGATCTGGGTCAGTGAAAATAGCAAAACACAAAAAGCTTCAAAGAAAAAAACATATCACGATATAACCTACTAAGGTAAGTGATTTAGAGGAAAACTCGGTTATCTATCATTCTGCATTCACTGACCCGTAATCACATTACAAGGTGGGACATTGTGACAATTCCAAAATCCAATATATCCAAATGGAGGGAGAGTTTGATCACAGAATCTTTATTTATTGAATCAACACGAAACACATGAAATGTAACAGGAATGGTTCTTCATCATATATTGTGGATGTGTGGAAACCTTTACTACTTTAAGATAAAAAGATGAAGATTTATGGAACAATGAAGAGGAAGTTGCAAGTAGTGTGATTACTTTGATTGAATGTGAGCAATAAATTCTATTGGAAACGTCATCCAGTAAAGTATACTGTATCGTTGTGTGCTATATCAAACAAACAATGTAATATGAAACTATACTGTACTACAGTGCCCAATGTTTTTCCTTACATTATGAGAATACTACTTAATTGAGTTGTTTCATTCCAGGAATTAGTAGTGAGATACCTCACTTCTTTCGGAACAGAATTTACATTTTCGAGTCATTAAATCAACTACTTTTTATTGTATGAACTAATATGTCTGCGGTGTGAACTAAGATATATATATATATATATAGTTTTTATACCATCAGCTTTATGTAACGTTTAAAGAAAGTTTAATAATTGCGCTTACCTTCACTGAAATGAAATGTTAGGTAGGAATAATGACATTAAAAATTGTAAATATTATTCATTGATCCTCGAGAAATTTAGTTACAATACAGGCGAAAAAGCTATGTACAAATAAACAAGTCTAGGCTGTAATTATTCTATTTTTAGGCATACTTCTATTATTACCATTGCTACCAACAATGTTTCATATCATTTTGTTGAGGTGTAACTCTTTTTACCACTGGATAGATTTATTCCCTTTATTATTGTTACAAATGTGGGTTTTCCTTAATACTTGCATGTATATAAATCATATATAAATAAATAAATGAATAAATGCGTAAAATGTGTAGGCGACTGTTTCGACCAGCTGGTGGAAAGCATATTATTACAGAACACCCCATTTGTATTACATTTTTCATAATGATCCTTTGAACATATATATGTGTATGCATATGAATAAATATATGTTTTTAATTCTTAACAATTGAGTTGAAATAAATAAGAATATTGTATGAGAATAGAAGCATGGATAATGTTTTCGGTAAATTTTATCGATTCTGTTAGACATGAGATTACAAATAGCAGTTCCAGCCAAAATGTACACTTTATAACAGCTTTCATCCACCTATGCATACACAGCCTGATAAAAGTCTGATAAAATAGATGAAATATCTTGCACTAGCTAGTGAACTAATAAAAGTATTATTGACTGTCAATAATCTGTACAATAGAATACGGAGTTTTCATTATTCTCAATCAGTATGTTATTCTTGTTCGAAGTCGTTTAAAATTGTCACTATTTCTATTGAAGTACACTCTTTTGGTTCAATGGACATTCACTCTTAACACAGAATGAAAGTTTCGTTGCACCACTGGAAAAATAGGCATGAATGTAGCTTATTTAGAAAGTATGTCATTTTAACATCAGATAACTGCTGCGATGAACGCATTCAATGAGAATGAATTGGATTCAAGACATCTTTCATCATGGAAAACTATTAGTTAACAGGTCATTGAGAGTAAACATTCGATTAGAATATCTAAACTATATTTCCACATATATATAAAAATACATCACATTCTCTTTCAAAATTACAATTAACTCTAATTGAACAACAAACACATTCATTCATCAACAAAGAAAGAAACACACTGCAATCACAAATATCAATCAGATGTCAATCACAATACACTACTCAACATATCATCTAATTACACTTCACATCACATCACGATCAATCATCTCACACTTGATGGAAAATATGTCATCCCTGAAACGGAAGACAAGCGATGAAAGCTTCATTCCGTGTTACAAAGAAACACCCACATCATTGCTATCCCACTTTCCTTCCGTCATATAACATTCGGTAGATTCTAGTGCTGACAGGTCATCTCTGAAATGCTCATGACTTAGTTAACAGCTTCACTGACTAGTGTACAATGAAGATGATTTAGCTGCATGAAGCTAACGGAAAACAAGTTTCTTGTTCGAATCCCAACACTTTTTCACTAGATTATATGCAATGACTATAAATAAATATCTTGAAACATTCAGCAATCCTCACACTGAGAGATTGTTTGTCAACATGGTTGGTTGGTAAGTGGCTTGTTGAGAGTGATGCCTGCAATGTTTGTGTAATTATGACACGAAGATTTTCAGTGAATCCGCCGTCTTAGTTGTGTTGTGATTGAGATAAGCACACTAACATAAATCGATACTTGTGGATGTCTTAAAGCAGTTTGTTAATCTTTATGAATGCTTTGTTAAAGAATGTTGTTCCTTTGATAAATCCGATGTGAATGTAAACATTATGATTTTAGCTGACTTCACACATAACTACATATATGTTTGTTCATATTAGTTGCAGTTAGGTGAAAGCATTTCTTTTATCAAAAATATGTATGAACTAAGTCATCTTGTTACGAGCTATTTTATCATGGTTATCTTAGATTTACCAAATAAATTCCTTGGGTAAAATGAACTCGACAGAAAGTGTTAAATTTTGGTACCAATTTATTCCTAATGACTTCACACCACTATTCTGATCTAAATTCATCCAACTCAAAGGATATTATACTCAGGAAATAAACTTCAGATTATCCTAATATAGAACACTGTTGAAATGTGAAAGTAGTTTGCTTAAAAAATCACACCACAAACCTCAGAATACATTTTAAGTTACCTGGTTTGGCTAGGCCAGTTCTATGGGAATGTTGGCTTTTGGACGAACGTCTCAAGTTTCCTTGTCGAAATTTGAATAGTTATAGCAGTTCTGTGACTTAGAAATGACGCGTCTTAATCGCCAATCAGTGACTACATAGAAATGTGCATAATTTTAGTAAATCCACTATAAATATGCAGATTTGTTCCATTTAGACTCACAGTTTTTGCTGCTTTCGTTTTAGGTAAACAGTTGTGAAGTGTATTTTCTAAATTTTTCCCTTGGCGAACTGAGCATGGATTCGTACTGTTTTTTACTGATGACTGAAGTAAATCGATGAAATATAAGCTGCGAATGAGTTTTTCATTTGGTTCCAGCTGCTTAATTTTCTTGAGACTATGTCACACTTGTAAAACTGTCCTTTTTTAGAAAGGAATTAACTTATTCCTCAGGAGATCAGTTACAAGTTGTTTGTTAGTGAATACTAAATTAGGTTCAAAATGAAAAAGGATATAATTGGAAAATACGCTAAGGTAGCTGGATAAAGAAATGGCATCCATTTATATATTCTCCCATATTTTATTAGAACTGTCATTAGCAGGGTAGATTTTCAGATTTTGCTCTGCAAGATAAATGAAACAAATGAGCGGAGACTTTACATAATATTCGGTACTTATGTATTCAAATTTTCACTCAATGTCACCGAAACAGTCAAGCATCTGCATGTACTTTATTAAATACCCTTTATATTTGTCTTCGTAGAAGTGTTTCTGAGCTGAAATTGCTTTTAAACACAGCTCTGCTACACACTCTAGTTCTTCTTATAGCTGTTCATATTGACTTTATTTAGTTTTTTGTATTTTTGTGTTTTATTGAAGTCCAAAAGGCGGGCTGCTTGAACCTTGGGCTACCAAACATTTCCCACCGAACATGTATATATCAAGTTTTTTCTTTTCGATTTGTTTTTAATCATTTAAATATATCTTCTGGACGTTTCATGCATTCTTGCACATTTTAAAGATGTTTTCAACTCTCCCTTTTCTCAAATTAATAACAAAACAAAGAAACAATTTCACGATATATGGAAGTGGATATTTCAGTGTGCAAAAGCTATTGTATTCCTCTCCCTCGGGTACTTAGTCTGAGATACAGATTCTTGAAACTGACTGAATGGACCACCACCACAACCACCAAACTTATGCTCACATTTCTCTTGGTTCTTCATTATGAACCGGATGTTAATCGAAAAGTAATTGACTGTTTCACACTTTTGCCTTGAATACTGTTATTATTAACACTATACAGATGAAATAGCTATTTCGTATGAAAACATTATTCTGGGAGTGATTTTGTCGAAATTATATGTTGAGAATTCCATACGGTATCATACATATTGCTTGGCATATATCGCTTATTACTCTTACAATTAGTACTATTATTAAGCGTGCTAATGAAAAATGTAATAACTTCAACTACCTACCTCTTTGATTGTTCAACTTATAAATTACATCTTCATCTAGGAAGAGAATAGAAGTTAGGAACTAATGCTACTCAAAAATGAAATTAATTATTTAAAGAGTTTCTAGTAATTTTAAGTAGATATTATTGACGTAACCTTAAATGAAAACAAAAATTGAACATTTCACAGTGCATAAATAGATCGTTGTCACCTTCAAAGTGTATCCGATATTTCAGAATGAGGCATCAAATATCAACAAAGCATCGAAAAGTGAGTTTCAGCGATATTCACAAAATTCTCCCATTTACAATATTATGATTAAAAAGGTGCATTCATAAAGATTAACAAACTGCTTTAAGACATCCACAAGTATCGATTTATGTTAGTGTGCTTATCTCAATCACAACACAACTAAGACGGCGGATTCACTGAAAATCTTCGTGTCATAATTACACAAAAATTGCAGGCATCACTCTCAACAAGCCACTTACCAACCAACCATGTTGACAAACAATCTCTCAGTGTGAGGATTGCTGAATGTTTCAAGATATTTATTTATAGTCATTGCATATAATCTAGTGAAAAAGTGTTGGGATTCGAACAAGAAACTTGTTTTCCGTTAGCTTCATGCAGCTAAATCATCTTCATTGTACACTAGTCAGTGAAGCTGTTAACTAAGTCATGAGCATTTCAGAGATGACCTGTCAGCACTAGAATCTACCGAATGTTATATGACGGAAGGAAAGTGGGATAGCAATGATGTGGGTGCTTCTTCGCAACACGGAATGAAGCTTTCATCGCTTGTCTTCTGTTTCAGTGATGACATGTTTTCCATCAAGTGTGAGATGATTGATCGTGATGTGATGTGAAGTGTAATTAGATGATATGTTGAGTAGTGTATTGTGATTGACATTGATTGATATTTGTGATTGTAGTGTGTTTCTTTCTTTGTTGATGAATGAATGTGTTTGTTGTTCAAATAGAGTTAATTGTAATTTTGAAAGAGAATGTGATGTATTTTTCACGTATTCAGATATGATTTAGCAGTGTGTTTAGAATCCGGATTTGCGTAGATCACGAATCCGTTGGTTACATGTCACTGACTGAGATTATGCTATATTCGTATATCCCCGCGTGAGCTGGTTTGTTTTCTCAGTTATCAGCTACCTGGATTTAGATTATTACCTAAATTTCTTAGATTATTTTATGGTTAGAGCCTAATGTTTGGGTTATTTGTTTCATCTTGCTATTATTTATTGTAATGAAATCATTATTAAGATATAAATACTTGAAGCTCAAGAGAAAAACTTTTAGTTGAAGCCTATTTTTCTTAGTTTGAACTCTGAGTTGATGCAATTTCAAAATCGGGGAAGTTTTCAACTTAGCAAATCAAAATGTAAAGAGTTAACATCTCAGTACAAACTTCATACCTGCACAATATCGACATAACATATCAAAATAACATTTGAAGAGTTTACCATGAAATATCCAATCAGAATGGTGCTTAGGAAACCAATCAAAATTTAACTAGAAACAACCAGTCATATTTTCATGAAGTAAATGAACTGACCAGAAGTGTTTTGCTTATATTAATACACAACCCTTTTGCAAAAAAGCATTTGACAATTGAGAAGTGCACAAGATCTTTGAATGTTAGGATTAGCTGATACAAACAACGCTTTTCTGTGAAATAGTCAAAATTCATGATGGATTACATGCCTACTTTTTTCACATCCACCTCAGATTAAAAATGCTAAACGATTAATGAAAAACCTGTAAATTGGAAGGTAATTATATGACAATTTTGAAAGTAAGTAGATCTAGTTGACAGTTGCTGCACTTATATCAAATTATTTCTTAAATGTGTTACCTGACAAGTTGGTTTTAATTGATTGAAACCCCTGCTGTTTTACAAAATGTGACTTGAAACGACTACTAGCGAGTTTTTGTACAAACTATGTGAGTATAACTAGCTAACAATTGAATGTCTGATACTCTAATATGCTTCGATTGACGGTTAACATGCAGCCTAATCCATTTTGTTCCTGTAATCCGTAATAAATCCCCATAAACTTGTGAATACAGTTAATCAAAAACTTCGAGAGGTGATTCCCAAAGTCCCTGTGAGCAGCTGTAACCGGCAGGGTAAAGCAAATCGAAGATGAGGACAGTTAGTTTACCACAACATTGGGTGGAGGTCACGATAAATCATGAACTGATAGAAGTAGGAACTGGATTCGAACCCAGTGGCTGAAATGTAGGGTGCTGGCCTTCAAGCTGGGTTCGGTCCCTTTCTTAGTAATGTGTGGGCACTGCTGAGGAGCTCCACACTAGGACGAAATGGCTGTCCATTTTCCCCAGGTTTCCAGTGTTTCTCCAAGTGGTGTCAGTTCACGATGAATACCATCATGAAACCATAATAAGCTTAACTAACCTTTTGTTACGTGCCTAGTACAGCGTAGATTATCTGAAACATGTGATGTACCAACAGTACTCGCTTCGCGCAACTTGATCACATATAAATTTTTCAAATTGCTCTGATACAAAAGAGTCAATTAAGTGAATAGAATATAAGAAGTTTTTTATTAGTAGATGTGAAACCTGTGCTACTATTGAACTCAGGCGAAATACGCCTTGATCACGTAAGATATCCGTAGACAGTGTGTAATGTCGGCTTATACTAATGTTAGAACACTTTTACTCAACACACAGAGAGATTTAAAAGACTGTTACTTGTAAATTGTGCTCCAACACAAGACTAAATTGGTTTTCTATAAGCATAAAATGTTTTCGGAGTATAACATTTGGTTAGTCATCAGCTGACTGTCATCTCTTAGTGTTACATTCAAATTAGTAAGAAGGTTAAAATCTAGAATCTAGATATGGAGTTTTACAAAAAGAGTGAAACTTTTGAGGTCAAGAGATCATATACTGAGATTAAATGATAATAACTGCCAAAATGTGACTTAGGCTGAAATTATTACCAAACAAGTGTTTAATTAACCTGATGGACATAACACATGATAGTTGTTTTCAATGTTGCAGTGAGAAGTCTTTGATATGGATGAATCAGTTTTTTCTATTATACGTTTACTAGTCAATCAATAAAATCGTTTACAGAGGAGCTCTTCAGATAACTTTAGACAAGAGAAACGGAAATATATATTCATTTATGCATTCTAGTGGTTTAAAACTACGTTTCCTGCTTAACTAAGAATTCAGCAAAGATGTCCTATATGATCCAGGATAATGTCCTACAAATAGTTTATTAACATCAACCATCTAAATATTCCTGTAACAAAACAGCAACAATCTGAACGTAGGATATTCTTTTCAATAAATATTTTAAATAGGTTTTACATTTGTACAACGTGAAATCAAGCCAAGTTAGTTACAGATACATTTACAGAATGGTCTAAGGTTTAGGGACTGTATGGATATGGATTTTTTTTCTTTGAATTTCTCAGTATTAGGATGACACATATATACAGATGAATGATATGATCATGAAAAAAATGAATGAAGAAAGCAGGGAAGACCGTTAGTTTACTGAAGGCAAAGGGAGGAATGGCGCTTGAAAATGCTCTTTCTGAATTCGCATCCCAGGTCTGATCAACAAACGACAGCCTCAGTTATATTGAGAAAGTGTTGGCGAGCTACACGTGGTGTTGCTTTTGGAATTTCTTTGAATGACATTTAAAACTTTATTAGAATCTATGTGATGTCCTGTATCTACTAGGTATGCTAGGACTAAACGTTTCACCACTTTTACCTCACCATTTCCCAGCCAAGCTGAAAGGTGCTCTTGCATTCGAAAACGCATCTGCCTAGTACCATTCCATACGTGACTGAGCATTCGCCAACTACCCAATGATGCACAAAGCTAAACTGCAATAAACATCCTCTCAACTGCTCCAGATAGGCATTGTGATGACATGTCACTTGCAGCGTCTCCTCTCAACTGTAAACACGGAAACGAAGGCGTCCTCTCCACTGTCATCACTTGTCGTTTAGAACCAATGTAGTTTATGTTCCCTTTGATGATATACTTATTTGGATATCAGTTTTCATTTCGAATATCATGGATACACAAATGTTTGTTTCCCACACTCTCTTTGGAACAAATCAATCTTACTTCAAATATCAGACACCTGATTACATTACGTTTGTACTTCATCGGTATGAAGCTGAGGAAGTGTGTATACTGTGCGTTAGACGTTGGTTTTCTATATAAGCTTCTCAGTATACAGTCATCTTCTCCTCCTGTCATTAGCACATCAAGAAAATTTATAGAAATATTGATTTGTGTTTCTGTGTAAAATGAAGTGATGGGTGAGGTCTGTTGGAGTGTTTCAGAATAGATTTATCAGATAGACACTTATCAGTGGCCTAAAAACGTATCATGAATATATTGACATTACAACTGCCAATTGACGATTTGTTCTTTCAAAGGACCATTTGCTAATTTTGCCCATAATATATGCTCAAATATTGGGCCGAATAATGATCCTATAGCCACTCGGTCAACTTGTCTGTACAGATTACTATTGAGGATGAACTGGATATTCATTGTTTATCTTAACCATAGTTCCTTCAAATTCTTTGTGGGACGCCAGTATTGAATTTCCGTTTTAATAATTGTTCACGGATGTAATCCACGGTTTCCCTTAGAGAGAAATTAGTAAACAGATATGTGGCTTCAAGGAATCCTATGCATTTGCTTAAAGCATATATGTTTTTCATTTTGTTTAGAAACTGGGAGGTGTCTTTTACTCTATGTTTTGCTAACTGATCACAGAAGAGCTGAAGTAATCGTACTTCACATTTAGTGATAGTGTGGTAAGGTGAGTTGGCCGTATCTAGGATAAGTAAAAGAGGCACTTCTGGTATGTGAATTTTTGTTAGGACATGTATCTATTGAATTGTGTAGCCTATGGACTTGAAGAAATGTATTCTTGGGCAACTAAATTTATACATCTAACATTTTTCATCAAATTCTTTCCTTTCAATGTGTTTTATTCATTTAAATATATATCCTTTCAACGCATCATGTTCCCTCCAACGAAGGTCGAAGTCCTGAACTCCATAAAGCTACTGAAATTCGGGAAAGCAGTAGGACGAGATGGAATTCCCCCTGAGGCACTGAAAACAGACACAGAGACAACAACGGACATGCTCACACCATCATTGCAGCAGGTTTGGAAGGAATGAAAGATACCTGCTGATTGGAAGAAGGGCTACCTTGTCAAGCTCCTAAACAAGGAAGACCTAAGTCTTTGCAAGAACAAGAACTGGCGTGGAATCATGCTACACCCCAGTCCACTCCAAGCAAAATATTAGGCCGCATCATCCCGGAGAGACTAAAAGATGTACTGGATTAAAAATTACAACCAGAACAGGCTGGCTGGATTCAGGAAGTAGAAATCATGTGCGGACCAAATTGCTACACTTCGCATCATCATAGTACAGAGTGTAGAATGGTAGTCAACCCTCTACCTCAACTTCATGGACTCTATATAGGCCTTCGACAGCGTTGACCGAGGATTAATTTAGAAACTGCTTCAACCCCTTGGGTTCTAGTGCCACAAACCTTTAACAACTTCATTCAATAGCTACATGAAGACTCCACATGCCAAGTAATTCATAATGGGAAGCTCAGTGATGCTTTTGAAGGGAAGAAAAAAGTAAGACAAGGCTGTCTACTACCAACAATGATCTTCCTGATTGTGGTCGACTGGATCATGCAGAAAACTGTGAGCAGCGAGAAGAGGGGGATAGGCTGGAAAGATCCTAGAAGATTGGATTTCACTGATAACTTGTGTCTGATGTCACACAAACTCTAAGATATACAGATGAAAGCTAACAAGCTGACAGAAGAGGTGAGGCAGCGAAGACAAGACTTCAAGTGAACAGAGAGAAGACAGAGGTGATGAAGATACCCAACCAACCCCACGACCAACAACAACAATCTCCAATCACCATCAATGGGAGAAACTTAAGTAGCCTCCTTCACCCTTCTAGGCAGCACTGTTTCAACTACAGGCGGCACAGACAAGGAAGTCAAAGCCATGATCACAAACACAGCAAGACAGGCTTTCATTGACCTGAAACCAGTGTGGAGATCTTCTGCACTCAGCACAAAGCGTGAACAAGATCCGGATTTCCAACACCAACTTCAGTCAAGTCAGTGCTTCTATATGGTTGAGAGTTGGCGCGTTACGAAAGTCATTTCCAACAAACTACAGATATTCATAAACAAATACCTACGCTCTTTACCGAAGCTCAGATGTCCAGAATAATAAGAATAAGTAACAAGGAACTCTAACTGGGAACGAACCAACCAAGAACCTATCACCCAACAAATATGCAGAAGAAGAAAGTGGAGGTGGATTAGGCGTACACTGAGAAGACCATTAGGGGATATCACGCACCAGGTCCTCGAGTAGAATCCAGATGGGAAACGACGAAATGGGCATCCAAAGTGAGAGTGACATGGAGGAAATCGTGTGAGTAAGAAATGAGAGCTTGTGGGGAGTAGTGGAGGCAGGTTCAAAAGATTGCAGAGAAGAGAGTACACTAAAGACGTGCTACTGAAGCCCTATGTTCCACTAGGAACCCAAGGGACAAATAATAATAATAACGCATCATGTACTCTTGCACTGTTTCCAACTTTCCATTTCTTGAGTCAATAACAAAGGAGAGAAAAAATGTTACGTTATATGGAAGTGGACTTTTTGGTGCAAAAAAAGCATCAAATTTCTATCCGTCAGATGCTTATCTTGAGTTGCAGACATTTGTACCATCTGAATGAACCGCCATCAGCAAAATTACGCTTGCATTTCTGTTGATTCTTCATTATGGACCGGATGCTAATCAAAAAGTAACTGGCTATTTTACATTATTCCCTTGAATACTGTTATTATTAACATCAATCTGATGCAATAACAGTTTCGTTTAAAAGTATTGTTCTGGGAGTGACTATTTTGAAGAATTACACGCTGAGAATTCCATACCGTCATACGTATTGTTTAGAATGAAGCGATTATTATTATCATTATTATCTTTCAGTTTCTTCAGTGCATCGATCATTTGCTTTTCTGCTTTTTTGGTTAGGTCTTTCGTTAATTCTACTTTATGAAACTTACTTTCATCTTTACTGATAGATAACTGACCGGTATGTTCGAAAAACACCTTTTCAAGGTTATTTCGCTTATTCAAAAGTATGATAGAACTATTTAGTCATGTGTGATAGTGATATTTTTGGAAAACTCATTGACGTTTGTGTTGTTTTCATTTATGTTCTTCAGCGAACCATCTTCATCTTCAACACATTCAACTTTGAAGCCCAATAGGCATAGGTCAAGTATATCAACATAAAAATTAACTTAATGTTGCACACTGATATATTGGTACTAGTATTTCTATGTTTCATAGTTATTCTAATAGCCATTGGCTATTTCGTATTCCATTCTGATGCAGAAACAAACATTATGAAACGGAGAAAACGTATCAGAACTATGAGTAAACAGTTGAATAATAAAAATGCAAGACATGAAATTGCTCGTTTTTACAGTTTCGATAAACAAGCTCAGCATAAAATGAATTCATTCTCAAGTGAATTTGATCTTGATAATGGTGTAGATACTGCTGATTTTCATAGCGGTGATGATCAATCAAAAAGAGATTTTTTTGGAAATACAAGTTGTAAAGCAAGAAAAGAAAGCCTTATACCTTATCATAAACAGCAAAGACACAGTTTACAACCAATATCAATGCAACATTCATATGAAAATGAGCATACCCCATTCAGTCAAAATCAAGGCATTCGATTTATTTGTGGTCTACAAACTCCCCCAATAAACATAACAAAGCCTCAAACAGTACAACCAGATAGTAGACCAGTTACACAAAGAAAGGGCCTAACTCGAGCCTTTTCTGAAAGTTGTACGACAAAGCTTGTCAATCCGAACAACAATACTATTCATCCTGTGAATACTGAGACCAATGAGACAAGAGGAGATATTCGTTTGCCAAAACTAAGTGAGCCAAACCTACAAAGGCATATTCATCCATGGTTGAATCGTTTAAAATACAATACATCAATATTTTACACCGATAAATCTGCTTCATCTTCAAGTGAATCTATGTGGTCTGAAGCTAAACGTCGGTTAAGCAATGCAGACAAGGTATTCGATCCTGTTATGCGTATACTGTCTACAGTACCACTAAAAAATCAAACAAATGTAGACACTTCATGGATGAATTTCACTATGAATCCAAATACAAATGGAAATATATGCTTTTCATTAGCTTACACATGTACGTTGAGTACACTGAATGTTACAATTAACCGGTTAATTGGTGTTAGTAATCTCATTAAAAGTTCAGATACTTTACCTAGTCAAACATCAACAAATTTTATTGTTAGTCTACGTTTAAGACATCATAGGAAGCTTTCAATTTATAGAGAATGTGAAGACGAGGCAGAAATAAGAAAATTAGATTTAAGAGAAGAAAGTGATGGTTTTCGTAAAAAGTATTTCACTCAACCAGTTTCAACCTCATTAAATCCAAATTTTGATCAATCATTTATGTTTCCAATCACTTTGAATGAATTAAAAAATGCTGAACTAGTCTTAACAGTATTACAATCGACAACAATGAATAAATCTATAGATGGGAATGTCAGTTTAGAAGATAGTCTAATACCAAGACGAAATATTTCAATGACTTCTTATCATTCTCTAAATGTTCATAGTGGTGATAAATGTTCACGTAGAGTGAATATGATCTCTGAAGATATGAGATGTATTGGTGTAACATTTTATAAATTGAATCAACATGAACTGATAAACTGTCCAGAAAAAATGCAAAATATCTGGCAAGAACTACGTAAACTGCCTGAATTACATGATGGACAACTTGAAATGAACATGGACAATACTAACCCTACTACTACTACTACTGATAATAATAGTGATAATGGTTATAATAATGGCGTACCAATAGCATCTATTAGTAGTCCTTTAGACTATGAAACGTTTGTTTACAATTCAGAAAATGAAGAACAAAATATGAATGAAATGGAAAATGAAAAATCTTGGGTAATTATACAATTATCATTTTGATTATCTGATTGAGATAGCCATGATTTTTGCAGGCTAGTATTGATATTGGATAGTGATTGAAGGTGAAATGATAAGTTGCGCCACAATACGATTTGAAGCAGTGACTACCAGGTTTCGTACTTCAGTTGGTAAGGCATTAGACCAGAAACTCGGTGGTTGCTGGTTTGAATCTCATAAAGGCTCAAATTTTAATTTCTCCTTCAATCATCATGCAGTATCAGCTACATAATTCCTTTAATGATTTCCATATAAGTGGGAGTGAATTTTTTCTATCAGTCAGTTTCTGTTAGGTCTATTCCATGCATTAAGTCTTTGTCTAACAATAAGGCTACATGTATCACCAATGTACGGTAGCTTAATGAATTCACCTTTCCTTAGGGCAGACTATAAAGTATTTCTAAATGATCTCTCCATTTTATGCCTACTTATGAACTCAGTGAATGATTACATTTCCAAATAGCATAAAACATGCATTCTGTATTCCACAGTTGATCATCAAAAAGTAAAATACACCAAAATGAGACCGTTTGAGCCAGAATATTCACTGAAAACTACAAATATCAGCAAGTTTCTAAGGTTTTATTCGCCTCTAGTAAGAACTTTTAAGTGCAATAGACAATGAGAGAAAATGAATCTTTTATATTCCAGCCTCTTGAACATTAATCTTCTTGAAACTCACTGAGTATTCATGTAACACATTATATAATTTTGATATGGATGCATAAGAAGATTATAACTGCGTAGAAGGATTGTTTATATGGTTGAAAATTTCAAGTGGAAAAGGATAGAACATTCCCCAGTAATTTCTGGTAAGACGTCGGAATAAACTGTCACAAAGGGAAGGAATAAACAAAATGATTGCAAAACAAAAGTGATCACGTCATATGTAGATTATTCGGAGTGAACAATAATCTACAGTGGCCATAGCAAAGAAAGAAGTTGGAGATACTTCTTTGTAGCGTATAATCATGGTTTCAAGTTTTAAATTGTTAATGCTTCAGCTACACTCATATGTCTTAGCTTCATTCCTTTCTAGTACCTTGGTCGCATTCTGTACAGAATTTTGAAAAACTTTTCAAAAGCAGCCGAATTTCCTGAGCATATTAAGTGGTGTTACAGGGCTGAAGATGCATTTCCGAGTTCTCTGTTTGTCAGCCAAGTTGCATACTGTTGGTGAGTGCGTAACACAAGCTGATGCATGATACGGCCGATATACTCGACTCCACCGTAGGAATTTAACTGATGTGCATACACTGATGTGACCCAATGCTCTAGCTTATCATAAGTTTCTGACAAGAGAATATGATCCTAAGATTGGTGGTAAAGAATGTTCGATTTATGGATCTTGATAATCTCTTCCTAAGTATAGCTGCAACTTTATCTCCCTTGAATTTGAGGTTCAGTAGTAAAGTCCTTTTTGGAGCAGAATGTATGCATTCTGTGTCAGTTTTCGGCTTCAGATTCCAATCTCTAAATTCAAATGGGTATCAGTTGGTCATAAGGATTTCTCACAAGTTTTCTAGTTCATCATGGATGGGATCCTCTGTGCACATTCCTCGTATTCTTGAAGATACTGAATTGATAAGATTCTTCTTTCTACTTTGAAAATTAATAAATTACCCGCTTTAAATGGGCTTACAGTTGAATATTCAAAAAGATAGTGCTGATTATTAGAAGATGAAGACATCTCACCTCAGTGTTAGGTGTTGAGAGTAGTTATTCGGGAAGAGCTCTAAGATCTAAGTTTCATGTAAAGTTCTATACCACTACAAAAGTGCTCATTGTATGACTGTCATTTAAAGTGTTAAAAAATATATGTAACAACTAGTACTCATCAATAACGAGTTACTGATTGTAAGATTTTGGTGCTCAGTATTTTTTTCAGGGGACACCATTTATCTTAGTAAAACATAATATTGTTTCAGTAACTGAATTTAGAAGGAGGATAACAAATCTTGAAGTTAAATATTTTACTTTCTACGATGAGTTTGTTGACACTTAAAAACAATAGAGAAGGCTGATAAAGTGACCAAGCTGTCAGCCTTTCCCAATAGTATTTCATATCATAATATGTGTCAGAACAAACAACTACCTCAAGTTGAATTTGATAAAGATACGTGAAAATTTATGGTGCGTGATTTTCAGTGCATAACAACGCCATATCTGGTGTCCAGTTCAACGTATTCTCAGAATAAAGTAAACGTAACCTTCCCAAGAAGATGGCAATCATGTCACAGACTTAAGAGAAATTCGTACATTGTGAAACGATCCAGTCATTTGTACACACTTAAGCTACGTAACACTTTCATATTCAGCCTAGAAAACGTTCACAAAGAGTATACGTTTGGTAATTTCTTCTTCAGGTTCTACAGTTATAAGCACATATTTGACGAATTATGCATCAACAATATTCACATTTCGCCTATCAGGTTGTTAGTAATACTATACAGTTGAGGAAGTCAGTGGAGAAAAGGCGTGAGTGAACGCCAATGATAGAATCAATTGTTACTAGGATTCAATTCAACAAAACACCTGTACTCCGTAGGTAATGCTATACGGTGATAGTTTAATAAAACAATAGGAAGGTGTTTATGAGAGCTGAATGAAACAAACTCGGAAAGATAATAATTTGAGGAATATTGGCTTGATATAATGTTATCCCTATTAAGTGACAAACTCGGTTAGGAGAATTTCTTAAAATTACTTCAGATCGTAGGGATGAAGGGGTATATACAGTATGGAATTAGGAAATTGGATTACCTAGGGTAGAATGTGAGTGAGTATGTGCTTCTCGAGTCGGGCAATGGTAGTTGTATCTGCATTACATGCTTCTTTTGAACATACAACTGAGGTTGTTGGCGTATAATTCCTCAAATATGTACATACAACTGTAGGGCGTGAAGAAAAGTCATCGAAAGAATATTCTTTGTTCTCTCACGTGGCTTTTGAATTGTAGTGTGAAATTCTAAGTGATTTAAAAGTTCACGCGCAGATGTGATCATCCACATCTTCAAGGAACATGGCACTACTTCTGCATTAATTTTAACTGTAACCAACTAGTTTCATAGATGATAGACAAAAAGTCCGTCTTACAGATGGAAATGAAATAGATATGCTTCTTGCTTTCAGTGCTAAACATTTTATTATCTATACAGTCCATGCTGTCATGTCATCGTTATGCTGTGATTACGTTAAGCTTTCTAAACATATAGCCCAGATCTATCATTCTTGGAAAGGTAGTTAGCGCTTAGTTTTCTACATGCTTTATCACTTCTTGTTTAGCATCGTGGTAGAAAATTTCACTAGGTTTAGAGGAATAATTTGAGAAACTGGATTTACTAGAATGTTAAGCAGATATTTGTATCGGTATCATAAAGTGTAGTGAGTTTTGCTGAAATAAGAAACTTGTTTTACCCTGAAATGAAGTAACCCAGTGTGCAACCAATACACCGAAATAAGAAGCTGTTGATATAGTCGCAATGGTAGAGTGCGTAGAAATTCAAAACTTTTGGGGGAGGGTGATCATTCCTCATGAGATATTTGATGCTTGAAATCCAGCGTCACTGATTCAAAAGAGGGTTTGAAGAGTGATTCAATCTAACTTGATGTTCAGTCAGTAAATGCTTACTTTACTACCTAATCTTTCTAACAAATGTTTCTTTTCTAGGCAAGTGCTATTACTAGGGTTCCTCGAGGTGAACCTAGTAACAAGTCGATGGCAAAAGTATCTATCTTATACAAGAGAGAATCATCCATCCTTGAAATATCCGTGGAAGAGTTTAGAAATTTGAAGATGTACACAAATGAGAGTACGTTGAACGGTTTTTCATTCTTTGTAGCAACGTTTTAGTTTGTAGAATCAAAAGGAATTCCTCGAATTAAAGCAAAAACTCTTCATTATTTTCGGAAGAATGAAGAAAGCTTCTGAATAATTTAACAATAACCGCTGACAAACTTTTTCCAAATACACACATTAGATATAGAAACTAATCTAGTCTTTGCTGAATGTGAGAGCTGTGGAATAGAGAATTACCAGCAGACCACCTTCTTTGCTAACCTTCTTCAATTTAGTGGGTGAAATCTCTTTGTTACTTGAATGCCACTTCGTGTTGCCTTAGCGACTCTTTAAGATTTTAGGTAAAAATATCGAAAAGTTCATACAAAGAAGTCGTTTACCCTGTTTAGGAGATCATATTTGAATCGCATGGTATAAAAGGGCGACTTTGGACTGCACAGTGACTAAATTCACAAAAATAAACAGTTATAAGTTTCATATAGTTAGTTCCCTTTATAAATTTTTGTTGTTCTTGCTTTTCATAATGGTTATAAGATATATCATCCATTTTCTAATTTATTGCAAACTGCATGGTTTACGTTAAAATCCCTCATTAGTATCTAGTTTCATTCATAATCACTTGACTTTAGTATCAGCTCAATTTATTTGAGGAAAGAAGGGCACTATAGATTGTGATCCAAGACATAAATATCATGAACTGATGAAACACGTTACTTGATATGTGATATTCCTTACTAACGCAAACCTAGAAATGAAACTCTCTAGGTATGCCTATCAGCAATCTTCAAATTATCATTCATTTCTAGGTTATTGTCCACCAACTTCATGTAACGCCATTCAGAACTTCTGAGTATTTTAAATTCTGTCTGAATGAGATGAATTCCTTTGAGTAAATCTACTTGTCATAGATGAGCGAAATGGTAATCTGTTGATCACATCTGTGTAACTTACTCGATATGTCTGAAAAGCAATGTGAGAAGTTTCAAACCGTTCATGTCACTCTTTAATGCTATGTTCAAAACATGTAAGGAAGTAAAGGAGCTCAGTTGTCATTCTAGTAAAATCTTATTCGACGCTTAAAAATTGAATTTCTGAGAACTACTGCAATAATTTATTTAGAAAATTGCAAGCTACTTGCACACAAAAAAGTAGTTTAACACTATTTTCAAAAACAGATAAGCACTTTCCTGATAGATAATTTTTTTTAATTTGTAGCTGAAATGATGTTTCAAGCACTATTCTGTCTCGGAAATACAACCTTATCGGTTGTAAAAGGTAAACCATTCAAAATAGCAAAACTAAAAAGTGATGAAGCTAATATACATGAGAAACAGAAATTCAATACATTTAACCAAATTTCAATTCCTTATACTGAGCATTTATCATTGAATGTGGACATGAATCGATTACTTAACTTCACTAATATTGGAGTCCTTTTGCAAATATTTGTTCGCACAGACTTATCGAGCCACCTGCGACGTTTGGCAAATATTTCAGTTGGTGAAACCAAAGTTACTCATGATTTGTCTCTGGTTCAATGGAATGATTTGATAAAAGAATTAAAACGACTGAAAAATGATAACCTATTCACTGCAACAAGGAAAATAACCTATTGGCATTTAATTGATGCAGTTTAATAAGTGGGTTGAAACAAATCTAACTAGAAGGCAGAGAAAGCATTTGTGCATTCCAATAGTCAAAGAACATACCCCGTGACCTCTAGATGTTTACTACCATCAATTCGCTTGTGTAGAACATGAAGTGATTATCGCTTTTTTAATATATAAAGTATTTAAAATTGTTGTTTATATAATCTGTTTTAATTCACTGTCTCCTTGGATTTCTCCCACAGACTTAAGAAACCGTCCTTCAAGGGTACAAAAAAGGGGGGTAAACAGGTTACAAAGATGTTATTTACCCAAACGAGATGAAAACATTTATACTATAACGCTTGTATAGGTAGGCATCATTGTTCACTTAGGCTATTACTCATGTGAAAGCTCCACATCATATCGGATAAAGCGCACTTAACTTCGGTCCACTTTTACTCTAATCGCTGAAATGGAAATGAATAGAGATAGTAATGTGAGTTACACGGTTATGGCTACCAGAGGAGTCCAGCATGAGCGTTTCGTTTCAATGACATCAAATTCACAATGGAGAAAGAATCAAACAACCAACTACCATTCCTGGATGTTTTGGTCAGCAGGACAAATGCCGGAAGGCCGGAAACCCAAGTGTACAGGAAGCCAACACACACTGACCGAATCCTCAACTACAATAGCAACAACCTAACAACACACAAAATCAGTTGCATGCATACTCTATTCAAAAGAGCGAGAACACACTGCAGCACAACAGCTTCACTGAGAAACGAAGAAAATTACTTGATGTCCACCCTAAAGAAGAACGGCTACCCACGAAACTTTATCAGAAGATGCCTATCCCGTGCGTCACCAACTACAAAGTCATTGACAGAAATCAACAAACTCATCGTCCTACCTTACATGAAGAATGTATCAGAAATCACAACAAGATTGCTGAAACCACTTGGAATTGGTGTGGCTCATAAACCAACAAATTCCCTCCAAACACCATTATGCAGACCAAAGGATGCAACAAGCAAAGAAGACAAACCCAATATCATTTACGAAATCAACTGCAATAACTGTAGTCAGCACTACATTGGACAAAGTGGTCGCCCTCTTCGTCTTCGTCTACATGAGCACCAATAGGCTATTAAACGCCACGACATTTCATCACTCATTTCAATGCATATGGATAACAACTATGGACATGAATTCAATTTCGACAATGTAGAAATCTTGGACAGAGGAAACACAAAGAATGTCAGAGAACTCCTAGAAACTGGGAATTCAGGTCAGTCAGCAATCAACAGATGTATAGACATAGACCCGATCTATCAACCAATAAGACAAATGATAAACGACAGAAAGGTTGGAGGTGAAGTGGGAGAACAGCCAACAGGAAAGTCTATACAATTAATGACACAACAATCGAAGGAAACAACCAATCACAGACCACATCGTCAGAGCAAGCCACCAAATCACTCACGGAGAGATATTGACAGCTCACTTCATACTGAAGTTAGTGCTGATGATGTTGTCTAGCAAGGCTATGAAAGCCACACGATTAAACAACCCAGCTCAGAGAACACAATGCAACCAAGATCATATCACTACTTTATGATAGTTGGTTACTTAAAATGAAGACGGTTTCTTTATTGACCTTTATTGCAGAACGTAACAACAGATTATTGTTAGAGAGACTCATAGCTTATAATCCCTTAATTCTATCTGCTGTACTTGCCGTTCTCTGTAAACTGCCTAGGGTTTCTTCCAGTTTAGCATTTGGTTTAGACTTTGAGTAGCATCTTATGACCACATTTACACAAAGTTAAAAATAAAGAATATTTGAATCTATTCTTTTCTGCAAATCAGCTTTCAAGAGCCTGCTATTTGAAGACGCTGACGAAATGGAGGCCCTTTTAAATTCGTTTGGTAGAAATCTGAGTATGTTTGGCTGGCATGAGTTTCGCACCTGTCAAATGTAAGATGATGCTCCAAGACTCGAATGCTGCAACTGTTCCCGGTTCAGTGATTGAAAGTAAAGTGGTGGAATGCGTCGACTGCCTCACTGACTTGAGGAGTTGCATCAGCCCGTACGTGATGGTTGTTGACGAAATCTCAGCTCGAATACAGAAGGCCCGTTTGACACTTGCCAATCTGCGTCATTTGTGACACCGACCAACGAGATATTCGACTATTTATCAGAGGGCGAGTATACTACGCTGCAGTCCATTCTGTAATACTTTGCACCTGTGAAGCGTGGTTGTTAAAATTAGGAGAAATGAAACGACTATAGGGTTTAGATCGCATGTATTTTCGTGGCATTACACACGTTTGGTGGAATCACCGTGTTTGCAGTGTTGAAGTGATGTACAGAGTAGTGGGCAAGAGAAGTACGTCGATTGGTAATGTTGTGAAGCCTGGTCGACTGAGATGCCTTGCAGATGAACTGCGCATACCGAGCGACCCGCCTCGATCTGCAATGCTAGGCTGGGGGAAGTCGGGTAAGTTTGGAAGAGGGTTCAGGGTGGTCAGACCAAAGTGAAAGCACCAGCTGATGAAGCCTCTTGTTGTTGGTTTGAACCGTGTAGAGAGACGTAGACTGCCTGGTTGATGTTTCGAGACGACAGGAATCACTGGTTGATGACTCTTTAGGACATGGTTGAAAATCGGTCTCAATCATACAGGTATATTCACTCCTCAACATCTTCTAAAGCTTGAATATTCACACCAACCTTTACTTTCTGGTGTTTTATTCTCTCATATTACTTTGTCGTTTTCGATACAATTCTTTTTCTGCCCACCCATTCTCTGTGTACTACTGTGAAGTGTGGTAACTTCAGCCAATCCACTTGTGTGTGAGGTTCTACTTTGATTTTATCAGTCAGTTATCAAAAATTAAAATGTTCATTGCCTCATCAAATGATGGTCATTATTTTCACCTCTGTTTACTCAGGATTGTTTTCAAATGGGGCATGATAACTGAGATGGTCTTTTTAAGTGTTGAAGGAGTTGAGGTTGTAGAATACAGAATAAATTAGGTGAGATGGTGTATTGAAGATGGGAAAGAAGAAGGAAACCACAATGTAAACACCGAGGTTAGAGTAGCTTTTCACTTAACTTACTGTTCGGTTCTTTTGAGAACGTTTTGTGAAAAGAAGACAATATGTGCTTTTGAATTATAGCCAAGAGAAAAGTACATATGATGCTGCTTGTACTATCCCGTTGTTGATTTGACCGAATTGATTGATCTCCATTGGGATATGGGCTGCTGCACTGGTACCTTGAAATTGCTTGTATTAACAAATATGTTATTAGTGATTTGATGGTTTGGTGGCCTAGCTGACAGCACTTTTGTGTTTGAAATGACTGGTTCTGGGTTTCAGTCGTGGTGGGAACAACATCATTCACAGTGGTGTAGGTGTATCTGCTTGATGAGTCCCAAAAATGACCGAAACGGGCTTCCTGGATTCCACTGCTAACCACTATCGACCATCGAGGGAAGACTGCCTTTTAATTCCAAAGCTTCATGTTGTTAAATATAAGTTCAAGTTTGTCTTATTGAAAAGGATATACCCAAAGCTCCATTCACTTTGTCTCTATACTTAAAAGCATAACGTTATCAGTAATTTTAGCAGGCTTCTTACTTTCGTCTAAATATACTTATCATCAACATCTACCTTAGAGCACATACACATTTAATTGTGGGCCCAATAAGCCACCTTCCTATTTCTTATAGTGTAAATAGCTGGTAATGTTTTTTTGACATCAGTCAGTTGAAATTATTATTTAAAATGTCAGCAAAGCTAAGATAAATATATTAATAAACTGGAGACTGCAAGTACCAGAGCAACAACTGACAGCCGTTGCAGAAGAGGTGGCTGTCACGCTATAGTGTCCTAGTACGTAATGCTTAGCGTTTGATGCTATCGGTGCGAGGTTCCAGGTTTAGTGAGAATACTACCACTCACTGACCAGTCCTAAATTGGAAGAAAGGCAATGTTGAGAGACCTGTACAGAAGTCCATATGCCAATAGAGACAGATCGATTAGGTTTACTATAACAACAGAGAATTACAAGTATATCAAATAGTAATAAGAGATAACAATATTCTTTGGTGTAAGTAAAATAATTCTGTTACTACTTTATTTAATAACAAAATTTATATTACTCATGGAAAAATATGTTTGTGTAAAAGTGTGATGATTGAAGGTGTTGGAAGCATTTCAACTAATAGTTTCATGGTTATCAGCCTACTGTTTACTGACTGATTCACTGATTTAATATGATAATCAGGTTAGAGTTTCAACTTAATCACCAAATGTTGTGTAACAGCTTTTAAATTGTTATTAGGCTACACTATCCCTTTGCTAGTGAATTGAAAAAAATTATTATTCATGTCAGAGCCATTCAGTAAAGGATAGTCAACACGGATGGGCTGGTTGCTCAGATACAAAGGACCGGTTGGCATTTGCCAACCTGGGTCACCTGTGGCACCGACTGGCGGGATATTCGACTATTTATCGATGGATGAGTACACTGCTCTGCCATCTGTTCTGTCTTGTTTTATGGCTATGACCCATGGCTGTTAGAAGTAGAAGACGTGAAATGATTGCAAGGTTTAGATCATAGGTGTCTTCATTGCATTACTCGCGTTTGATGGAATCACTATGTTAGCAATGTTGAGGTAAGGAGAAGAGTACTAGGCAAGATAGGCAAGTAGATTGATGAGGTTTATGAACCTTCATCGACTGAGAGGGCTTGCACATACACTGTTTCATGCTGAACAAGTCACCGCCTACCTCTATATCTCATGCAGCTGGAGGTTGGATCAGGTTGAAAGAGGGTTCAGGGTGGCGAGACCAAGTCGTGGCACTGGTCCATGAAGTCTCAGACTTCTGGTGTGAGTCGTGTAAATAGACGTAGACTGCTTGGTTGATGTTTCCAAGAAGAAAGGAATCATAGGTTGAGTACTGACTCTTGCCAACATGGCTGGAAATTCATCATAATGGTGCAGATGTATTCACTACTTGAAATCTCAGACTATTTATTCTTGCAAACTACTTTATCTTCTTTGGCATTACTCCTTTTCTATCCACCTGTTCTTTGTGTACTAACGTGAAGTGTGGCGTCTTGAGCCACCGTACCTGTGTGCGAGTTCTACACTGATTTTGTCAGTCAGTCAGTTATTCAAAGTATAGACTTTGCGATTTCACTTATATGAGTGATGAAATATTCCCACGATGGGTTCAGTTTTGACCTACTGAATGGGCTATCCAAAGTTTAGATTCATTAGCGTACACTTGAAATAGTAACAAACTCCTTTTCAGACCATTATTGTGAATTAAGGTAATTTGTTTAGTTGTGACTAGCAGGATGCCCGTTTCGTCCCACTTGGAACTCGTCAGCTGGATGTATCTGGACCCAGTGCTGAGTGATGTTGTTCCCACTGAGACTCGAACCTCGTACCCCATAAGACAGTATCGAGGCATAGGGGACAATATGCCAATAGAGGTCGAACAATTTGATCCATAAAACAAAGGAGAATTACAAGTTTGTCAATAAATAGTAACATCAGTGTGAATGTTTAAATTTTACACTTATCAGAAATGTTGTGAAGTGAAGTTCGTATATCAAACTGATCTTTAGAACTTCTGTGCATGTAAAGAGAAAGAAGCACATCAACAAAATACTTAGGAATATTTCGACTGGGAAAGAAGATTATTATTTTATTTAAATGAGCTGCTGATTTTCAGAATACACGTTATTATTGCCAAACCAAATGGCACTTAATGACAACCAGTATGAAGTTTCGGACTCACGTCTCAGGCTTGTCAGTATTCTACAGAAAGACGCGTCCAACACGTTAAAAGTACTGATTTTCTTTCAGAGATTCAACCCTGCATCGCTCAGTGTCACGTTCAAAAATATTGTGACTTAACGACTTCAGCCGTCAGGTTACATAAACTTAATGCCTCAAATATGTTTGGCTATAGTTTCGTACAAACGACAAATAAAAAACCATTGTTTACAAGATTCAGTTTTTGAAATCAACTCAGTACAAGTGATCAAAAGTCAGCTGTAAAATCCCACCTTGGTCTTCTTTTTTAGTTTCACAATCAAGGATCACAGATTAGCATAAATGACTCGACACTATTCATGATAGCCCACTTTCAAGTCCACATCGTCAGGAACATCTCTTACTAGGACGCAGAAACATCCAACTAGTGACTTTCAAACTGAACGGAACGCGTATGCTGTATTCATTTGGTATCTACCATCATGCAAAGTATAAAGCGCAATATTTACAGTTTTCAATTTGAGATTTTCCATCTTGGCTTACAGATGACTGTAACCCAGCCTGTAGGACATGTGTATGAATTAGGTAGTGGTACTGACATGAAGCTGCACTCAGAACAACTACTTGTGTCGGTGATAGATATTGATGGTGTCAAAGTCTTTATGAGCCGAAAAGACAATTGTGAATGATACATCCAAATATATTTAGGGAAACAGAAAATCATTTCATGTAACATAATAAATGACTGTTTTGCTGCCAAAATCAAAGCAAATGTTTACTTCTGGGTTAGTTATTTCTCTATAATGTTTTTGTGCACTGCAACCAGTTCGTAGAGGTAAGAATATCCTAGAGGAGTATATCCTGATGTTTAACACACTTAACTCTGCGTTTAGCCAGTATATCTGGCTCTATAAGAACAAATAAACTTATACATGCACATTTAGATGGTCAAAGGCAAAATTCTGTCTATAACGCACTCATGAATCAGTTATCATGTGAAGACATGATTATCAGGTTTTTAGCGTGAATTGTCTTCTTTTAAGATCTTGAAAGGTAATTTTTGAAGATAACAACGGCATTGTCACCTTTGAATTTCAGGTTCACATACAGGATTTTCTTTGTGACAGTTGATAAAGTTGCATTTGTAGATTCTCTTTCATACTAGTGTCGATGAATGTACATAGATATATGTTTTTCTTGGAGGATTTTATGTGGAAATTTCAAATCACTGTTTAGTGTAACTTCAGAACATATATTTTGAATCTTTGTACATAACGAACATACAAGGGTCTGGTAGCTAATGAGAAAGATAGATCATTGGAAGTTGATAAAGCGTTAAATCCATTTTAGCTTTCTCTAAATTCAGAACAGAATTATCTGATCTTTTTATCGGTGGCACACTCAGCAATAAGAACAAAGAATTCACACTGCAGAAAGGATTTTACACATGATGAGCAGTAATCAAAGTGTTGAAGAGGTTGTTCCAGTCAAATGCTTTCTCATATACGATATAAGATATCATATAAAAGGTTTTTGAAAAACTGTAGTGGGCTGACTTATGGATTAAGGATACCATTTTTAAGACAGGTAATGGAATATTCAGATAGAAGTGAACCAGAATCTTTCTGCATGTAGAACTTCTCTTGAAAGTTGTCAAAGGTGATTCGAAAGGCTGTTCTTTTACGTAATTCACAGGTATATCAATGTATAAGTTGTTAGACTTAATTTAGTTGCATGAGAAGCAGATAGTTTTGATAAAGGGTATATTTGTAAGCAGCAAAGTAACATACAGTGAAAGTATCTATTTAATGAATGCACTGACATTTTTCATCGATTCAGTGAATTCAAAGATGTCCTTTAATGTATATTTTGCCACTTGTTTCTCTACGGTTTGAGGATATTCACCAGACACTTAGTAATCGCAGGATATAGAGAATCAGTAATTTATATGATTAGTAAAAGAGAAATATCCGTTTTGGACAATCTGTACAACCTGTGGAGGATAGAACTGGTGCATACTAGTCACTCATGCATGCTTTATTTTCGCCAAGATTTTTGAGAGATTTTCTTTCGTTCAAATTTCTCTTTCTGATTGGGTGGGTGGTAGGTTTGATAATTCATCAACATAATCAATCAATTTAGTAGGATGATCTGCAAACCTTCGTTTGACCCAACCAAAACTGTCTTCATTCTGTTTTAGCTATCTTTAATGTTCTTGTGATAATAGATGCCGTTGGCTGAATAGTTTGTTCATCGAATAATCTCAGGTAGTAGTAACCGTAGTTTTGCATTTTTCAAGATGTTTGCTGGAATTCATTATTAAATGTAAATGTCTGGCTGATAAAACTCTCAAGACCAACTTTTGTTATTGTGCTAGGTAAATTAATTAACCAGCAGTTATAGCTGAAGAACGTGCCTTTCTATAGTGCTTTAAATGAGTTGAATTCTTTGACTCATTCAAAAACGATTGATGATATATCCACTCCATTCAACTGATATTCTAGCTTCATAGAAGAGCAATGACGATCATGAGTGAAAAAATCACGCAAAATTTTCTGGGACTTTTTCTCACCAAGAATTCACAGCAATGCATTTAAAATCTTTATTTTGAAATCAAACCCGCATATCTTGGATATAACACATTCGTATCCCTGATTCTTATGAATGAGTTATTTATACTGAATTTATGAAATGAATTTGGTGATTTATTGTCAACCGAATCAGCCCTAAATGGATCAAATATGTGAAACAAATCTCTTTTCTCACAATTTAATCGCACTAAACGCATAATGTCAAGTTAAATGTTTCAATAATTGACTGAGTTAAGTCTCATGAGACACTAATAGGCATTTAACGTTGCCAAAATCCACCCATCCGTAAAGTGAAAGCATAATCTGGAAGCTATAAGAAACCACAGTTAGTGATTTGAATACATGTGGTGCTTGTTAGCGGTAGAATGTTCTATTCACTGTGCATTTTTCGGCGGACTTACAGTTCACCTATCCGGAAATTTAAGTTTTATTTTAAATCAAGATATCCTTTACGGTGCAACGTTTACACGTCTTTCATATAAAGCTTGTCTTAAAAATGTTTGTTAACCAAAAAGTGAAATACTTACAGCAAAAATATCCGACTTAAACTGTTGAAGGGAGTACGCATTTACATTAAACTTACATTTAGTGTTTTTGTTTGCTGCTCACTTATGATGTGTAATAGGGACACAAAAATACCTGGATTAGTTATTTCCTGATGCAACCCGATATGCATGCTTCAGAAGGATTTCCAGGAGATTCTGTGAAGGATTTGGATAATCAGGGGGAGAATCCACAACACTTTCTTACAATTGTCATAATGTTTCATAGTTCTGGACCTTGGTTACAGCTAATCTCAACGCCCAGTTTATCAAGCTATATTCGCGGCGTTTATTATCCAGAGTACAATTAGCTTTGTTCTCAGTCTAAATACCTATTGGTGTATTCCCAACATAGCTAATGAAATTTGAGTGACACAGCAGTATAAAATTTTCATTTCTTAACAATAAGTGTTGTCAAGGCAGTGAATATAACAAACCAGTTGAAAGACAGATCCAGTTTGAAAAAAATCCCTAATTATAATGAATTGCTAATGAGTCGACAATAACTGTCAGTGTGTCATCAAGAAGTTTATCATCAAACCATTTCTGTTTTGTACATTGTTGTGTAGAGTTTATTGAAACCGTTCACTTTCAAATACAAAAAATATTAGTCTCATTATAAGTGGATACTTGAGCTGTCAGTTAAAAAAAACAGACCGAGAGTAGTCTGCCATTACGATATGAAGTAATCTAAAAGTTTCTGAATGCTGTTTATCTTCAGAAAATCATGTTAAATTGGCTTAAGACATATTCAGGACAACATTTTTTTTCCAGCTTTTGGAATTATATTGATATAAATTTCCAATTTACACTCAGCATAAAATCCATCTGCAAATTTAACAATTTCGTGTTTTCTAGTCCTAATTATAAACCGAATTTAACTGTTCACTGTACACTATGTTCATCAACTTAGGTGAATGATTATTTCAGTTCACTTAAATGTCTGGTTGCGGGTTCCCTAGCTGTTACTTCAGATAAATTAACTTATAACTTGAGCAATAAGAACGAATTGATTCATTCCACATAAGTTGAGCTGTTTCTGGTAAAATTATTATTTACTGTTAACAATGAAATAAAAGGATAGACGTTCGGTGATGTACTTATCCGTATTGGAGGAAATGAATAATCTAAAATCTCTTTAAACCTTTAACTAATTTCCGTCATAAATACATTTGCAAATTAGCATTCAACATGATGCTGTTGTTACAAAAACTTCCTAGCAATCTCTTTTGAATAACATAGGTTACCATGTTATGATATTTGTGGAGCTGTGGTTCAGTGATTTAGAGAATGACTGTCAACTAGAGAGCCATGGGTTGAAACATCCCCTCTACCTACCGAGGTTCAGGCAGCCAGTTGGCATCACTATCACTCACACAATCGGTGTGACTCATTGCCTGTTTGCACAGATGTGTACAAAGTGACTGAGTGGGCTTCGTTAGTTATGATATATGTACACAACGTGAGGTATTCAGCAAACATTTTGACAATAGAACAAGTCATTTAACCACTATATGAAGACGCCACATACCAGCCAAGTAATTCACAATGGGAAGCTCAGTGACGCCTTTGAAGTGAAGACAGGAGTGAAACAAGGTTGCCCACTATCCCCCATGATATTCTTGATTGTGGTCGACTGGACCATGCAACAAACAGTGGGGAGCGAGAAGAGGGGGATACGCTGGCTGGACTGCGGAAAACAACCCAGAAGATCTGGATTTCGCCGATGACTCGTGTCTGATCTCACACAAACTTGAAGATCTACAGGCGAAAACCAACAAGTTGACAGAAGAGGTGAGGCAGCAAAAACGGGACTTCAAGCGAATGTAGAGAAGACAGAGGTGATGAAGATACCCAACCAACAACAACAGCAACAACAAGCTTCAATCACCATTAACGGGAGAAACCTAAAGGAAGTAACATCCTTCATCTATCTAGGCAGCACTATTTCAACTACAGGCGGCACACACGAGGACGTCAAAGTCAGAATCGGAAAAGCAAGACAGGCGTTCATTAGCCTAAAACCAGTGTGGAAATCTACTGCGCTCAGCATAAAGCGTGAACAAGATCCGGATTTCCAACACCAACTTCAGTCAAGTCAGTGCTTCTGTATGGTTCAGAGACTTGGCACGTTACGAAAGGGATTTCCAATAAACTACAGACATTCATCAACAACTGCTTACGCTGGCTCGCTACTGAAGATCAGATGGCCAGAAAGAATAAGCAACAAGGAACTCTGGGAACGAACCAACCAAGAACCTATCACCCAAAAAATATGCAGAAGGAAGTGGAGATGGATTGGGCATACACTGAGAAGGCCGACAGGGGACATCACGCGTCAGGCCCTCGAGTGGAGCTCCGATGGGAAGCGACGAGTTGGACGTCCGAGGGTGACATGGCGGAGATCGTGCGAGTAGGAAATAAGCGCTTGTAGGCTGTGGTGGAGCCAGGTTCAAAAGATTTCAGAGAACAGAGTTCACTGGAGACGTGCTACTGAAGCCCTATGTTTTTTTATTAGGAACCCAAGGGACTAATAATAATAATAATAATAATGCTTCCTTCTAACATGCATAAGATCATTCGTTTTCTTTGGTTAAGGTAAAAAGAAAAACTGTAGAAATTTCTTCTGAATACAAAGCTTCGGATTATTCACTCGAATTCCTATAGTCTCAGCTATATATAAAAGGCGAATTCGAACTCTATCGGAAAGGTTCAGTAGGTTGCGGTAAATCACTTTGAACACTCGTTTTATCCACTGTATGATCACTATCCACTAGATGGGACAAAAAAGAGCTTCGTATAGATTTAACCTATCCTTTTCCCAGCCACGAAGGTAAATGTTCGGTGATAGGTTGGTTAAGTTGCCTAGATGTACACTCGATATAACTGTCTCCACAGGGTAATTAAACTAGTAAATGTGCATGGAAGTGGTAAAACTAGGTAACTTATCTTTCATTTTACATGAAACAAATCACCGACTAGAAAACGATAGGCAGAGATTAGCCCCAAAAATATTCTTTTAATGGCTGTGAACAGTTTGTGGAATAGGATCTTACCAATTAAATAAACTATTGCTCACAATCATATCAAAGTAATGGCACAAATTTGGAGACCTGATTTTCATAGTTATATCACCTCGTATTCTTTATTTTTATCAACAGTAAAATCTACCTCATCTGCGGTACAAGTGACGCGTCACTGATATTAAATTGCGTGCACTAATATACAAACATACAGTAGACTGGGAACAATTGTATTATTATTATTGTTATTTAGGACACAAATTGGGTGCAATATGCATATCAAGAGATGCTGAATGTAAAATAGGAAGGCACTTTAAGAAAACACAAGAAATGAAAGAAAGAACGGAAACAAAACAGAAGTAGTTTATCAAAGAAACAATCTCAGATGCCTATCGAAACAAGCATTCAACAATTTTAGTTTACTTTCTAGTAGTAGACGAAAGTTAAAGTACAATCAATGCTGGTTTTGAGTTTGAGCATTGTCTACCATAGAATCAAACCACCTGGTTCGATAATCACTTGGACCCTATCCAGGAAGTCATCAGGCAACTGTAGTAAAGTTCAATACAGAGAGACAGATTGATTACTGAATCTACGTCCATCGAATCAACAGTCAACACACGTAATAAGAACGATGCAACACCGATATCAGAGATGTGGAAAATTTAACTACTATTAAAACCAAAGAATATGGGGTGGTAGGAATACAGACTTAGATGTCAAAAGTTGTATGATTACTTTGATAAGATTATGAGCAATAATTTGTGCTTAAAGCGTCGTCAAGTAAATAATAATGAGTCACTATGTGCCTTATCAAATGAACAAAACTTATATTGAACATGTTGACACGCTTTACGCTACCTTTGATTAACCCTAACCTGATGTTTACAACCAATTTACCAAATTTGACATTCCAAATGACCAGTGACATACAATACACTTAAAAAATGCATTTCCATTTATTTCCATGCAAGAGTGATACGAATATTCACAAACAGTTACCGGATAATGGTGATCTTTTACGCAGTACGCCCAAATTCTCATTCACTTTGTAAATCTATAGATTACTTTGTTGAACAGATTCAGTCATCTGTGATACACAATGAAACTAAATTATGTAGTTCCAGGGAAGGAGGGGAAAATGTCTGTTTTACATAAGTTTATTATATACTGACACTTACTACTGGTTAAAACTTAAAGTTTCAATGAAGCTCATAATTTCTTACTGACTAACTGTTTTAAAAGTTAGGAATGAGTTACTCACTCCTTTGTTGACCTTATATGAGAGTGAAACAGTTATGCCAGGCATTAGTATCACTCTATGTAGTCACTTAAATATGCTTTGGAGATCTTAAGGGGTTCATTCTCTGTTTTCTGATGATAGGTTCCTACAAACATGTTCTACAACAAACCAAGAACAGAGCATAGGAAGATATTCAATGACATAGTTCAGTGAAAACGTTGTATAGTATTATATCAAAGGAAAAATTTAGTTCCTCAGTCGAAATCGTAATCCGCTGAACAACGTAGTGCACATTTGTGGACTAGGCGATGCACCATACCGAATGTGTGGGGGCTAATAATACAACCTGGCCCCCCGAACCTCGGTGGGTGGAGCGTTGTTCAAACCTGTGACCCATGGCTGAAAGTCACCTCCCTAAACCAATCGCAAAACATATAAAAGCTTCAAGACATTCACTAGTAATTTTATAGTAGTTCAGAACATGCTAACTCCTAGAACAAAACAGAAACAATCGTAACTGAAAATACATACCATAGTATTTGACTGACTGACAAAATCAACATAGAAGCTGACAAATAGATGCATCGGCTCAAGTTGCGATACTTCACAGTGGTACACAAGGAACAGGTGGATAGAAAGAGAGTGACATCAAAGTAGATAAAGTGGTGTGAGAGAGTCAGTAATTTGAAGATAAAGGTTAGTGTGAATAGTTAAGCTTTAGGGGATGCACCATTGTGATGGATTTTCAATCATGTCACGAAAGGTTCTCAAACACTAATTCGTTTCGTCTCGAAGACACTAACCAGGCAGTCCGCATCTCCTTACACGACTCACGCCAGTGATCAGGAACTTCATCCACTGGTGCCAGGTCTTCGTCTGGACACATTCAACCCTCTCCCAACCTAATCCAACTTCCTCTTGCATTGCACATCGAGGAAGGCGGTGACTTGCTCGGGATGTGCAGTACATTTGCAAGCCATCTCAGTCGACTAAGGTTCAGAACCTCATCAATCAACTTGCCTATCTTGTCTTAGTACCCTTCTTTTGACCTCAACATTGCCCACATAGTGATCCCACCAACGCGAGTAGTGCTACTAAGACATCTGTGATCTAAACCCTGTAATTGCTTCATGTCTTCTAATTTTAAAAGCCACATCTCACAGGTCCAAAGTACCACAGTGCTGTATACTTGTCTTTTGACAGATAGTCGTATATGTCGCCAGTCAGTGTCACAAATGACTCAGGTTGGCAAATGGACCAGGCGGACCTTCTGTATCCCAGCTGATATTTCGTCAGCAATCAGCACATTCGAGCTAATGCAACTCATCAAGTAATTGAAGTGGTCAACACACCCCAACCGGGAGCAGTTGCAGCAGATTAGTCTTGGAGAATCATCTTACATTTGACAGGTGCGAAACGCATGCCAGCAAAACATACTAAAATTTCTGCCGAACGCATTCAGAAGACCCTGCATTTTGTCAGTGTCACCTAGCAGAACAACATAGGCTGATTAGTTATTCATTCCTTGTGGAAATACTATACACAGAATTGAAGATCCGACTGAGCTGTTTCTTAAATTCTCTCTATTTTTCAGAATATATCTAAATTCAGAATGAGGAATTTCTTGAAAAAATCTGCTTAAATTGGAACAACTGTGAAGGTTCTTAGTAGACTACATTCAGTTCCTTTCAGAGATTTCCGTTTCACACCAGAAGTTAAACTGACCAAATTAAAATTTGTATTTCGATATTTAAACGTAAATATATTGATGTTTGCTGTTCCTCTGTCTTAATTAAAGCGAAAGTATAGACGTTCTACCGCAAACGACGCATATAATTCTAACAAATATATTTATGTGTTAGACATAAATCTTCTCTTCAGTTAGTAGTACTTCTTAGTTTAGCAGGCTATTATAGTAAATACCAATGATAAATAACTGATAAAACAGAAGTTATAAAGAATGAAGATAGTCCAAGTGATCTTGACGACATGCTTTCATGAGGTCGGCAGATAAAAACAACAAAAATCTATATTGATAATAATGAAAAATTCCGTTTATATCAGACTGGGAATAAAGCGCGCTACCTACACTTTGAAGCTTTTTTCATCTATAGTATCATTTTCGCTTCAGTGCTTCTTAAATTCATTGTACTCCTCTTGATTTCGCTGACAAGGGACAAACCTCTCACATTACAATTATTAATTAATAATTAAAAAGGGATTAAGCTATTCATTCTCATTATAAGGAATTAACATTTTGCGGCTAGCCGAAGGAAAGATGACGGACAGACAGGCAGATAGACAGACAAACCTAACGTAGAACCTTTCATACTGATGCATTGGATCAAGTTGCTAGATTTCACAGTAGTATACAAGGAACAGGTGGATAGAAAAGGGGTGATATCAAAGTAGATAAAGTAGGATGAGAGAATAAGCAATCTGAAGATAAAGGTTAGTGCGAATGTTTAAGCTTTACAAGATGTCAAGTAGTGAATACATCTGCGCCATTGTGACTGATTTTCAGCCATATCAAAAAGAATCCTGTCACCTCGAAGACCCTAACCGGACAGTCTACATCTCCCAACACAGCTTAGGCCAGCAGAAAGGAACTCCATCGACCGGTCCCATGTCTCCTTCTAACCACCCCATAGATTCCTACAACCAAATCTAACTTCTCACTATGGTTAGTAAATATCCCTTGAAGTAACGGTCAGTATCATCTACCAAATTTACATTGAAAGTAGGGTAAATAAGTCTCAGTCGTTATAAGATGAAGATATGTAGTGACTATCCATATAATCGTGCAAATCAACTGCCAATTGTTAAGTGGAAACTAAATGATCCATGAACGTTCTGTACCGTTATTGATATAAACCCGGATTAAGAAAAATCATTTATTAGGCGTATATTTCTCTTCACGAACTTCATATTAAACATAACTTGTGTGCTCATGTAACAACTTCAGATCCCACATCACCGGTTCGCAGTTCTCTCGAAACTGCAAAAAGTTATAATAAACGTTGAAAATTTATTACAAGATCAGGGGATGTACAAAAAAATGTTTGACTTAAACAATCATAAGGGACTTTGAAACTTCCCAGTGCTTTCTACCACTGGTTTTGGACAGTATTTCAAAAAGATGTTTACAGCTTTAATTAGGAGATTTCTTCAAAGTCGCAAAGTAACTTAATTGACCCATAAGCTTTTCTGCAATTTACAAATTATCTAAGGACTAAGAAAGTAGATTTTCATAGCTTATCAAAATCATATCGGTTGTCTAAAATTTAGTGAGTTCAAATCATGTCTTCTTTAGACCACACCTAGGAGTGTTTTTAATTTTGTGTTTGACGTAGTTAGCACTTCATACCAAGACAGATAATAAGTCAATGAATGTCGAAACAATCTCGATTCTCCTGGATACTATCCAACAGAGCACGCACTGTCACCTAGGCGAGATGGCAACCTACTAATTCTAGCTTGAACTGTAAGTATATCGGATTCTGATGGTAGTGCTACATGAAACCTAAGAAACGACGAAAGTTATTGTTGATTTCAAGTAATCAAGATGATGACACAAAGGCAACTTGCTGATCACAAGATCAATGCACATTTCAATCAGAGGATAATTTAACCACTACTTTCTTATCTATTTTTCCGGTTCTGCTACAAACGGATAAACGTAAACACTTCACACACACACGAAATTAAAGGGAAATCGTCCGATAATTTTAAAGCAGTATTCAAAAGTATGATAACTATATAAAATGGTTGACTTAATACAGTCCTATGGCGGAAGCTACCAGCTTCAACACTTGACTTTCAACAAACAGATCATGCATTCATGAAAGTTTGAACCAGCTAGTAGTGTAATCCAGCTGCTCATGTAGCCAACAGCAGTCACCACCTAACGATAGTTTTAAAGACAGAATGTTATATATATATATATATATATATATATATATATATATATATATATATATATATATATATATGGGTATGAAGATAAAGTACAGTTAAACAAGCGCAGGAACTTACACTTCATCAGTTCATCAGTCGACAATTCCACAATTCACAACACTATAGAAATAAGAAGTGGACAAGGATACAAAAATGCTAAAAATATAGGTAAAACCCTGATATGCAGATAGACAGGTAAGATGAACACAAGCGCATAAAGTGTTTGAATCCTTGAAGATGAAAAATGAAGACAAATCTTCTGTCCAGAAAAGATTTAGAATGAAAAAAAAAGAAGTGGATTGATATACGAAGTTACACAATTGGATAACCCCGAACATTTGCTATCCATCAGCTGATTATCACCAGCCTATAAACACATAAGTGGAATAATGTTACATATTGATGTACAGAAAACACTTTCCATGCAGCTAAAATCAACATTAAAGTCAATAAAAGCAGGAGTAGCAGCAGCACCAGTAGAGAAAAAACTAATTCATAGAATAAAAAGAGAATATTGTGATATGTATCAGGGAACATATAATGTGAAGACATACTTCGTCACAAATGGCGTAATTAAAGACATTGAATTCACTATCATCTGTCATGCTTGGTATCATTGTTTAGAGCAACCATTAAGTAATCCATGAAGTAAGTTTAAGCATCATCCACTGGCATAAAATAAACACAGGACGAAACGACGGCAATAAAATGACGAATAATGGTTAAAACTTAACATTTGTAATGATGACAGAGTACAAAATGAAGTTCAGTGAGTGTACCTTGCACCAATTCAATTTTAATAATACTGAAACTCGAAGGTGTTCTTCAAATCTGTGCATTTCTGGACCACACTATAAAAACAAAAAAAGAATGATAGAACAATATATACATAGGCTTTGTAGCTAACTCAGTTTGGATTAAAAGGGGACTAAAATAATGAAGAAAAACCTACTAGGCTTTAGATTTTTATGCATTGAATTTATGTAGACCATTAGGCAAAAACAACTGATATTCTATTTAAGTATTCCTAATTGTATAGTGAAAAAAACACAAGGACCTATGTAACTGCTTGGATTTCACTACACTCAGTGTTTAGTCACATCATCGCTTCCCAAGCTAAATTAGTGTAATTAGTGAGACGGGCTGAAGATATGATCAACTAAGTCTTACCGTCATTCTTAGACCCTATCATCTAACGGATATTAGACTTAAATTCTGTCTAAATTTTCCTACATAAATGAATCTAAATTAAATAGAGTAATGGATGTACATAGATTCTGTATCATACATACGTGTTTCTTCACTTTAAATACTGTCGGATACTTGTGCACCCGCAACGTTAGGAGCACTAAGAACACGTGATGATAAACTTAGGATTACATATATATTACTGGTTCGCATCCACAAGGATTTTTTCGGCTTAGATGTTCGCTGAAAGACTGATACTAAATTAGTGTAATGGTACCAATTGATATACGACTAAAGCTTGGCCTCTGTGGTAGGTTGTAATTACATCTTAGTCTGTTTATTAAAAATGCCACATAGTGAGACAGTATCATTTACTGGATAACGTTTCCGACATAATTTATTGTCCATATTCATATCATGTAACTAACTCCACAACTTTGAGATAGAGTTTATATAGTCCTCATTTTCTCTCCTTCTTTGTGATGACAAGGGTAGTAGAAATTTCCATATTTCTCGGACAGGTGCAGAATCATTCCTGTTATTACTGCATGTGCTTTGTGCTAATTAGATAAAAAAAGATTCGGTTATCAATCTCTCCCTCCACACAAGTAAGTTAGTTTTTAATACTGTCGCTCTATCCCACCCTATTGTGTGACTGCGTGTAATTACATGCCGAGCTATAGCCCAGCTTTTCTCTAAATTTCTTATCTTATTAAAATCTACTAACCTTGACATAGCTGATTTTTCGTACTCTGTTATTCTAATCGACCCGCGTCGACTACTTTGACCTATGTATTTGACCTCGCAATCATTGCGAGGGATCCGGCAAACCAGATTATTTTGCTTAATTCCATCGATAGGATCTTTTAACTCACAAAGTTTGTTTGTAAGCGAGTCTCTTGGTTTAAACGCCACTTTAATCCCAGTCTCATTGAGAATTCTTCGTAATGCTTCTGAGGTGCCTTCCTTGTATGGTAACACAGCAGAGGCTTTGAATTCTCTAGCAACCATGTCACCATTATTACCACTAGTAGTAGAATTACTATCACTAAACACTTGTATTACTACTACTACTACCACTGCTAATACTTCCCTTTCATTTTCTTATGAATTAGTTTGTAAATTTTGGTGAGTAATTATTGAGATGCAAGGTTTTCTTGATGTGTCTAATTTCTTGTCAGATTTCCTGGTCTACTAGTAAGCTTTTTCGCCCCAACACTTAGGCATTTAACCAAGCCTACTTTAGCTGAAATGGGGTGGCAGGATTTGAAGTCTAAGTAGTGATTCAAATGGGAAGGTTTCCTATAGACACTAGTCTCTTGGCTTCCTTCTTGTGTTCGTTTAATCTTGCAATCCAAGATTGCTAGCTCACCTTCATCACTCTCTAAGTCACAGGTAAATTGGACTGCATTCACTACTGAATTCATACGTGCAAACGTATCATCTACATATCAGAATCATATCTTTGGAGTAGGACTAAATCTTTGAAGGGACATCTGTTCCCAACTATCCATAAATATGTGTGTCACGATGGGGGATATTGGTGATCCTATGGTAACACCTTCAGTTTGTTTATATATTTTATTTTGAAACTTAATCTAATCAATACGAAACACATGCAGTAATAACAGGAATGATTCTGCACCTGTCCGAGATATATGGAAATTTCTACTACCCTTGTCATCACAAAGAAGGAGAGAAAATGAGGACTATATAAACTCTGTCTCAAAGTTGTGCAGTTAATCACTTGATATGAATATGGACAATAAATTGTGTTCGAAGTTTTATCAAGTAAGTGGTAACAATTAACATAATGATTCAGATGGTTTGCGTAATAGCAGGCACGTACTTCACTTTTAAAAGTTAGCTTCACTTGGTAAATACGCAGAGTCAAAGAAAAGGTTTCAGTGTAAATATTCCTCAGTAAACAAATAATTTAAAGTGAAGTATGTGCCATCGCAATCTTGCCTGAGGAATATGCATAATTTGCTATATTCTGCAGCTAGACTATATATATGAAGCATAGAGAAATACAATGTAGATAGTCCCAGGAAATGATTCTCTAAGTGATGTCAGTCCATGATTAGTACAACTTTGTAACCAATCAATCACCAAAAACAACCGAGTCCTTCCGAATGTTTTGTTGGTTTGTGTTATGATGCTTCACAAAGTTAGTTTCTCGTTTCAAGTGGACTTCCTGTAGATGGATGTTCAAATTGAATTACTCATCGGAGTTGGATGTCTTTAAGTGGGAAGAGGAGTCTTGCGCGCTCACTCTTACTACGAATTCGAAATATAAGCACCGATGACATATTTGTTAAAGAATGTAAAAAACCCTGCGAGGAATCCCGTTACAGAATGGCTACCCATACACATTGATACAAAAAAGTATGAAAGGAAAAAAGACTATGGAACGGTTTCAAAGAATCTCACACTCAAAGGTGATATCGCGGTGGGCATTATTTGTCAACGCTTGTCAAAGTCCCTTAGTAAGAAAACTGCGTAGTCTTCTCATATTAACAGCTGATTTATCAGTGCGTACAAAACAGGTTGATGCATTACATCTTATCAATGTGTATTTCCAAGTTTACCCAGCTCCTGTGAAGCTGAGTACGTCGGCAGTACTACGCATTCGCTTGCCAAATGCGCTTGCAAACATTACCCAGGTTTTTTGCTGAAGGGCAAGTACAAAACCAGCTACAGTTCCACAGTTGAACATCTCGTAGACTCTAGACATCTGACTTCTTCAGAATCGTTTTCCGAAATTCTCTACAAGGTTCAACCAAATCGTTCAAAAGAAGTGAGGATCAGACACATTTGTTTCAAATACAATTTAACCATCTACCTAAGTGGTAAACTTTGAACAGGATACCGAATTACAGTGATTATCTGCATGACCATTGAAACTGAGTACTTGATGCATTGCTGTGGGTAACTGATCCTGAAGCACCAGATCACTACCTAATTTCAATCCATTTGTAACTGAAATTGATGATGATGCAGTTGGATTATTCATCAGATTTGAGCTCGATGAAATAAGCGACATTGCACGTTTCATTGATGAACCAAGCGTTACAGGAAAAGAATTATCGCCATTAGTTGATTCTTTAGAACTTAAAAGTGATATTGGTACAAGTGGATGAAATGCCGTCATATTTGAATTCATTGCAGAAGCAAGCTGAAATATCATCAAAAAAGTTGAATACATGGTCGAGTCATCTAAATAATACTTGTTGAAGGTTTAAAAAAAATTAACTCCACCAAGCTAAGTTGAATAACGGATACTGTTTCTTTTTATGCACTTAATCACTCAATAATAATAATAATAATAATCGCTTTACTCCAAACAATATGTATGAAACAAGATGGAATTCTTAACATGTTATTTTTCAACAAAGTCCCTCCCAGAATAATATTTCCACACGAAAAAAGGGTTGTTACATCTGAATGATGTTAACGATGTTAATGTTAGTAATATAAAACAGCCAGCTACTTTTCGATTAGCCTCTGATCCTTAATGAAGAATCAACAGAAGCGTGAGCATAAGTTTGGTAGTGGCGGTGGGTCATTCAGCCAGTACAAGAATCTACAACTCAAGTAAAGTATCCGAGGGATAGGAATATGATGCAATTTTTGCACTGAAATGTCCACTTCCATATAACCTGACATTTTCTCTTTTTTACTGTTAACAGAAGAAACGGTGAGTTGAAAACATTTTAAAAATGTACAAGAGTATATGATACGTTTATGAGACATTTTCAATGGATTAAAACAAATTTAAAGGAAAAAATCTGATATATATGTATATATATATATATATATATATATATATATATGTGTTCGGTGGAAAACATTTGGTAGCCCAAGGTTCAAGTAAACTGCCGTTCAGACCTGAAGCAATGATGACACAACATAACCAAAACTATCAAATTATCAAATTTCATACTGATTACACTTGGCAAGCAAAGAATGGCTGACAACTCTCTACCTCAACTTCATCGACATTCAAAAGGAAACTGCTTCAATACTCCAATTTCAGTGACACAAACCGTTATCAAACTCATTCAGCAGCTACATAACGAAACCACATGCCGGAAGATTCACAATGGAAAGGTCAGTGACGCCTTTTAAGAGAAGACAGGAGTATGACAAAGCTGCCTACTATCACCCATGACCCTCCTGATAGTGATGTGCTGGACTGCATCATGCAACAAACAGTGAGGAGCGAGAAGGCCATACGCTGGACCAATGAAAAGACCCTAGAAGATATGAGTTTTGCCAGTGATGAATTATGTCGAATGTCGCACAAGCTCGAAGATCTACAGGCGAAAACCAACGAGTTGACAAAAGAGGCAGCGAAAACATGACCTCAAGTAAATGTAGAGAAGACAGAGGTGATGAAGATACCCAACCAACAACAACATCAACAACAAGCACCAATCAACATAAACGGCTGAAACCCAAAGGAAGTGGTCTCTTTCACCTACCCACCTACCCAGGCAGCATTGTTTCAACTACAGGCGATGGCGGTGGCACAGATGAGGACGTCAAAGCCAGCCAGGATCGGAAAGACAGCAAGACAGGCCTTCATTGACCTAAATCAGTGTGGAGATCTACTGCAACCCACTCAGCATAAAGCATGGAT
>OX104134.1:231010-392057 GCA_944470555.2 Heterobilharzia americana
TATTTGAACTATTAATATAAGTCAAAAACTTGGGCACTGTGGTAGAATGTAATTCCATATTAGATTTGTTTCTTTGATATAAAGCGCACAGTGATACAGTATTATTTACTTGATTACGTTTCGAGCATAAATTATTACTGCTCATAATTATATCAGTGTAATCACACTTCTTTCGATATCTGATTTTATAGTCCTGTCACCTGATCTCTATTTGTTTTTTGATTGGTAGTAAAGTTTTCTATATCTCTGGTATAGGTGTTGCGTCATTCCTATTACATGTGTTGGGTGTGGATTCGATGAACAAAGATTCAGTAATTAATCTCTCTCTCCACCTAGCTATATTAGACTCAAGTACAGTGGTTTTGTCCCACCCTATTGTGTGGTTGTGTGTTAATGAATGTAATGCAATGGCCGAGTGTTTTTCTAGGTTATTGATTTTATTGGGGTCTGCCGTTCTATATTTAGCTAAATTCCTATGTTCTGTTAATCTAACTGACCCCGACCGGCTAGTTTGACCTATGTATTTGACTTCACAGTCATTACATGGAATTTGGTAGATTATATTATTTTGCCTAATTGGTTCTATCGGATCTTTTAGCCCTTTAGACTTTGACAAACTAAAGCACGTTTCACAAATCATCGTATTTTCAATATTCGTTGTATGAAAAATCAAATTATCCCTAAATATCTTCGCATACGAATCCCAATATATACTGACAAAATCGAACGGGCAATAGAACATGTCAGCAAACTGTCTGAAAGAAGAAATTCACAGGATTATTAAGAAATTAAGTACCATTCGTAATAAAATTGAACAACTTAAATGTAAAATTATGAAGATAGTAAACTGCGGAGACTATGGATTTATAATAGAAACATCAGACAAAGCAAGATTAGCTACTTTAAAGAAATCTAGAAGCAATCAAATCAAAAAGTTCAATAAACTAATGCAAGAAAAATATCCTTCGGAAAACAATGAAATTACAAAGGAAACATCATCGAACATCGATAGAACAAAGTGGGTAGTCAATCTCTCCTCAAAAGCCTTAAGCTCAGCTGAGATGAAAGTACTCGAAAAAGGACTAAACTTTAACATAACAGTAGATCATCTAAAACCAGAAGATGTCATACCTAGTATAGAAGTAGCATTAAGCTCGATGGATGTGACAACTGCTGAACAGGTTAGAGCTCAGTGTGCATTAGCACTAGAAAACCAAAGGAAGACACAGCGAAACTTAAAGAAACTGGAAAATCCAGCTTTAAACAATCTACGAAAGGATAATAGTATAGTAACTGCTAAATCTGACAAAGGTAACTCAACAGTAGTTATGGACAAATCAGATTATCTTTAAAAAATGCATGAACATATCCAAACAGGGCCATATGAAGAGATTAAGGCACCTATAGATACTGTCATGAATAAAATTAAGAAATCTACAACAGATCTGATACGCCGACTGAAGCCATCTCTAGGTAAGTCCGAATGGTTTACTTTAATGCCAAAAACTAATAATCCTAGCAGAATTTACGGTACTATTAAGGTTCATAAAGCAGGTTATCCCACTAGGCCGATAGTTGACTTCCGAAACACACCAGCATATGAGATATCAACAAACAAAAACTTAATGACCTGCACATAGAAGAGGATGAAAAAATGGTTAGTTTTGACGTAACAAGTCTTTATACTAAAATACCAATCAATATGGCACTGGAGGCAGTCAGAAATCAACTAGATACTGACTCACAACTTACTCAAAGAACCAAGGCATCGGTTGGTGAAATCATGTTAGGAGTGCAGTTATGCTTAACCTCGACAGTCTTCAAGTTTCAGGGAAAGATATATAGACAAACAGAAGGAGTAGCAATGGGATCACCAATATCCCCTATAGTAGCAGATATATTTATGGATAGTTGGGAAGATATGGCTTTACGAACATATAATCCGACACCTAAGATATGGTGGCGATATGTAGATGACACATTTACAGTGTTGAAATCGGAACATATCGACAGTTTCTTGACACACATAAACTCAGTAGTTAACGCAATCCAATTCACTACGAAGTAGAAAATGAACAAGGAGAATTACCTATGTTGGATTGCAGAATAAAACGAAGGATAGATGGTGGTTTAGATACTACCGTCTACAGAAAACCAACACATTCTAACAGATATCTAGACTTCAAGTCATCTCATCCAGTGTCAGTTAAAGCGGGTTTAGTCAAATGTCTAAATAACAGAGCTGAGAAACTCACTAGTCATTGTAAGGACTTAAATAAGGAATTGAAACACATAAAAGAAGCGTTAATAATTAATAATTATCCCCATCATTTTATTAAGAAATTCACACGGACACATAAGAAGCAAAATAATAACACTAATACAAATACAAATAATAGTGACAACATAAGTAGAAAGGAAATCAACACCTCTATTGTGATACCATACAAGGAAGGAACATCAGAAACCATACGTAGGATTCTCAACAAGGTTGGAATTAGGGTGGCATTTAAACCAACAAACTCACTTAGAGGTAAGCTTTGTCGGCTAAAAGATCCGATAGAACCAATTAAGCAAAATAATATAATCTACCAAATTCCATGTAATGACTGTGAAGTCAAATACATAGGTCAAACTAGCCGGTCGGGGTCAGTTAGATTAACAGAACATAGGAATTTAGCTAAACATAGAACGACAGACCCCAATAAGATCAATAACCTAGAAAAACACTCAGCCATTGCATTACATTCATTAACACACAACCACACAATAGGATGGGACAAAACCACTGTACTTAAGTCTAATATAGCTAGGTGGAGAGAGAGATTAATTACTGAATCTTTGTTCATCGAATCCACACCCAACACATGTAATAGGAATGACGCAACACCTATACCAGAGATATGGAAAACTTTACTACCAATCAAAAAACAAAGAGAGATCAGGTGACAGGACTATAAAATCAGATGTCGAAAGAAGTGTGATTACATTGATATGATTATGAGCAATAATTTATGCTCGAAACGTAATCAAGTAAATAATACTGTATCACTGTGCGCTTTATATCAAAGAAACAAATTTAATTTGGAACTATTTAAACTACGTTTTACAGTTACTTAACAGTTGCCATCACTCAATTAAATTCACACCTAAAGTAGAAAAGGAATTAAATACTTTATTTTTGGATGTAGAACTCACTAGACGAGATGGTGAGATAATGAAAAGATCTATTTACAGGAAATGTATTTTGGGTTGTCAGCTAGTGAATTTCTGTAGTTGAGTACCTATAAGTCGAAAAAGAACACTTGTCGTGTTCCTTGCTCACCATAATCGAAGAATCCGTAACACTGGTAGCTTAGAAGGAGCAATCACGTTTTTCGAAAGCACTGTGGCTGAAAGCGAATATTTAGCAACCTTTGTGGAGATAAATACAAGACCTAAATCATAAAGAGAGATACCCATTTCAGTTACAAAGAAGATATTATACGTAAATCTTGACTTCAAAGATGATCTGGCTTTTGATATCTAGAAAGAAACAGTTTCAAAGTCGCTGAAAAACTTTCTTCTCATCAATTTTAAGAATAGTACTCTTCAACCATCCAGTGTTTCCTGGTAACCCAAAAGATAAGCTTCCGCATTTGGGCACTTCCATTCGTGTTTTTCAATTCGCCTGTTTCTGTAGACCCAGATCTGTGGGTTGTTCGATGAGGATTCTTTTCAAACGAGTTGAAGAACATTACCCACTTGGCTGCAAAGAGGTGCGAGTAAATCTATCAGAACTGCAATAATTGAACAATCTGTCAACATTGGTGACAGCCTCACAACTGATTCAGCGTTCAAAGCCATCCATAGAGTGAAAAAAAATATGTCTAAAATGGTACGCTTCCGCCTTCTCTGTACTTTAAAAGACCTAGTCATATACACCAAGAAACTGGAATTATGTGTACAAACGAAGCTTGTTCAACTTTGGTTGCTAACTTGGATTGAATAAACTGTTAACAATACATCGACCTCTATCTCTGTCTTACAATTTCCATTTTTATTGTATTTTGTGACATACTTTAATAAGTCAGTATAATCTTCATTTTGTTTCTATGCTACCCTTGATCCCACTTGTTTTGAAAATTATTTCTGTATATTATGCAACTTGGAGTTCTATCCGGTTAGTCATGTTGCTTTCTATGCTCTTTCGTGACTAATTTTCATCTTCTATCACACTGCATTCAGCCGGAACTTTATTATCTGGCTTTAATTAAATAATTCTTGTATCTGATATGGTTAAACAAAAGTATATAAATTGTGGCTGTGCATCTTTGAATAATGAAGTTGCCAACAAAATATCTTCAGGTTGGTATTCATCATGAAATGACATCAAATGGAGAAACACTGGAAACCTGGGAGCACTGGACAGCTGTTTCGTCCTAGTACACAACTCCTCAGTAGTGCGTACCCATGACCTCACCAGAAATCGGAAGCAGGATGTTCAGGTTCTGCGACCAGTACTTTACAATTGAGCCTGTAAGTCGGAACCCGATGGTCTAAATATTTCTTCCCTGAACTTCTCATTTTATCTAATTCATAGTTACATCGGTAGTAAGATTGGAAGTAGATAATTCAGTGGATAGATCTCTTTCCTACTATCTAATTATTGAAGCTGTGAGTTAGCTTTCGTTAACGCCTTTTGTCACAATCTCTACTGTTCTCGATAATTCGTAAATATGAGGGAATGAGACAGTTAAAAAAATGGTAGATAGAATCTGGTTAGCACTGAGGACTAGACTCTATTATATTGATAACACCATAGTGACCAATCAATGTATCTAATCCAGCCCTAGCGGAAGTCAGTCACCGCTCGAATAGCTCATCTGTAAAATCGCTGACTGCAGTTCTCTTTGAATCCCACAGTCGATATTGTTGACGAGTACTAACAAGTGTGAAACTTAGATTTCGAAGTATTTTACTCATTGCTCCAGGCACGTAACAACAAGCAGGGGTGGCATCTTGATGATACGTCTCCTAGCTTGGTGATAACAAAAAGCGACTGATTGGCACTTATCAGTAGACAAAACTAAACTGGTTTCTGGCCAGTCAAAACAATCAAGATCAGTGAATTTACTCAGAAATAAGACGATTATTATATGTAGGTAACTGGTTATATGAAATGATAAAATTTCTCATGATGACAAACAGCAGTGATGAGAATATATCATTACTATGCTAAACGTGAACAAACAAGAAATGGCTTTTATTTAAAATATTGGGGATTAGGATAATAAAAAACAGAACAAGCTGCTGTTAGGAGAAACCTGACAATACTATATCAAATCACCAAAATACTACCTGGAAGGGAAGAGATCAACTCAGATGAAACCAATGAAAGATAATGAAGGAAACCTAGTTACCAAAGAGGAGAAACAAACGAAACGATGGGATGAAAACTTCGAAGAGCTCTTGAGTCGACCGCCATCAACATACGCAACTCATCCAGAGATACCACCAGCAGCCCAGCCATAGAACTACCAGTGAACACAAGCCCTCCGACAAAAGCAGAAGTGAAGTCCTGAACGTCACAAAGTATCTGAAATCCAGGAAAGCAGCAGGACCAGATGGAATTCCCCCAGAAGCACTGAGAACAGATACAGAGACAACAGCGGACATGCTCACACCATCATTGCAGCAGGTTTGGAAGGAATGGAAGGTACCTGCTGATTGGAAGATGGGCTACCTTGCCAAGCTCCTGAACAAGGGAGACTTAAGTCTTTGCAAGAACAAGAACTGGCGTGGAATCATGCTACACCCCTGTCCACTCCAAACAAAATATTAGGCCGCATCATCCTGGAGAGACTAGAAGATGTGCTGGATTAAAAATTACAACCAGAACAGGCTGGCTGGATTCAGGAAGTACAAATCATATCTGGATCAAATTGCAACGCTACGCTACAGCATCATCATAGAACAGAGTATAGAACGGCAGTCAACTCAACTCCACCTCAAATTTATCGACTTTGAAAAGGCCTTCGACAGTGTCGACAGACAAGTAATTTGGCAGGCAGCTGCTTCAACACTACGGTTCTAGTGCCACAAACCTTTATCAACCTCATTCAACAGCTGGCTATATGACGACGCCACATACCAGCCAAGTAATTCACAATGGGAAGCTCAGTGACGCCTTTGAAGTGAAGACAGGAAGGAGTAAGACAAGGCCGCCACCTACTATCATGCATGATCTTCCTGATTGTGGTCGACTGGATCATGTAGGAAACTGTGAGGAGCGAGAAGAGGGGGATACGCTGGCTGGACCGATGAAAAGACCTTAGGAGATTTGGATTTCGTCGACGATGATTTGTGTCTAATATTGCACAAACTTGAAGATCTACAGGCGAAAACTAACAAGTTGACAGAAGAGGCAAGGCAGTGAAACAGGACTTTACGTGAACGTAGAGAAGATGGAGGTTGTGTGATACTCAACCTACAACAATCACCAATCACCATCAACAAGAGAAACCTAAGGAAGTAGCCTCTTTCACCTATCTAGACAGCATCGTTTCAACTACAGGCGAGGCAGGCATAGGCCAGTTGTGCGTCCGAGGCGAGGGTGACATGAACGAGATCATGTAAGGAAGAAATGAAAGCTTGTGGGCAGTCGTGGAGCCAGGTTCAAAAGATTGCAGAGAACAGAGTGGAATGGAGACGTACTACTGAAGGCCTATGTTCCATTAGGGACCCTAGGGACAAATAATAATAATGGGATCATGAAAAGAAAATAGATTAAACAAGTGGTTGGTCAGTTGGTAGAGGATGAGGCCTGAAACAGGGTTGTCATTGGTTCGATTCCGACAGCGGTTCAAATCTTCATTTCAACTTCAATGATTACGCAGTATAAAAAAGCGATGTTTGCTTTCACGCACCATCGAGAACTTTCCTCCGAAATGTCAACAGCTTTGCAGATACGCAGGTTGAAACATTCAACTAATGTTCGTTTGTGAAAGGATAATATATACTACCAAAAAAATATTTGACTCCAAATTTTGTTCCTCGTGCTTCGATAAAAATGTATGGTTGAACTGCTTCTTGTTTATAAACTGTTATCATTTTCTTCGACCACAACCGGAAGTGTGCCAAGTAGTTCAGAATTAAGGTTCACATTTTGAAGATCATTAAGCTTGACACTTTAGGCACAGATGAACAATCATGCATGAATCAAAAAATGTCATATGTGATAACTTGCTATTATACTAGGCACTAGGAGGAAAGGAATTTCAAAGCTGATGTAAGAAAATTGTTTATAATGAGTTGATAGAGATGATTTTTCTGATCCTAGAGAAATTAAGACTGTATCATGGTTCATAAATAACGATGCATACTCATTTTCAATAACGGTTGTTCTTACAACAAAAATTTCGATTCAGTGAAGTAGATAATTATTACATTCATATATGATGTATTATGCATAGCTATAAAACTTTATTTGATACACTATAAGTAGGGAATCCAAAAATGATTTTTCATGTCACTCTTGAGATGCAAACTCACCACTTCTATTGTTTGGATCCCAAGCGCTCCTTGACCAAATCATGTGCATAATTTAGTCTTACAAAGTTCCCTCAAGAACTGTTTATCTTCCTAGTGGTCAGACCTCTTATTTTTTTTTATGATAAATATAGGTTTAAGGCTTACAAACGTGATTGGCAAACCTAAATAAACGCCGGAGACTTGAAAGCTGAATTAGATTTTTTATAATGATATACTGAACAAATTATTTTAGTCTGCTATGTGACTTCATTTTTAAACGACAGGAAATGCAATATCTGGAGGAATATGGATTTCACAAGACTTTCTGCTAATTCTGTAATGTCATTTCAACACTAAACAATGCAGCCTGATAATATACGTTTGACAGATAGACTTCACTTTAAATTCAGAATCTAAATGCACATTACTTACTATCAGATAAAGAATATGTGTTGATTAAAATATTCAGTTTACTGAAATAGAAAAACAAAGGTTATGTGGTTGCTGTTTGCATATTTTAAGGTGATGAATGCTCTGGTTCTACATTCTTGATGCGTTATTCGGAATGTAATCAATAATAATTGTGTTACAAATAAGGTGACAGTAATGAAGAGTTGTTTCTTACATAAATTTACATTACACGAAGTTGTGATGCTTTAAAGCGAAAGAAATTATATTGATCTTGGTGACTAGCAGAGGAATCCAGTTCGTACGTTTCGCCTTATCTAGGTCTCGTCAGCCGGATGTACCTGTAACTCAGTGAGTGATGTCACTCCCATTGAGTCTGAAACTCAGTATGTATTGCTTCAAACGCCTAGGCACTATCCACTAGGCCACTGGGGCACGATAGTCACCTCTTGTGTAAAGCGTATCAGATGTTTTCGTTATAATATTTGTAATAATAATATTTGTATGCAAGGTCGAATTGCTCAGCCTCCGTTAGCAGATGGGCGCTTATACCAAATAGGATGAAACACGCGTCCTTGATTCCTCTGCTATTCACTATAATCAGTATAACATCATGAATATCCGGCAGTATTGAGCCACCTCTATTCCAGCCCATCTCCCGACAGAGGTTGAGCAATTCATCCAAGTATTGCAACGGGAAATTACAAGTGTCATAACAAAACGAATCGTGTACTGAACAAAAGAATGTTACTACATTCCTGATCAAATATTTCATAGTTTAATCATTTGCCATGATATAGTACTAAAAAGATCCCATAAGCACTAATTAACTACTTCATCGGCAATAATAAGGCGTTTTATAAAACTACTACTTGTTTTAAACTGTGATTGAGGTAGCAACTGTTATGAGCGTTGTTATGGTTCATTGTGATCAAAAATTCATCTATCTATCATAAATCATTTTTCGATTCCACATTGGTGAAGAATTATGAGAAAAAGTTGTAGAAAAGCAGAATTATCCAGTGATCTTCTGTTAATTTTATAAAGTTGAGAAAACTAAAAAAATTTCTGTCATTTTCTAGCATGATGATTTAGTTGCTATTATAACCTGTTCTTGAGGTACAATTTCAGTTCATAGAAAATTTTCATTTTATTTCTTCCTCAGCATTCTTTTCTCAGTCAGACCTAACCACACTTTTATCTGGCTTATAGATCTGGGTTAGATGTATTTGTAAGCATTAATTTCACAACAGCGAACCAAATGGTATAGAATACTCATTGATCAACTGAACTGATCTGAGATAATCAGTCACAAAACCTCGCCACTGACGCACAAATGGAAAACGAACTGATGTACAAAAACGGGATAAATGTTGAACAAAACTGATATTTTGAGTAGATCCCATTAGTAGACTTCACACTAAATGTTTTCCATAAATATACCAGTGGTTGAAATTTATTTTACAAATGTTACATTGTAGATAAATGGTAGTGAATGGTCGTCAATATCCAATAATCACTTTGTCAGTATGTCAATTATTTCAGGAAGTTTTGCGATTATGAGCAATAAACTGTGCTCAAAACGTCATCATTGGGTAAGTAATACTGTTTAACAGTTTGATGCATGTAAGGAAAATAACTATGGTGGGTAAATTTAATTGGTTGTGGCTAGCAGAAGAATATAGGACGCGCGTTCCGTTCTATTCCAGAGTAATCAGCTGCTCCCCAACCAGGTACTATCGAGGAGTTCGCATATGAGCCTATATGTAAACAGTGGTCAGCCATTTCGATCCAGTATAACAACGAAAAACTACAAGTATATCAACAAATAGTAATATGATGGATAAATCTGAAGAAAGAAGAGTTACTTTACAACAAGACATCTCAATGTGGTAACAAGCAACAATTTTTTCCATTCAAATTAGAGTAAACATGAAAACAGTCAAAATGAGTATGATTTGACGAAATGAATTCCACCGGTCTTCAATCTATTTATGTTTAAATTATTTTATGACGATCGATGACTGGTTAAAGAAGAGAGTAGTCAGTTTATATCATCACTTCGTTTTAATAGTCTAAGAGTACACAAGTTAATTTAATTGTCTTTGCACTAGTTCAAAGTAACAATGATTACAATTGACAGTATAGAAATATGTGAAATCCAAAATATGTGATTTCAATAAATAAACATGCATCTTTATAAAAGCTGATAATAGAAATAATTTTCAAGCGTTTAAATTGAAGTAATCAAGGTGTTTTCGGTATCCGAACTGTTAACTGGATTGCTATAGGGAATGACTAGTTCAGTTGCTGCAAAGTGGTAATATTTCAGTACTGTTTGTTTTTGTGCATTACAATTCTAAAACATAAGTTAATTGTCAGATTATGAAGCTTCAACTACAGTCTTAATTCTGATCTTTTTCTCTTTGTATGAATCCCCTAACTGCATACTACGAAACATTTTATATAAAACTTTTACGTCATAGAAACAGACTTAAGTGGCCTAGTGAAATTGCCTAACAACAAAGAGGCAAAGAGTTACAAAGAATACATTGATACGCAATGTTTCTCAAAGAACCTCACGGATAATAAAATGCCTGACCATTTTATGATTACCACTGAAAATGAAGTATGCAGTTTGTTAAAAACAGACCTTTACATAGAAGCCACTTTCTGTCTCAAATTTCAATCAAGAGGATGATTTGTAAATTATTTCCTGCAACTTGTTTTGAAACAAATGAGAAGGTTCACTTCTACAAATTTATTTACTTATGTGATCAGAATAACGAAGAGTTTATGGTTTCGATTGGAAAATAATCATCGAAATACAACTTGAGTGACCAGTTGCACATTGAATTCAGGGATTCCCTGATTTCTAACAGAAACATTTGGTAGCTAGAAAAGACACTTGAACCAATGCCTTATCTTAAAGACGTTCTGAATATTAGTATTATCTGTCAGGAAGTAGCCGGTAAATAAACAAGAGAATCCACTTTACAAACTGGTGTAGTGTTATCCAGAATTTGTTATACTACTATAAAACTCCAGAAGTTCAAGATGTCAGAATGTTGCAGAATACGAGTGTGGGAAGTCACGTAAGCACTTCAATGTCAACGTCTAATTCATGATCTAGCAGTACATCCCAACTTCTCCGCTAGAATTGTAGTTCTGAAGCACTTTTGTTTTTCTCAATACTCAGTATCATAAATGTGAAAAAGGTGAACTCATATGCACTATCTAGAAATGTTGAAACGCTCTGACTACCGGGATTCCCCATATTTTATTTGACCTATCATGTAAGATGGAGTTGCTATTGTTCCTAGCAGTAAAAAATAGTCACAGCAAATTATTAAGCCAACCCTCACCAAGGCTGTATTTTTACTATCTGAGGAAGATTTATTACCTCTTTGTACCTAGGTACAAATAAAACAAGTATTTATGGTGATAAATTACCCATTGTCAGTATGTTTGATATTCATCAGAGGAAAGTAACTGGTAGTTTCTTCTGTTATTTCGTGTAGTTTATTTTTACTAAGAATACAAGCTCTGAAATGATGGGAAATGGAATAAAAGTTCCTAAGTTTTGGACATAACAAAACTCTTCGCCATAATTCACGCAGTGAAACTTTTATGAAAGAAATTTAATCACACTTGCAAAAGTTTGTGGGTAGCATGATCACTTAACAAATGACGTATAAATAAAAATTCTGCCTTCTTAAAATGCGGATTGACTGCATGTGGTAAGAGACGATCAGTTTATCAGCATTTGTTAATTTTAATGTATTCAAATGCTCATGTGTTAAGACGGACAGACAGACAGACAGACAGACAGACAGACAGACTGACTGACTGACTGACTGAATGAATGAATGAATGAATGAATGAATGAATGAATGAATGAATGAATCAACGTAGAACCTGGCACATACGTTCATCAGCTCAATTTGTCACACTTCACAATAGTACATAAAAAACAGTTGGATGGAAAAGTAGTTACATCAAAGATAAAGTAGTGTGAGAGAATAAACAAGATCAATATTCCAGTTTTAGAAGATGTCAAGGAGTGAATACATCTGCGTGACTGTGACCGATTTTCACTTACGTCACCAAAATTTCTCAACAACTGATTCATTTCGTTCCTGAGACCACTGTCAACCAGTGTACATCGCTCCATACGAATCAAACCAATAATTAGAGACTTTATTGACTGGTACCACGTCGTGGTCTGGCCACCCTCAACCCTCTTCCAACTTAATCAAACTTCCCCTTACCTGGTAGGCCGTGGTAGGCGGTCGGTTATCATGCTCAGTATATGTGCAAGCCATTTTAATCGACTAAGGCTCACAACCTCATGAATCGATTTACCTGTCTTACCTAGTATCCTTCGTCTGATATCAACATTGCTGACATGATGCATCAACCAAACGTGAGCGATACCACAAAACACCTGTGATCAGAACGCTGCGATTTGGCAGATGCCAAACGGCCTTACATATTAGAGCTGAGATTTTGTCGGCAACTAGCCTGTTTGGGTTTCTTCAACTCCTCAAGTAGCTGAAGTGATCGACACATTGTACCACTCCACTCCCTACCAATAAACTGGGAATACTTGCAGCAGACCAGTCCCAGAGCGTCGTCTTACATTTGACAGGTGCGAAAGGTATACCAGCCAAGCATACTCAGATTTCTGCTCAACGAGTTCACAAGACCCTGCATTTTGTCAGCGTCTTCATTTAGTAGGGCAATGTCTGCCGCATACTTCACATCAATCAGATGACCTTCAGGGGTAAGTTAGTCCCTGTGAAGTCGAACTTACCTAAAGTTATGTCCACTAATACGTCTATGACGAAAACTACAAGAAGCTGTAATGATTGTTGTTTAGCGCTTAATACGTGCTAACTGCGGTAAAGCTTCTCCCAAGCAGTGGAAGGTGGTTATTCTAAATAAACCACTTATCAAAGAGAGTTGAAAATGTATGACTATAGCTTCACCATGACTAATCATTTACAATGCCTAGCAATAAGTTATCGTCGTTTGAATTAGCAATCTCATCTGCAGTATTTCAAGTGATGAATAAGACAATAGCTTGATTATAAGATGTGGAACCTTATTAAAATGACGTTATAGGTTGTTATTCTAATAATAAATTGCATTCTTGATTTCTGAATAGTGAAAATGGAACTGTTAATATTTACGAAACGTTTTAAACTGAACCAGTTTTGATGGATTGTTCAAGATCACCCAGCAAATCGAGAGTGTAACCTTCCATTAACTAGCTTAGTTCAAAAAATGCTTAGTAATTTGAATGTATAATCATCTTTAGCAGGTATTAATTATAATTTCAGTCAGAAGATTTCATGTAGGGGTACTGTAGTCAATGCTATCCATAATAAAACGTTTCAGTAGTAGGTGGTACAACACCGGAAAACACTAGAGTTAGCAATTACCGACTGACAAAGTTAATCCAACGGGAGGGGATGAGCGGAATAATGCCTAGTACAAATACATAAAAACCAAGAATAGTGCACACACGCATGATGAAAAGCAGAACTTTTGTTGACTGGAAGAATCGCATGCTGTTAATCTTGGGGACTAGTGAAACTAATCACTTCATTTCTTCTTTTTATAAATACAGATTATTCTTGTTACCAGGAATGTTTCATTTCAGGTTCGTGCATGATAATAAAATGCTAGCTGGATGAGGGTGAGCAATTTAAAATTACGTTTTAATAAGGCTAGTTTTAAAAAGCGCGATTATTAGACTATACTGTCGAGTATAGTGAAATACTGAAACTATGCCTTCTGGCTACACCGTTCAAGTCACGAAAATTAAGCTGAAATCAGATTTTAAATTTTCGTAAAATTATAATACGGTGATTAAGGATTTTTTAGGGACTATGAGGAAATAGCGTAACAGTGATGTGGTCATGGCGGGATTTGTGCGAAAATTGAAGCGGAAGGTACACGAAATGTGCCGGAGAAATACAGTTATTTTGCAAAAAAACCGAAAAGTTTCCACTGCAATGCGGAATTAATGTATGAGGTATGGTAGAGAACCAAGGTTACTAATAAATAGTAAAATCTGTTAGCAGCAACAAAATGGGGCGTGTTTAAATTGGTAATTTAAGGGGAGGCAAGTTATCAAGAATACAAGAATTAAGCAAAAGGCGGGCTTTACGAAGTTTGAGCATAAATAAAGTAAGAAATAAAAACCGTTTACGGTGATAAAACGACTGAATTTTGTAGTTAAGAGAATACAATAAGAGGCGGTCCAAGATTTGGAAAGCTACTTTCAAAGTGGGAATGACAGTATGTGGTGACTGAGGAGCATCATGCTGTCTACAAGATCAAAAAAGGCGATAAACAGAAATAGTTGCAAGCCAAACAACTTCTGAAACGGGTCCAGTAATAATAAAAAGGAACTGGAGAAACAGTTAGAGTAGGCAATGTTGAGACGACCTGTAAATCTGCAGAAACAGACTTTTGATAAGGGGATGTGTGTCGTGAATGCTATTTAAAAGATTGTATATCATTAGCATGTGGTGAAATAGAGTAAAACTGAAGACTAGATAACTATTTATTGGAGTGGTTTCTTAAAGGAAGAAGGGATGGTATCGAAATAGAATGTAGACGCCAACAATACTGCACACAGGAATGACGAAAAGTAGGATTTCCGTTAATGCTACTTTATTGTGAGGTTTCATTTTATTTATTTTCAGTAATTGTAACTTTTCAGTTGAGTACAGTACAGTAACATATTTTGAGGTTAATAGGGATTTTATACTTAAGGTAACATTCATGAGATTGATGTCAGTCAATGATGATGATAAATTCTACATTGATATTTTTACAACCTATTGAAAACAACCAGAGATTCTGCTCAAGAAGGTTGAATAAGACCGAATTCAAACCGATCTGATATACGGTTTTCATGATCTAGACCATTATCAGTTACCATGAGAATTTTTATCCATATATTGCACCAATGCTTTATGTATTAAAGTAAAATTTATTAGCTGGGTTAGTAGCTCTTTAAACAACCATCAACATCATTTCGCAACAGAAGTACTACCTAATTTGTAACATCAAACTTGATTAGGCATTTTGCGACTAGTTCAAACTTTTAACATATTGACAAACATCCGAACAGACTACACAACTCGCCGTCAGAAGCATGTTTCAACTCTATTTGGCTTGAATTCATACTTCTATTTTTATGTTTACCTCCGCAGTCAGCAATTTTTTCCTATCAAATAGGTCAACGTTGAGTTCAGTGTAAGACCGGATTTTGACTAAAGGGCCAACCACAGTAAGCAATGAACCCAACATTGGGTCATAAATCTGATATAGAGTCGAATGTAGTGAATATGGAGTCAAACTCCGAGTCACTGTTTTAGTCGGGCCAATGTGGCTGGTTAAGTGGACAGAAATCAGTACGTGAAGGCAAACGTAGAACGATAAGATAATTTCCCTTGGGTATTCATACTACTTACATTTTTCAGTAGGCTATCAGATCTATCCGTGTTAATTTTGCGCTTTCAACAGTACACTAGGATAACGCATCATAGAACACGGTTAAGCAGCGGGAATTATTTTCAGCGAATTCATTTTTAAAAGCTACACAGTAGTAGAATTCTACTTTTTCTGAAGAGTTGTAGTTATAGTAATTTGGTTGGTTGTGACTAGCAGAGGAATCCAGGACGCGCGTTCTGTCCTATGTGGAACTGGTCAGCCGTGACCTGTGGGGTCAACCAGTTGGAAGTGAAGTGGATGCTAACTGAAGACCTCGGGTGACAGTAGCGCTATTTCGTGAATTGATAGAGGTTGGAAATTGTGAACCGCTGGAAACCAACCCAGTGGCTGAATGGTTAACGCGTTCGCCGTGAAACCTAAAGGTCCTGAGTTCGATCCATAGCTGGGTCATGGGTGCGCACTGCTGAGGAGTCCTATTCTAGGGCGAAACAGCTGTCCAGTGCTCCCCAACTAATGTCAATACATGATGAATACTACTTCTAAACAGACTTCTATATTTTATTAAAATCTACCTTTCCAGCTGAAATGGGAAAAAAGTGATTGCTATTTCCATCTTTTCTAGGGTGGCTTTTGAGTCTCCCCTAATCAAACTTATTTGTTCTAGGATACTTTGTCATCCTAGACGAAATGAAGGTACATAACTGGTCATTTAAGTTGTTGTGACGTCACCCTAAATTGGGAGTAACTTAAAGGCCACCCTAGCAACTCCTAAGTTAGCCAATCAGGTTTCAGTATTCCTTCTAGGAAGGTGGTTTTTCATAAAATTGAACAACGTAATTGGTTATCTCAGCAGTTGCTAGAGTGGTCTTTAACGTCACTCTTACATTTTCCCAACATTGGTTGGAGTGACTTCACAGGCCAGTCTAGCTGCTGATGAGACGGCCAATTAAATTCTTATATTTTATGGAAAAGTTCTTTCTAGGGCGAAATGGCGAAGCCTGATTGGTCTGTTCAGCGATTGCTAGGGTAGTCTTTAAAGCCACTCAACTTTTTACATGCTTCGCAAAATTTTGCCCTAGTGACAGGCCAATGTTTCGATTTTAAAACACAACTGGCTGAACTGGGGTAAATTTAACGGTCACCCTAACAACTGCCAAAATAACTAATCAGGTTGCGGTATTTTGTCTAGGAAGACAATTTTTCGTAGGATAGAAAAACATGATTGGTTGTTTTATCAGTTGCCACGGTGGCCTTTGAAGTCACTCCTAAACTGTTTGCGCGATTTATATGTTATAGCACACAATAATACGATTATTATGTAATGTCTATCTATATATATAAAAGGATCTGTTTGCTATCAAAAAATAAATCTCACTTTTATGCCTTCATAAAATTGAAGGCTCACATCATATTACACAAGCTATTAAAATCCGTTTTGTTTGAAATACAGTTTGGAGATTATCGTCGCCATTGTTGTTTCTAACTGTCACTGGTCCAGGATACGGCGTCATTTTTTAAACCTTATTGCTAATTACAGCAAAAATCAAATATCTGCAGAGATGCAATCCAGTTCTATTGTTCCCAGCGGAAGTTGAAAACAGAATGAATTAACTGTATTCACTTACCTAGAACGTTATAAGTCATAAGGTTCATCGTTCAACGAAATTTGACTACACAGAAGGGTTGACGTTTATTGACCGCCATACTTTTCCATCCTTCCCCCAATTCATTTAGGACAGAGGAAAAAATTAGAAAGGAAAAATGATTGGGTGACTCCTCCTGTTAGAAGATGAAGTGTTTGTGTAGCCAAGTGGAATTTCTATTGGACTAGAACAGTTATGTGTTGGGATCTCATTACTTTAGCCCAGATAAGCTATCTACGTTTAGACTGACATAAAAAAATCATGATCGCTTGTCATATGAAACCACTTTTGAGAAAGTAGTCACCATCCGGTTAAGATTGAATCCAAAATTAATGTAGAATTTGTAGAGATTTTTATTCTGTAGACACAAGGCTGTGTAACATTTCAGAAAGCGTTTTTTAAAATGTATATAGTACAATTTATAACTGTTAATGTGGTTTCCAAAAAAATCTATATCTTAAATGAGAAGTTTCGCTGACAATAATAAGTTTTTATTTTGGTAATATTTCCAATGAAATTAATCCCCGTTATCATAGTAAGAGTTGGAATATTTTAATAATATTTTGCTACATATATAACCGAAATAAAAGCATTATCATTGTGTGTAAACTTTCCATTCAAAATGTACTTATATTATTCTATTCCATAAGACACAAACTTTTCACCGTTATATTCAGATTTGAACGTATCCTGACCAACAATGGACCGAATGGTTTGGAAAAACCTGAGAATACGCCACTAACTGTGATTTTAAGGATGATGTTAGTGAAAAACTGATTACTCAGCATTGGTAGTTCTGACCCACCTTAAGGTACTCATCTGAAACCGGTGCTGATTGAGTAATTACGTTGAGATGGACAAATTTACGGAAATGCACTTCCGTGTCTGCCATAAAATTGCAACTGTGTACCGTGCCCTTCGAAACTTTTTACTAAGAGTGGATTTGCTATTAAAGGTAAAGTATGACAGCGGCGGGACTATTTTATTTCAGCTGTGATTTAAGCGACAGGATTATATAATTTCTCATGCTTCAGAGAAGTGAAGGTGCTTATGAGTTGTCATTGTTATCAAATAACTACAGTAAATGGACTTATGAATACTGTGTAAGTATTCAATACTTTTGGATGAGAGGAAATACAGGGAACTTCTTATAGCCTTCCAATCATGGTTAGCAATTTCAGAAAGTATCCTGATTTCACTAGTTAAATTCCTTGACCCTAGTAAATGCATGGATTCCGTCGAGAACTTTCATACTCGACGAAATGAGACAGCTTAAATGGAGTAGATCAACAAAAAATTTACAAGTGCAATACTGCTTGAATTGAAAATGTCTCCTTCCGAAGCGTTTGACCGATACGATGTGGAAGCTAAGAAAGAATATGTTGCGATTAACCTTCATGACATCTTCATAACTGACTCCAAAAACATAGGCGATACGTAGCGCAAAAGGCAGCCAATAGAGAAGTTGTCTTCAGATCATGATTTATGCATGCACTGACATCAGAACCTGATTGGAGAAATTCGACGTCATACAACAAATCGGACTGGTTCATTTATGGCTTCATTTTCTGAGAGTTTTGTAAATACATATATATCAAGTATTTGTCTAGTAAAGTTGTCGTAGTTGTTCTTGCAGTCACAGGCCGTCTTTGTCTCCTGATTTTTGCGGCTCAGTGAAGCAGAAGGTGCTGAGGGAGGTCAATCGTAAAGGTATTCGGTTGAGGTGTTCATTGAGTCTCAGTATCATTATACCCACGCCCGTAATTCCACTCGGTCTCAATAACAGTTTGAGGCAAATGTTTTAGGTCATCATTGTCAATTGATTTCCAATCATAGTAGCAAATTTTTCACGGATCTACGTAATTCAAAGTGAATTTAAAAAAATTCACAAATACTCCAGCTACAAGTAACATGACGTTTATTACAACTGGTGATTCTCGTGAAAATCACACATACAGTTTCATTAGTCCACTAAAAACTTATTACAACATGAAGGTTTTAACATTACGGTTACTTTATTCGGCTGCATTTACGACCGTTTCAAAGTTTTATGTGAGGTTGGAATAGTCTCGCCAAGTAAAATTTTAAATTTCACCCCATACGTAGAGTTCAGGTAACTAACATGAATAATTTTGATGGATAATAAAAGTGCATTCAACAACGTTACTAAAAATCTTTCAGGACGGAAGGTAATTCATTGAGGTTATTTCAGCAAACAATGTTTGAACATGTATTGGTGATTTACCCATTCAGAAATGCAGTTGATAAGTGCGCATTGTGCTACATTATTTGGAAGGGTCATCGTTTCTCTCGTCACCTGACTACACAGAGGTTGGCCTAGTCGCGGGGGAATTTTCGTGAGACCTAAAATATACAGGTGGCATAGTCCTGTTAGGTGAAGATGCTGACAAGATACAGAGTCTTCTAAACACTGGGTGACAATTTGAGAATGTTTGGGATGCGTTTCTCACCATCCAAATACAAAACTGTTGCTCCAGGATTGGTCTTCAACGATGCCTCGGCCAACAATAGAGAGTGTAGTGATTGAGTGTGTCGACCACCTCACTTACCTGGGAAGTAGGATCAACCCTGGTGCCTCGGTGGCCGATGAAATCTCTGCACGGGTACAAAAGGCTCGACGGGCTTTCGCCAACTTACGCCACCTGTGGTGCCGCCGTGATATCGGATTGTCTATTAAAGATCGCGTGTACTGCACAGCAGTCTGGTCTGTTCTACCGTGTGGTTGTGAAACATGGCCATTGAAGGTGGAATACATGAGAAGGCTGGCTTCAGGTGTTTGACCACCATTGCCTTCGTAGTATAGGCCGTATTCGTGGTGTCACCACGTGAGTAACGCAGAATTCAGGTGTAGAGTTCTAGGGTGAAGAGGTAAGTCAGTTGATACGCTTGTGAACCTTCATCGACTGAGATGGTTGGTACACGTATTGCGTATGCCTAGTCGCCGATTGCCTCGTCACACAATATTGGCCGAAGTAGGTGTAGGCTGGCGAAAGGCCTGAAGCGACCAGACTAAAACATGGCATGAATGTATGAAGTGTTTGACTGTTGGTTTGAGTCATGTGGGGTGATGTAGACTGGGTGGTTGGGGTCCGCGGGACAAGAGGAAGCAGTGGTTGGAGACTCTAGATTATATGGCTCAGAACTGATGACAGTGGCGCAGATGTACACATACAATATCCTCATCTTAACGACGCTATACCTAGTCTGACCCTTTTGTCATTCCTCTTTGATTTCTTTTCGTACTATATATTTCTTTTGACTGCATTCACTTATCTTCATCCTTCACCTGGCTACCTTTCTACTTGATATACTGATATGAGCTGTGGCCACTAGGACCTTTAAGCAGTAATGCCTGGTCCTAGGTTGATCGAAATGGATGGATGGATGAAGCTGATGTCGATAACTACGAACTCGTAAAGAAAAAGGTTCTCATTATTAGTCTTATAGGTGCCGCCAAAACCCAAAGGATCAAAACAATTTTCAGAAAACGGGGAACGAGGTGTCTGCTGAAAAATCGTGTACGCCAGAACCATGAAGATCTCCAAGGGAAATTGTGGAGAGAACGTAACCATGATGGTACTAAAAGCATGAACCGAAACTTTGCGGTTGCTAAATTTAATAGACTCATAAGATTTACTAATTCACGAAAATGTTTAATAGATGTATATGTAGCGTGTATTTCACAATTAAAAGTGCTGTACCACACTTCCCATATGGAAAGACTCACCGAGAAGAAAGCAACGGGATTCTAAGCTATCGTTGCTGTATTTCATCATTGTTATGATAATCATATTATTATTACTTGTCCCTTGGGTCCCTAGTAGAACATAAAGCTTCAGTAGCACATCTCCATTGCACTGTCTTCTATGGAGTCTTTTCAACCTCACTCCACCACTGCTCAGAAGCTTTCATTTCTTCCTCACATGATCTCCATGTCACCCTCGGACGCCCAACTCGTTGTTTCCCCTTTGCATTCCACTCTAGCAACTGGCCTGGCGTGTGATATCCCCAATTTGTCTTCTCAGTGTGTGACCATTCTAACCCATGTCCACTTTCTTCTGCATATTTGTTGGGTGATGAGTTCTTGGTTAGTTCGTTCCCAGAGTTCCCTGTTGCTTATTCTTTCTGGCCATCTGATCTTCAGTATCAAGCATAGCTGGCAGCTGTTGATGAATGTCTGTAGTTTGCTGGAAATGCTTTTCGTGACACGCCAAGTTTCTGAACCATATAGAAGCACTGACTTGACGTTGGTGTTGAAAATCCGGATCTTGTTCTTTATGCTGAGTTGAGTGGAGTAAACCTCCACAGTGATTTCAGATTAATAAAAGCCTGTCTTGCTGTCTTTCCGATGCTGGCTTTGACATCCTCATGTGTGCCTGTGCCACCTGTGGTTGAAACAGTAAATCAATAAATATATGGTGTATCTTTGTCAACCGCTTGGTTGAGGTCGGTGGATGTCACGTCAAACAGTATCTCTGTATGTCGGAGGTTCGTAATGATCACAAGTAAATTGTTATCCGAGCACATTTGTAGCAGGCAATCTCTGCCATTCGTGTGTTCATCTGGGCTTCCGAAAGTGCCACCCAACTACCTTTCTGCCTAACTTAATCTACCCACTTGTGCATTGAAATCACATGCCACAACAACCACGTTTGGCTTTCAGTAGAAGTCTAGACATTTTTGTATAGAAATCATCTTCCACTTCATCCGAACTGCAGTGTCAATGGATGTATAGGCGCAGATTACAAAGAGACGATGGTGCGTTTCCCGATTCCTTTTATTCGTCACCGCACTGATCTTTTGGACGGCGCATAGGTAACTGTCAGCTGGGGTGCAGTCGAGCAGTGGAATTTCTGCCTCAGTACTTAATGCTCTACCTACATCTGCCACATGGTTTGAATTTGCTGTCGGATTTCGAGTGAATTGAAGGGTGAATTTCTCAGATGCACCGCATTGATAGACTGAGGTTACGTGAATAATCACACTTCGGCTCTGTATGTGGAGCTGTAGTCCATTGGTTTAGAGAATTTAGTTTCGACCAATGGATCACGTCTTTCAGCCCCACTCCACCACGGTGTTTGTGTAGGCTTGTAGTTTTCTTCGCCTATATACAATAGGTGTAACTCATTGCTTGTGGCACGTATGTACGCATGGTTCTTGAGTGTACTACGATAACGGGTCCTGTATACGTATCACAACAGCATACTGTCATGATCCGATTTGCTTCAGTTTTGGTTATTGAATCTTGCCAACCGATTCGACAAAGGATGCATACATTGAAATCACTAATGTTTAGTCTGGAGCACGATTTCTTGAGACTGGTGATGTTCCATAATGTCAGATTGTTATCAACAGGTGCATTTCTTGAAGGAATTAAGGGTAATGTTGGAATTTTCCCGTGAAGGAAGATTAGAAGCTAAGGATATGAAAGGTGGACAGTGATCTTAGGGAGCTTGTGTGCCGACAGAGTTGTCAGGGCGCTCAAATCTCCCCGGCAGATCACACCGTGGAAGGTTATTTTTTCTTGAGGCACTTGAAAAGGAAGTGAGGTCGGTGCATGACTGTAAAACCCAAGAGACTGATGCTTGTGGTCGGTCACACACGACGTTTTTAGAAGTTTGACAGTATTGTGTACTTCGCGTAAATCATATCGTCGACAACGGTATGCCATGGGGTACAAAGGATTTTGCCGTTTTTTCGGCCGACATTTCCTAATCGCCCCCTTCTTACACGAAATGCAGCATCGGCGTGGCACTGATGGTCATCCAACGGAAACGTTTTGCTGCTGTCAACCAACAGTATGAATTCACCTTCGAACCCTGATCACAGAATACAAATTTACACCATAATGGTAAGTGCTTTTCGTCTTACCACTACCCAACAGACGTTCCTGGTATGACATGATCTCTAGGGAACAAGCGTCCCATCAGCATAGCTAGTGAGGTCACTGTGGTATCCAAGTTCGACCACCACATTAAGGTTAGTAGCTATCGGTCGGATAACGTCTTACGGTACTATTTGGTCGTCCAGGCCAAAGTAGGTGGAGTACGATTTGAGACCAGGACAAACTGCTTGAAAGCTGATTACTCCTCAGAAACCCTTCAGTTACCTTGCACATTTGCCCAAGGTTAAAAGAATGCATGTTCTGAAGCATGCCTTGGTTTGATTAGTCTTCTTTTATTTGGCTATAAGAACAACAAAAGTGAATGGTCCCTCCTAATTCATTACAGTTTCATATTTACATTTTATTGTTCTGGACAATCATTGTTTGTAAAGATTTCCGTTGTTACTCTATACTTAACGACTGGAATCAATTATCTACTTGAAGTGACTGAGTTTTAGTTCAATTATTAAAACATAAATAGAAGTTTGTCTTTCACTGAGAAGAAAAGAGTGTGCCAAATCATTGACATTACTTTAAGAAACTACGTTCAAAGTGTTAGCTTAATCATCTGTCCATCCTACTTTAATGTAGTAGGGTCTGCTAGAGGAAATAACACCATAGGAATACAACTTGAGCGCCAAGGTAGATTTCATTTTAGTTTGTTTGGTTTTGTCTGGTCAATGCCAAGTCTGGTGTGCAAGACCAGATTAGGTTGCGGCGATGAGTTGTGCTTGAGTCATGGCTTAATCCAGTAAACAATACTGTTTCACTCTGACACAAAATTAACAGAATAAAATGGTAAGTATCTTAATCCTGAGATTTATTAAGGCATTGCAAACGCGTATAGAGACTCATCACAGAAGGCTTACACTAGGATGATATTTGTCAGTAGAAAATCTACCTTCGCTAATTATTACAATGAGTGAAATGCCTAAATTACGAAGGATCATTTATTTTCTGCACAAATTTCGTTGAATGAATATGCTTTGAAACTTTGTTCGAGATGAGGGGCGGGATAAAGAGAAGTTTATTAACGACCTCAACACTTTCTACATAAATAAGTAAGATAGGTCAAAGGCACTTATTCTTTAAACTCAATAGTTACGTTTCTAATGTGATGCATCCTGTTGACTTTGAAAGCGATAGTGCTATGGAAATAACTCTGTATACGAACAAAGTAGTCACCAGACAGAAATTTCGTAGATGGCATTATCTCCCTGTACAATAACTTCCAAGCCATTTAAATTGGACTTAAAGACAAACAACGAAATTAACGAAGAACTTCTCAGGGATTGTGAGTGTTCAAGTGTTAAAAAGAGTCAAAGAGTGAATACATCTTCGCAGTCATGACTGCTTTTCAGCCGTCTCACCGATAGTCCACAACCAATGACGCCTAACGCTTCGAGAACCCCAGTCAGCACGTGCCTACGCTGCTCACACCAACATTCGAAGACCTTATCGACTGATACCATGTCTCGCTCTTGCCACTGTGAGCCCTCTTCCAGCCTAGCATCGCATTTTTAGGCAGGCGAGGACTTGACATGCGCAGCATATATTCAATCCACCTCGTTCACTGAAGGTCTTGCCTTCTATGCCCAGTGCCTCAACATTGCTAACATGGTGATTCCGCCATACGCGAGTCATGCTTCGAAAACACCTATGGTCGCAAACCTGTAGTACCTCCACATCTACTTTTAACGGTAGTGTATCACAGATCCATAACAAGAAAGGATGGACTACAGTACAATATACTCGTCCTTTAATAGGTAATTCGATATCTCATCAGAGATGATGCAAGTTAGCAAATACCAAATAAGCTTTTTGTATTGCAGCTGAGATTTCGTCAGCAACTAGCCTGTCTGGACCAACGCAAATTCTCAAGCAAGTGAATTGGCCGACACCTGATACCACTTCTCCATCTCTAGTTTTGAAGTTGGTGTATTTTGTTTTCGAAGCAACATCTTATATTTTGCATGGCACCTAAGCGCTTAGACTTTTGTAGAAAGGATTCAGAAGACCGAGTTGTATAAACGTTCTGTCCAAAAGGACTATATTTTTTGCGTACTCCAGGGAATAGGTCAATCCGTGTGAATTTAGATATATTTAAGGTTATTTCTATAAGTGGGTTTGTAACAAAACAAAAAGGAACAGCGATAGTATACATCCCAACCGCACACCGAATGTCATCAATTCTGATGACCAATCTCCACAAACATACAGAGCCATGTGAGTTTGAGTAGAGAGCTTCGATAAGCATTATATACAAGCTAGATACTCTTTTCATAGTCAGCCACAACACCTCACTGTCGACAGAACCCAAAACCGCTTTCATGTCAAGAAATAGGGCAAGTGTCGGTTAGTATACCTGAGTTCCAGGACCTGTGGAAGGGCGGACATCTGGTCAATAACCCTCGTCCAGGTCTGAAACCTACCTGATTTTCTCCAGTTTGCTGTTCTCGAGCTTCAGTTGGGCGTCGGATAACTATGGATCTTAGACACATTGTTAGTCAAACTAATTCGCCCTTGACTGTCACAGGAAGACTTCTCTCCTTTCTTATAGAAAAAAATAATCAGTGAAGTAGATCACTGACGGGACAACCTATAATCCCTATACAGCACCCACTACCTCCGTTACTATAATTTGTAACGCCCGACATCCGTCCTGGAAAACTTCAGATGAAAAACCATTATGTCCGGCCGCTTTGCATCGTTGCTGGTTCAAACGGCCTTCTCAACTCCGAGGATATTTGGGGGACAGATATCTCTCATTCATGTTTGGGATGGATGCCGAGCAACTGAAGTGTGGCTGTGGGCCAGTTGAACTGTGCTTCAGAATGTTCGGGCTGACGTCCTAGCCGTTTCTGCTTAGAGGTTATCAGCGTCCCATCCCTTTCGGTGGTAGTCTCACCAATTATCGTCTTTTTATTGCCAGAATCATTAACAAGCCCAAGACGTTGCAGGGTGATTCATCTCTTTCGCTCTCGTCACCCATCACTGCTAACGATCGCTGCGAAGAATCTTGATCAATTTACACTTATGAGTGCACTTGAACGTTTTATTTTCTGTAGCAAAATTAACAGCTTTTCATAGGATTTATTCTTCGCACCATCCGAACTGCAGTCGGCAGGTGGAAATTAAAACTACGCATCGGTTAGTCCCACGATCTTTCCTAGTGCTTACACATCCATTTAATCGAACAGCACATGGATGACTGTTTACTGGAAACTAGTTGAGAACACTTTCTGCTCTACAACTAAAGGCTATGCTTACACGGCGAGTCCATGAGAGCTGGCCAATAGGTAGTCAAATACCCGTAAGGTGAATTTCCAAGATCCCCTACTATGACCAGGTGAGGTCAATTTCATAATCAAACTAACGTCCTACATATGTGTCTCTGAAACACTATATAGATCCATGGATAGAGATTCCAGGTTTTAGCGAACGATGCTTATTCTCTGATTTAGCATAGAGTTTGGACTTTTAAAGCCCCCACAGCAAGTCGATGACGAGGCCTTATGAAACTAGAAATTGTGTTGCTATAGCAACGGTCGCAGAGTCAGAGGTTGAGGAAGTTGTATGAGGGTTAATATTGGCATTAAAATATGAAGGCAAAGCAGACAGATGTGAGGAGGCGGGTTGTTTGATCGCTTCCATATTTGATTACCTATTTGACATAGCACACAGTGACACAACACCATTTACTGGATGACATTTCGAACAGAATTTATTGCTCATTAATATCAAAGTAATCATACAACTTTCAAACTTCTTTTATGTAGTCCAACGGTTCTTCATTCTTTTATCTTACAGGTAGTTGGGTTTTCCAGATGTATGAAATATGGAATGAATCATTCCTGGTACATGCACTAGGTGTTGACTCAATGGACAAAGATTCTGTGACCAATCTCTCACTCCACCCAGCTATATTGGGTTTTAGAATTGTCACCGTATCCCATCCTACAATGTGATTATGGGTCAATGCATGCAGAACGCCTGCTGAGTTTCTCCCTAAATTACCTATCGCAGGAGAGTCTACCATTGCACAATTTCGCTTAATTTTTGTGTTCTGCTATTCTGATTCACCCAGATCGGCTGCTTTGACCGATATACTTGACCTCACAACTGTTATATGATATTTGATAGATTAATTTATTTTTTCTAATTGGCTCCACTGGATCTTTCAGCTTACAAAGTTTCTTCCAGAGCGAGTTTGTGGGTTTAAATGCCACCCTAATCCTAGCATTGTTGAGAATTCTACGTAGAATTTCTGATGTGCCTTTTTCCTATGGTAACATGACAGAGGATTTGAACTCCATGTTGCAATCATGACTAACACTCCCACTCATTCTCTTATCAATCCTTATAAACTTTTTAATAAATTCCTGAGGGTAGTCATCAAGTAGTGTTTCTTGAATTTGTTTCAGTTCCTTATTTAGGTTTTCTAGCCTGATTACTTAGACATTTTATTGCGCCTTGACAGATATAGGGTGAGATGATGTGAAATTCATGTATCTATTCAAATCCGTTGGTTTTCTATGAACACTAGCTTCTAAGTTTCCATCTTCCCTCTTGATTTTGCAGTCCAACATAAGTAATTCGCCGTCACTTTCTAATTCACAACTGAATTGCATCTACTATTGAGTTAGTGTTTACGAATCTCTGGACGTGTTCTGATTTCAACACAGTAAACGTGTCATCTGCATATCGCCACCATACTTTTGGGTGGGTTGGAATGTTCGTAACGTTATTTGTTCCCTACTGTGCATAAATATGTCTGCTACAAACGGGGAGATTGAAGATCCTATCGCTACTCCTTCTGCTTGCTGATATAGTCTTGAAATTTGAAAAGTGTGGAAGTTAAACATAATCTTATCTCCAGTATAGTTTCTTCAATAAAACTTTAGTTCTACTACCGAGTTTATGGTCAGTTGTAAGTTCCTTTCTGAGTGCCTCAAGTGCTATTTTAATCAGTATATTTGTATAGAGAACCTCGCCTGGTTAACTAGTTCACTAGTTACTAGCCGGTCCTAAGCCCCCATAAAGAGGGAAGGTTGGGCATACGACTAGCAACCCTACCCCGTAAAACCAATCCAACCGCTAAAGAAACTTCAAAGCACAAACAAAATATAAAAAATGAAAACAAACTTATTCCCCGCTGGAATCGGAGAGGCGAAATGACGCCAGTTGGTGAAAGCCTGACTTCGGGAAGCCAATTGGCCGATGTGTCTTCTCTCTCTCGATGAAAGCGAAAGTAAACGTGGGGACATGGAATGTCCGCACGATGTTTGAACCCAGTAAGGCAGCCCAGATTGCAAAGGAGATGAGAAGGTATCACATCGAAGTGCTTGGGATTTGCCAAAGCAGATGGAATGGGAGTGGACTCTCCAAACTATCAACTGGAGAATCAATAATCTACTCCGATATTGTCACCCACACGACAACCACGAGCACACTGAGGGAGTGGCTATCATGGTGTCCTCAAGAGCATCGAAGGCTCTCATGCAGTGGGAACCAATCTCCTCCAGGATCATGACAGCAAGATTCAACTCAAAAGGAAGAAAGGTCACAATCATACAATGTTATGCACCTACAAATAATGCAGAGCAAGAGAAAAGGAGGATTTCTACAGACAACTTCAATCAACACTGGACAAGACGTCAGTTGGCGATATCAAAATTCTAATGGGCAGGGTGACATGAATGCCAAACTGGGAGGGGACAACACAGGAAGAGAACTAACCATGGGTCGAGAGGCGCTAGGTGAAATGAATGAGAATGGAGAATTGTTTGCAGAATTCTGTGCATTCAACGATTTGGTAATTGGAGGCAGTGTGTTCAGGCACAAAGATATCCACAAAGCGACATGGATTTCACCAGATGGACACACTAAAAATCAAATCGACTTTATCTCAATCTCAAGAAAATGGAGACGCAGTCTACTTAACACAAGGTCAAGAAGAGGAGCAGATGTAGGTCCACACCACTCACTGTCTAGTGCAAGGGACCTACCTTCCAAATCAAGTTAAAAGCCTTCAAGGAAGCTGGTGATAGACCTCAATTCAAGTACAACACTCGGAAACTGAAGGATGAAACTACAAAGGAGATCTTCACGGCAGCCAGCCATCAAGACAAAATGGGAGATATCGAGGAACATCCCTGAAGAAACCTGTGTGGAAGAACACTGGAAGTCTTTGAAAGCTATGTGGAAAGAAACCTGCACAACAGTATTAGGAAGGAAGAAGAAAGAAGACAAGGAATGGATCTCGACGGATACCTGGAAGCTGATAGAGGAGAGGAGGATGGTGAAACAGAAGATAAACCAGTGCAAGGACGCTCAACGACAAGAGGAACTGAACACAATGTATAAAACACTGAACAAAGAAGTAAAGAAGAGTGCACGCAAAGACAAAAGACACTTCTACGAAACACTGACTGGCAAGTGAAGCGGAACAGGCTGCAGGTAAGAGAGACCTGACGACATTGTATCAAATAACCAGGTTGCTATCAGGGAAGAGATCAACACAGATGAAACCAATAAAAGATGAAGGAAATTTAATTACGAAAGAAGAGAAACAGAGGAAACGATGGGCCGACCACTCCAAAAAGCTCTTGAATCGACCACCACCACCACCTGCACTTCGTCCAGAAATACCACCTGCAGCCCAGCCGCTGAACTACAAGTGAACATAAATCCTCCAACGAAAATGGAAGTCCTGAACGCCATAAAGCTACTGAAATGTGGGAAAGCAGCAGGACCAGATGGGATCCCGCCAGAAGCACTGAGAACAGACGCAGAGACAACAGCGGACATGCTCACACCACTATTGCAGAAGGTGTGGAAGGAAGAGAAGGTACCTGGCTAGTGATTGGAAGAAGGGTTACCTTGTCAAACTGCCGAAGAAGGGAGACCTCAGTGTTTGCAAGAACTGGCGAGGAATCACTCTCCTGTCCATCCAGAGCAAGCAAAATGTTAAGCCGCATCATCCTGGAGAGGCTTAAAGATGCACTGGATTCGAAACTACGACCGGAACAGGCAGGCTTCAGGAAGTACAAATCATGTGCAGACCAAATTGCAACGCTTCGTATCATCATAGAACAGAGCATAGAATGGCAATCACCTCTCCACCTCAACTTCATCGACTTTGAGAAGGCCTTTGACAGCGTCGACCGAGAAGTAATTTGGAAGCTGCTTCACTACTACGGAGTACCGCAAACCTTTATCAGCCTCATTCAACAACTATATGAAGATGCCACATGCCAAGTAATTCACAATGGGAAGCTCAGTGATGCTTTTGAATTGAAGACAGGAGTGAAACAAGGTTGCCTACTATCCCCCATGATATTCCTTATTGTGGTGGACTGGATCATGCAGCAAACAGTAGGCAGCGAGAAGAGGGGGATACACTGGACGACGGAAAAGAACCTAGAAGACTTGGATTTCGCCGATGACTTATGCCTAATGTCACACAAACTTGAAGATCTACAGGCGAAAACTAACAAGTTGATAGAAGAGGCAGGGCATGGCAGCGAAGACGGGACTTCAAGTGAATATAGAGAAGACAGAGGTGATGAAGATACCTCACCACCACCATCAACAACAACAACAAACTCCAATCACCGTCAACGGGAGGAACTTAAAGGAAGTAACCTCCTTCACTTATCTAGGAAGCACTGTTTCAACTGCAGGCGGGACGGACGAGGACGTCAAAGTCAGAATCGGAAAAGCAAGACAGGTGTTCATTAGTCTGAAACCAGTGTGGAGATCTTCTGCAATCAGCATGCGGAACAAGATACGGATTTTCAACACCAACGTCAAGTCAGTGCTTCTGTATGGTTGAGAGACTTGGCGCGTTACGAAAGGGATTTCCAATAAACTACAGACATTCATCAATAACTGCTTACGCTCGCTACTGAAGATCAGATGGCCAGAAAGAATAAGCAACAAGGAACTCTGGGAACGAACCAACCAAGAACCTATCGCCCAAAAAATATGCAGAAGGAAGTGGAGATGGATTGGGCATACACTGAGAAGGCCGACAGGGGACATCACGCGTCAGGCCCTCGAGTGGAGCTCCGATGGGAAGCGACGAGTTGGACGTCCGAGGGTGACATGGCGGAGATCGTGCGAGTAGGAAATAAGCGCTTGTAGGCTGTGGTGGAGCCAGGTTCAAAAGATTTCAGAGAACGGAGTTCACTGGAGACGTGCTACTGAAGCCCTATGTTCCACTAGGAACCCAAGGGACTAATAATAATAATAATATATTTGTATAGAGGCTTGCCACATCAAACTGACCATCTTTTCTCCCTCCTCAAAGTGTATATCATATAATCTGTGTTTCAATCCAAATGAATTGGTGAGCCTAGATTTTCAGCGATTTATAATACGACAGAGTATTTTAGTTAAATATGTAGGTAACTCGTATGTTGGTGTGTTTTTAAAGTCAACTATTAGCCTAAAAGGATAACTTCTTTTGTGAACCTTAATGGTATCATATATTCTACTAGGATTATTAGTTTCAGGCATGAAATCAAACTACTGAGACTCATCCAGAGATGACTTCATTCGGCGTATTAGATCAGCTGTGGGCGTTTTAATCATATTCATAACTGTGTCAGCAGGCTTTTTAATCCTCTCATATGGTCGTTTCGATATACTTATTATCTTTTTAAAAGAAGTCCTCCTTATCCATAACCACAGTTAAGTTGCCTCATTAGATTTGGTAGTGAGTATACTACTGTCATTTCTTAATTTTTTCAGCCCAAACATTACTGGCCTCGTTAAGTTCTTCCTTTCTTTTGGTCTTAGTGTCAGTGCACGTGCCTGATCAGCATTTGTTTTATCTATTGACCTTAATGCTACTTCTATGCTGGGTATGACATCTTAAGATTTGAGTTGAGCTACTGTCATGTCGAAGTTTAGTCGTCTCTTGAAAACTCTTACTTCAGTCGAGATAATTCTCTATTTGAGATCCTGATCACACACACTGTTCGATTGATGGTGTCTCATCTGTAACTTCGCTGTTTGTGGGGAATTTACCTCTCACTAGTTTGTTGAACTTTTTAGTTTGAGTCGTTTTGGATTTGTTGTGAGCAGCTGCTTTGGCTTTATTGAATGTTTCAAACAATTTTTAGTCTTTCTGGCTTATTAACCTCCACCAGTCTGTATTTCAGTTGTTCGATTTCATTTTGAATACTGACTAATTTCTTGATAATCCTGTTGAGTTCTCCTGGACATAGTTTCCTGACTTGTTCAACTGCAGCCGATCTGGGTGAACCAGAATAGCAGAACACAAAAATTAAGCGAAATTGTGCAATGGTAGACTCTCCTGCGATAGGTAATTTAGGGAGAAACTCAGCAGGCGTTCTGCATGCATTGACCCATAATCACATTGTAGGATGGGATACGGTGACAATTCTAAAACCCAATATAGCTGGGTGGAGTGAGAGATTGGTCACAGAATCTTTGTCCATTGAGTCAACACCTAGTGCATGTACCAGGAATGATTCATTCCATATTTCATACATCTGGAAAACCCAACTACCTGTAAGATAAAAGAATGAAGAACCGTTGGACTACATAAAAGAAGTTTGAAAGTTGTATGATTACTTTGATATTAATGAGCAATAAATTCTGTTCGAAATGTCATCCAGTAAATGGTGTTGTGTCACTGTGTACTATGTCAGACAAACAATCTATTATGGAATTATCCTCTACCACAATGCCAAAGTTTTTCCCTCACATATTTTTGGTTGGGTCCCGCATACTACTGGAAGCGTGAGGGCAGTTGACATTTCCCAGCTGCCCGTAGCTTGGAGGGATACCTGAAAGAGATTTTTTTTTAACTGCAGAGCCTCCCTAAATTACCTATCGCAGGAGAGTCTACCATTGCACAATTTCGCTTAATTTTTGTGTTCTGCTATTCTGATTCACCCAGATCGGCTGCTTTGACCGATATACTTGACCTCACAACTGTTATATGATATTTGATAGATTAATTTATTTTTTCTAATTGGCTCCACTGGATCTTTCAGCTTACAAAGTTTCTTCCAGAGCGAGTTTGTGGGTTTAAATGCCACCCTAATCCTAGCATTGTTGAGAATTCTACGTAGAATTTCTGATGTGCCTTTTTCCTATGGTAACATGACAGAGGATTTGAACTCCATGTTGCAATCATGACTAACACTCCCACTCATTCTCTTATCAATCCTTATAAACTTTTTAATAAATTCCTGAGGGTAGTCATCAAGTAGTGTTTCTTGAATTTGTTTCAGTTCCTTATTTAGGTTTTCTAGCCTGATTACTTAGACATTTTATTGCGCCTTGACAGATATAGGGTGAGATGATGTGAAATTCATGTATCTATTCAAATCCGTTGGTTTTCTATGAACACTAGCTTCTAAGTTTCCATCTTCCCTCTTGATTTTGCAGTCCAACATAAGTAATTCGCCGTCACTTTCTAATTCACAACTGAATTGCATCTACTATTGAGTTAGTGTTTACGAATCTCTGGACGTGTTCTGATTTCAACACAGTAAACGTGTCATCTGCATATCGCCACCATACTTTTGGGGTGGGTTGGAATGTTCGTAACGTTATTTGTTCCCTACTGTGCATAAATATGTCTGCTACAAACGGGGAGATTGAAGATCCTATCGCTACTCCTTCTGCTTGCTGATATAGTCTTGAAATTTGAAAAGTGTGGAAGTTAAACATAATCTTATCTCCAGTATAGTTTCTTCAATAAAACTTTAGTTCTACTACCGAGTTTATGGTCAGTTGTAAGTTCCTTTCTGAGTGCCTCAAGTGCTATTTTAATCAGTATATTTGTATAGAGAACCTCGCCTGGTTAACTAGTTCACTAGTTACTAGCCGGTCCTAAGCCCCCATAAAGAGGGAAGGTTGGGCATACGACTAGCAACCCTACCCCGTAAAACCAATCCAACCGCTAAAGAAACTTCAAAGCACAAACAAAATATAAAAAATGAAAACAAACTTATTCCCCGCTGGAATCGGAGAGGCGAAATGACGCCAGTTGGTGAAAGCCTGACTTCGGGAAGCCAATTGGCCGATGTGTCTTCTCTCTCTCGATGAAAGCGAAAGTAAACGTGGGGACATGGAATGTCCGCACGATGTTTGAACCCAGTAAGGCAGCCCAGATTGCAAAGGAGATGAGAAGGTATCACATCGAAGTGCTTGGGATTTGCCAAAGCAGATGGAATGGGAGTGGACTCTCCAAACTATCAACTGGAGAATCAATAATCTACTCCGATATTGTCACCCACACGACAACCACGAGCACACTGAGGGAGTGGCTATCATGGTGTCCTCAAGAGCATCGAAGGCTCTCATGCAGTGGGAACCAATCTCCTCCAGGATCATGACAGCAAGATTCAACTCAAAAGGAAGAAAGGTCACAATCATACAATGTTATGCACCTACAAATAATGCAGAGCAAGAGAGAAAGGAGGATTTCTACAGACAACTTCAATCAACACTGGACAAGACGTCAGTTGGCGATATCAAAATTCTAATGGGCAGGGTGACATGAATGCCAAACTGGGAGGGGACAACACAGGAAGAGAACTAACCATGGGTCGAGAGGCGCTAGGTGAAATGAATGAGAATGGAGAATTGTTTGCAGAATTCTGTGCATTCAACGATTTGGTAATTGGAGGCAGTGTGTTCAGGCACAAAGATATCCACAAAGCGACATGGATTTCACCAGATGGACACACTAAAAATCAAATCGACTTTATCTCAATCTCAAGAAAATGGAGACGCAGTCTACTTAACACAAGGTCAAGAAGAGGAGCAGATGTAGGTCCACACCACTCACTGTCTAGTGCAAGGGACCTACCTTCCAAATCAAGTTAAAAGCCTTCAAGGAAGCTGGTGATAGACCTCAATTCAAGTACAACACTCGGAAACTGAAGGATGAAACTACAAAGGAGATCTTCACGGCAGCCAGCCATCAAGACAAAATGGGAGATATCGAGGAACATCCCTGAAGAAACCTGTGTGGAAGAACACTGGAAGTCTTTGAAAGCTATGTGGAAAGAAACCTGCACAACAGTATTAGGAAGGAAGAAGAAAGAAGACAAGGAATGGATCTCGACGGATACCTGGAAGCTGATAGAGGAGAGGAGGATGGTGAAACAGAAGATAAACCAGTGCAAGGACGCTCAACGACAAGAGGAACTGAACACAATGTATAAAACACTGAACAAAGAAGTAAAGAAGAGTGCACGCAAAGACAAAAGACACTTCTACGAAACACTGACTGGCAAGTGAAGCAGAACAGGCTGCAGGTAAGAGAGACCTGACGACATTGTATCAAATAACCAGGTTGCTATCAGGGAAGAGATCAACACAGATGAAACCAATAAAAGATGAAGGAAATTTAATTACGAAAGAAGAGAAACAGAGGAAACGATGGGCCGACCACTTCAAAAAGCTCTTGAATCGCACCACCACCACCTGCACTTCGTCCAGAAATACCACCTGCAGCCCAGCCGCTGAACTACAAGTGAACATAAATCCTCCAACGAAAATGGAAGTCCTGAACGCCATAAAGCTACTGAAATGTGGGAAAGCAGCAGGACCAGATGGGATCCCGCCAGAAGCACTGAGAACAGACGCAGAGACAACAGCGGACATGCTCACACCACTATTGCAGAAGGTGTGGAAGGAAGAGAAGGTACCTGGCTAGTGATTGGAAGAAGGGTTACCTTGTCAAACTGCCGAAGAAGGGAGACCTCAGTGTTTGCAAGAACTGGCGAGGAATCACTCTCCTGTCCATCCAGAGCAAGCAAAATGTTAAGCCGCATCATCCTGGAGAGGCTTAAAGATGCACTGGATTCGAAACTACGACCGGAACAGGCAGGCTTCAGGAAGTACAAATCATGTGCAGACCAAATTGCAACGCTTCGTATCATCATAGAACAGAGCATAGAATGGCAATCACCTCTCCACCTCAACTTCATCGACTTTGAGAAGGCCTTTGACAGCGTCGACCGAGAAGTAATTTGGAAGCTGCTTCACTACTACGGAGTACCGCAAACCTTTATCAGCCTCATTCAACAACTATATGAAGATGCCACATGCCAAGTAATTCACAATGGGAAGCTCAGTGATGCTTTTGAATTGAAGACAGGAGTGAAACAAGGTTGCCTACTATCCCCCATGATATTCCTTATTGTGGTGGACTGGATCATGCAGCAAACAGTAGGCAGCGAGAAGAGGGGGATACACTGGACGACGGAAAAGAACCTAGAAGACTTGGATTTCGCCGATGACTTATGCCTAATGTCACACAAACTTGAAGATCTACAGGCGAAAACTAACAAGTTGATAGAAGAGGCAGGCATGGCAGCGAAGACGGGACTTCAAGTGAATATAGAGAAGACAGAGGTGATGAAGATACCTCACCACCACCATCAACAACAAACTCCAATCACCGTCAACGGGAGGAACTTAAAGGAAGTAACCTCCTTCACTTATCTAGGAAGCACTGTTTCAACTGCAGGCGGGACGGACGAGGACGTCAAAGTCAGAATCGGAAAAGCAAGACAGGTGTTCATTAGTCTGAAACCAGTGTGGAGATCTTCTGCAATCAGCATGCGGAACAAGATACGGATTTTCAACACCAACGTCAAGTCAGTGCTTCTGTATGGTTGAGAGACTTGGCGCGTTACGAAAGGGATTTCCAATAAACTACAGACATTCATCAATAACTGCTTACGCTCGCTACTGAAGATCAGATGGCCAGAAAGAATAAGCAACAAGGAACTCTGGGAACGAACCAACCAAGAACCTATCGCCCAAAAAATATGCAGAAGGAAGTGGAGATGGATTGGGCATACACTGAGAAGGCCGACAGGGGACATCACGCGTCAGGCCCTCGAGTGGAGCTCCGATGGGAAGCGACGAGTTGGACGTCCGAGGGTGACATGGCGGAGATCGTGCGAGTAGGAAATAAGCGCTTGTAGGCTGTGGTGGAGCCAGGTTCAAAAGATTTCAGAGAACGGAGTTCACTGGAGACGTGCTACTGAAGCCCTATGTTCCACTAGGAACCCAAGGGACTAATAATAATAATAATATATTTGTATAGAGGCTTGCCACATCAAACTGACCATCTTTTCTCCCTCCTCAAAGTGTATATCATATAATCTGTGTTTCAATCCAAATGAATTGGTGAGCCTAGATTTTCAGCGATTTATAATACGACAGAGTATTTTAGTTAAATATGTAGGTAACTCGTATGTTGGTGTGTTTTTAAAGTCAACTATTAGCCTAAAAGGATAACTTCTTTTGTGAACCTTAATGGTATCATATATTCTACGAGGATTATTAGTTTCAGGCATGAAATCAAACTACTGAGACTCATCCAGAGATGACTTCATTCGGCGTATTAGATCAGCTGTGGGCGTTTTAATCATATTCATAACTGTGTCAGCAGGCTTTTTAATCCTCTCATATGGTCGTTTCGATATACTTATTATCTTTTTAAAAGAAGTCCTCCTTATCCATAACCACAGTTAAGTTGCCTCATTAGATTTGGTAGTGAGTATACTACTGTCATTTCTTAATTTTTTCAGCCCAAACATTACTGGCCTCGTTAAGTTCTTCCTTTCTTTTGGTCTTAGTGTCAGTGCACGTGCCTGATCAGCATTTGTTTTATCTATTGACCTTAATGCTACTTCTATGCTGGGTATGACATCTTAAGATTTGAGTTGAGCTACTGTCATGTCGAAGTTTAGTCGTCTCTTGAAAACTCTTACTTCAGTCGAGATAATTCTCTATTTGAGATCCTGATCACACACACTGTTCGATTGATGGTGTCTCATCTGTAACTTCGCTGTTTGTGGGGAATTTACCTCTCACTAGTTTGTTGAACTTTTTAGTTTGAGTCGTTTTGGATTTGTTGTGAGCAGCTGCTTTGGCTTTATTGAATGTTTCAAACAATTTTTAGTCTTTCTGGCTTATTAACCTCCACCAGTCTGTATTTCAGTTGTTCGATTTCATTTTGAATACTGACTAATTTCTTGATAATCCTGTTGAGTTCTCCTGGACATAGTTTCCTGACTTGTTCAACTGCAGCCGATCTGGGTGAACCAGAATAGCAGAACACAAAAATTAAGCGAAATTGTGCAATGGTAGACTCTCCTGCGATAGGTAATTTAGGGAGAAACTCAGCAGGCGTTCTGCATGCATTGACCCATAATCACATTGTAGGATGGGATACGGTGACAATTCTAAAACCCAATATAGCTGGGTGGAGTGAGAGATTGGTCACAGAATCTTTGTCCATTGAGTCAACACCTAGTGCATGTACCAGGAATGATTCATTCCATATTTCATACATCTGGAAAACCCAACTACCTGTAAGATAAAAGAATGAAGAACCGTTGGACTACATAAAAGAAGTTTGAAAGTTGTATGATTACTTTGATATTAATGAGCAATAAATTCTGTTCGAAATGTCATCCAGTAAATGGTGTTGTGTCACTGTGTACTATGTCAGACAAACAATCTATTATGGAATTATCCTCTACCACAATGCCAAAGTTTTTCCCTCACATATTTTTGGTTGGGTCCCGCATACTACTGGAAGCGTGAGGGCAGTTGACATTTCCCAGCTGCCCGTAGCTTGGAGGGATACCTGAAAGAGATTTTTTTTTAACTGCAGAGCCTACAAAACATCTGTTACACAGCCCTTTTAGGATTGCTGTCTGCTCCTACTCCGATTACGACAATTCCATACCACCGGCACTAGACTGCAGAGTAGGGAGAGTCGTGCTAGTTTGGAGGCCGAACTGTCTCAACTTTCCCTTCCCACAGAAAATACATCAGGGTGGCACTGCTGGTTATTCACACGAAAAACCTTGCTGCTGTCACACTCCATCCAGCGAGCAGTTCGACTTCGCTCTTGAACCCATATCATGAGGCTCAAATTAACACCATAACGGTAACTACTTTTTGTCTTACAACTATCCAACAAACCTCTCTAGTAGGGTGGGACTTCGAGCGAACAAAAGTTCCACCAGCATACTTCCATTTTGATACACTAAATACAGTCCATTAAGGTTTTTGAGATTGACGGTGTGCAGTAGTAATACACCCAGAGGATTAGGAAACTAATTGTCATAATGGCTCAAAATTCACCAAATACTTATGTCCACAGAATTATTTTGGTCAGGAAAAGATGCTGAGTATACAAATGCAAACCGAACTAGTTTTAAAAGCAGATCAGAGAAAAACAAATACCTTAGAATTGAACGGCGTCACTACCCAGTCAACAATATCTGAAGGAATTTATCAAACTGCCAATCTTGTTGCTTTGACTTCCAAAACCTTTCTTTATGAATAAAAAAGACCAGTAGGCCAGTTAGTTTTTAGTCACAGAGCAGCAATCGAGTTAAAATATCCCTAAAAACAGGTGATAATGTAAGAACTGAAGTTATAGATTAAGACCTAGTTGGTAAAGGTAGAATATATTTAGTGGGGACAAATATACAATACTTTTCAGATACAAGGACGCTGATTTCCTTCGTGTAGTCACTTTTCTACAGGTAAATCACAGAAAAAGTAAATTCACTCAAGGCAACAAAAGATTTTATTTGACTATACATCTGCATAGAGCTTTCGGCGTTTATTTTTGGTAGAATCACTGGGAGCAGAATTCTTTTTTTTATCAACTCCAGACTTTATTCTTTCAAAGCCACGTTTCCGATGTCCCGTCAGGGCTGTTCGAATCGTGGGTCCAGGTCGTAGATTCTCAAGTTCAGAAGATTTGCCCACATGAACTCGTCCGATTCGGCTACCGAAAACGTCAACATGTTTGTTCTTCGTCACCTTGTCAGCCTTAATAGTTTCCGGCGGTACACGATGTGCCCGTTTCCATTTATCCTGAAGTGCAAGATTAACTCGAACTATTACACTTGTAAAAACTTTACATACAAACAATAGGTCAAGATTTAGGTTAACTAAAATTAAATTTTTGAGGGGGTTGTGGAGATTTGGAAATATTTCAAGTTGTTATTCATCGAAGACTGACATCAGTTGGAGGAACAAAGGAAACCTGGGAGCACTGGACAGCTGTTTCGTCCTAGTATGGGACTCCTCAGCACTGCGCACCCACGACCCCACCAGCAGGGATCGAACCCGCGACCTTCAGGTTCCGCGGCCAGCGCGTTACCATTGAGCCACCGGGTCAGAATCCAATGCTCCATATTTCCAACTTCTGTTAGCTCACGATATAGCGCAAACCGCCACCCAGTGTCATCGTTGAGTATCTGTCCTCACGGCCATCAGGTCGTGACCGGTGGAGTCAAAGCCTGATGGCCGTGAGGACAGATACTCAACGATGACACTGGGTGGCGGTTTGCGCTATATCGTGAGCTAACAGAAGTTGGAAATATGGAGCATTGGATTCTGACCCGGTGGCTCAATGGTAACGCGCTGGCCGCGGAACCTGAAGGTCGCGGGTTCGATCCCTGCTGGTGGGGTCGTGGGTGCGCAGTGCTGAGGAGTCCCATACTAGGACGAAACAGCTGTCCAGTGCTCCCAGGTTTCCTTTGTTCCTCCAACTGATGTCAGTCCTCGATGAATAACAATTTAACTAAAATTGATAGTTGAAAGCTGTAACTGGATGTTGCCTGAGCTTCAATGCTTTGTTAACATGGATAAGGTGCGGTTCTTATATAACTAAGTGGACGGTCATGATCACTAGTCTTTAGGGAAGAAACAACCATTACGTCTAAAAAACCAGCTCAACTAACATATTTCCTAGGGTCTGGAATATATGATGGCCCGAGACTAACCTCAAGTTGAAAAAAAAACTAGAGAAGCTGGTACATTTTGAGTCTGTGCTGCACTGATGGAACTTTCACCTCCGATAAATCCTAAAACAAAAACATTTTGTCTGCGTTCGACCTAAGAAGTGTCCACTAACCCTGACGTTTCAATTCAAGTCTGTTGATTGAGATGTCAAATGAAAGCAGGGTTTGGTAAAAAAAAAAGGTCACACTCGTACAGTATAAATGCGATGGTTTTCATTTAGTTCATTTATTAAATAATTTATTGTGATATTTAATAAACTAACTAAAATGAAGTATATTGATTTCGGGAACACTACCTAATCACAAACTTAGTCTATCAATGAGTAAAACTGAAAGAAAAAAGTACGTGCAATTATTTGCGTGCAAACGACAAGAAATTTATGTCATGTGAAGTGTACGATCTAGGGCTTGAGCCTGTTTATGTTCACACGTCAGTAGGCAAATGAAGTAAGAAGGGCAGACAACTGGATTGTTTTCCAGAGCTTGGTTCATTCTTTTCACCTTATCTTTCGAAAGTAGAGCAGTCACCAGCTTTTCACTGATAGTTATCTTTCATTTGTCTGCTTCGTCTTCGTGCAGTCAGGTTGTTGTCACGGGACCCAGTTAGGTATCTTGTCCCACGTTTGTTGTCGTTGTTCGGTAGGTAAATACAAATCATATATATATATATATATATATATATATATATATATATATATATATATATATATACATATATATATATATATACGTTTACAGCCACAGGGTGATACTACACTTTCACTTAAAAACCCAAAAACAAGATAAGTATGTAAATATTGCATCCTGTAAGTTCATTGTAAGTTGAATGCGACACTAGTCCGTTCGGGATGCTACATGTTCGGTAAAAATTACTGAAGTGTGCAAAGAAGATTCCCACCTACAAGTTCTCTTGGTCCAATAACTGCCGGCAACCAGTTGGGCTGACGAATTGACTTAGTCACTTAAAAATAAGTCCCATTTAGATAGATCGGCTTTCAACCTTTTGAAGTGCAATATCGATTCGGAAAGAAGGCATCCCTAACCATACCATTCGAAATCCTGGAGGTGAGTGAAGTTTTAGAATAAGCACACACAATCCCAGTGTAGTAAGATTTACCCGATGGATACCAAGTGACTTTAGAACCAAATCAGCAGATTATCGATGTCAGACATGAATATACACAACTAATCACAACGGAGTGAGGAGTAACATTCATGAGTGAAATATAGTTACTTACCTCAGATGGTAAACTAACCCGCCGTAATTCAAAGTCAATGCATGGAGTAGCATCCTCAAGATACACATGAACCGTCTTTCCATTTGGAGTCTTTAGAGGTGTGACGCTGCATTCATTGGGTAAAGTGTCCTGTGGACTCGATTTGTTCCTTGATAACATGCTAATCTTTCGGACGCGAAGAGAGAGGCCTTTATCTGAAGTTAAGATGAAATGAAATTGGTGTTCAACACCCAATGTCCTTATCTTTTCTACTGTTGGTCCTTTGAAAAGATCTGAAAAGTAAAGTCGTCTGATAAACACACAAACCTATTAACAGTGACTTTAGTGTCATGTGCTTTTTCTCTATGTTAAACAACTCCCCAGAAAATAATAACATAGGCTTTGCACCGTAAATTAGAGTTTTGTCCTATCAGAGCTCTTATTAATTGCATACAACTTACTTGGCAGTCAGATAACGGTTTGTACATTTTTATCCCCAGCTCGAACATATCTAGCAGTTCACCATCGTGCAACCTCCCGACAACAATATTGTGAGGTCTCTTCTTAGAATGCATGCCAACAACAAACATTGAGCAATCAAACTTTGTACACATTTTCTCCTGCAAGTAAGACAATGTGAAGAAAAACAACTCACAACAAATGACAAATCTTCGAAAGGCAATACTCTGTTTTTCCACTTCAGACGATAAACAAGAGGTTTTTTTAAGGCGCACTAACCAAACCGTAAATAGTTAAGCACAATAATTACCAGATCATTAAGAAACGTTGTAACTACTTCACTAGTATGACTACCTTTAATGACCAACGTGCACTTGTCGTTTTCCACTAATTTAGGAGCTTTACGCTCTAAAATTCGCTTTCCCTTATGGGTTTTAGGTTTTCTGAAAATATGTACAGCAATTCGCACACACCTAATGTCGGAAATCACCGCCATATTTAAATGGCTTGCGAGTTTGTAGTTAGGTAAACTTAATTTAACTAATGTTCTCCAACTTTCGAACGTTCTGCTGCCAACAGAAAGGATATAGCTACGCTATAATTGGAAACGTACATCTGGGTTAAAATGCGACAAGAACAATACTATGTGAGGAATATGCAGAATATTGTCACGCGAGTACTTAACACGAGGACCACCCAGACTATAAAGCAACGCTAACTCTGTACTCAGCGCCATTCAGCAAGGACTGAACAAGCCTTCAAAACGTCTGCAGTCAATCAAGCTTTTTTCGGCTGCGAAATGCAGAGAACTTGTAGTTCGGCCAATCAAATATCTGACTTCGAGTGGTAGAGCAGAAATCAGGTAGGTATTGACCTACTTGTTAGGTCTTGGTTCGAGTTTTTCTGTCTGCTCCTGCAGTGGATAGAAAAGTCTCTTCTGCTTTATTGTTTTAGCCGTTGTGAGGCAGATGTTTTGTGGGTCAGTAAATTGCAATCTGTATACCGATCGAGCAGCTACCGGTTGGTGGGACGATTAGGGGTCTGAATGGGAAGATAGCGAGAAAAAGTATGTGGGGATTATCCGAAAGGTAAAAGGTAGTGGCATGGGTCTAGTTGTTAGAGAAGGGTTAATAGATAATGAGGGTGAATCAAGAAGAGAGGTAGTGAGCGGCAGGCAAAAGGGAAGCGGATGTGAGCTAGTGAGGTTTTTTAACCCCTGAGTACGTCATTAGTAAACCATGTGAAGTGACATGACTGTCTTACCACCTTTTGAATGAGGTGCACTAATTACTAAAGCAACCTTAGCTGTCCTTTACTCTGCCTTTGGTTCCGACCAACAATGATGCTATTGTCACAGAAGACCATTATTCAAAAAAATACAGCTCACTGTCCAGAAATAATACGTTGCAGTCCAATGGGTGTTCTGGCACTAGTTAGAACTTTTTCCGGGGTAAGTGGTGGCATTCTCACCAGGTTTCCAGTCTTCACTTATAAGGATGATAGGCCAGTGGACCTGTGTTAATCGTTGCAGAAGATACCTCTGTGGCGATCCAGCTTCCCCTCGGAGGCGTTGACAGAAGATGCTGATGCTACTTGCTGAGGTAGAGTCCTAGTCGTTGACTACACGGTGGGAGAAATGCGGATCCACGCTAAGTCGATTTAACCGCCGTTTTTGAATTTTCACATGATCCCCTCGGAGACGTTCAGCCTTAGCAGGAGAGAGAGATGGGGCATATCAATACAGAAGTTATTATTGAGGATGCAGGGTGATAGTGTGAGTACACCACGCTTTCTGCGGTAAGACAGTGGGAATAGGTTTAGCCGATCTAGTCGTTCCTTATGTAGCAGATTCGAAGGGCCTGCCACGAGCCTAGCATCCATCCACCCTTTGAGCACGCCGAAGCACGTCAGTATCCTTTTTAGGCATGGACTGGCCCGCTGAATGTGGTGTTCCAAGTGAGATCTAACCCAGAATATTCTGGGCGTGTCCGGACCGAAACTATTGAAAGCTCTAGAGATGGAGGATAGGGCGTGGAAACCCCTTGGTGCATCTGCGTAACAGAGCGCCGAGGTTCATGAGTCATTACTTTTGATGTCACCCAAGTCTTTTAGTTCAAAGACTGTGAGTAGCGGTGCACCATCAAAGCAATACTGGGAACAATTGCTGTGACCAATGTGCATTTCTGCACTCTTAATGGAGTTAATTTCCAGGCTCAACCTACCAGATCACCCAAATCCGCTTAAAGCACATACCTACCAGCCACACTATGCGTGGTTTTCCAAACGTATACGTCATCGGGGGATAGCAGCGTCGAAAAGTTGAGCATTTCCGGTAAGACGTCAACTTATAATAATTAGATTAGTGAACCTGGGAGTGCTCCATGAGGAGCTCCACCCATCACGGTTTTCCACCAGGACACTATCCCATAAATCCTCACTATTTACCTTCTACCGTATAGACAGCTCCTAATGTAGGCTTGCAATGCAGCAGCAAACCCGAAGGAGGAGAGTCCTCCCAGTATTTCACGTGAGACGCTATCGAATGCCCGACTGAAGTCTATAAATACGGCGTCTGTTGTCAGCTTGCAGTCATGGGCTACATCCCGTTCCCCTCTTGTGGCGGAGACTTCTGTTGAACAGGACTGTATCGTACGAGAACCATGTTGCGTTAGCGCCGAAAGATCATTTGGTTCAGTGTGTTTAAGTGAATTTTCACGAATTACTCGAATGACCCCCAGTTGGACCCACAGGGTGTCAGTTAGCCACCAGCTGGCGACTACCGGCCTTAAAACCTCAGCTAATTATAACATCTCAGTCTCTAGAATGGGATGCTCGGGACAGGATCACATTGAAAAGATCGGCGACTGGCTCGGCAGCAATGTCCGCCAGCGAAGGTAGCAGTCTGGGCCGCAACTCATTGGGACCCTGCGGATTTTCCAAGCTTGTGATTAATAAGTAGCTGTAAGATGGTTTCCTTCGGTATTAACACTGTACCTAATGGTGGGGTAGTGCTGACACTACTGCTGAACACTTCACCGTCATGATCTACGGAGTAGACTTCACTAAAGTAATCCCTCAGGCGTTCAGCTTTGGACGGACTAGATTCCCAAACTATCTTACTTTCCATCCGGCACCTGAGAGGGACTTCTGCATTTGCTTTTGGCTCTATTTCTAATGGGTGCGAACCATCTTTTAGGACAGTTTTGATGATCATTTACCGGTCGTTTCTCATAGGATACTCGAGACTGTGGGATCGAAGTTTTGTAAAGAATACACACCTCACGGCAACCAGTTTTAAATGTTTCTAGTCTATAAATAAGTTCCGTAAACGCTTCCTCTACCCTTATAGCTTCAGTATGTCCTTGTTAAACACCAAGATTGATATGGGGATCTCCATGGAGTCGACAGTTGAATAAATGGCATCGATACTTCTACGAGTGGAGTTCTCGACCCATTCCAGGTCTCGATTTGATGAGTCAGTCCTTGTCCGTAGTGGAACCCTTATCTACCTGTCCAATCCTTTATACTTGAAACGTCTGTGCACCACACGTTAGAGCTGTGCGAAGCAAAGTCGTAAGCAAATCATACCCTCAGAAACCGAAAATTAACACCACATGAACTCCGCTGCCTAAGAGAGGGAAGTACCACGAATCTATAGTGTCTTCACATTGGTGGGTTAAGGATATAGTAAGGATGACTTGTGTTCAGAATCATGTCGCGTTGCACAAGTTAGGTTTAGAACTAAATCAGATTCTAAAACAGCTAAAAGTAAATCGTTTTCGAAGGAACTGCCACGGGCAAAGACTGTTAGCTCCGTCAAGTTGATGTGTGGAGCATCCGTATCACCAGCAATTAGGCATCTGTTACTTCTAACTTGCTTGGACATAGGAGCTAACTCGAAGTCATTCGCAAGATGGGACAGACCACGGTTAATTGCCTCAACTGTACAGAAACCTTGCTTGGACTTTAGCTCACAACTGACCACTTCGTAGGTGCCGTATTCATGTGCTTCGGAAGTGCCGTTACTTAAACATGGTATAGGAAACTGTTTACAATTCTCAGATCCATATTTGAAGAGAGACTCAGACCTTCTAGAAGGAGTTCAGAAGAGGTTAGCCTGGTATATGAGGAACGACTGCAACAAATAAGCATGCTCCCACTCAGGTATTGTAGACAGATGAGAAACTTAATCAGCATTGTGGAGGCTGTATTAATTTTTTCACTTAACTTACATTAAAGAAAGTGTTTCCCCACGCCACCTCCTTCATTATATACATTTTTTATCAACGTGTGAAAAACCGGAGTTCGTTTGCTCGCGCAGACCGGTTTCCTAATAACAGATTTCTGCATTTTTTCCTCCCAAAAGCGAGAAAATATGGTGACGTGCTCTTGTTGCACACAATTTGCTCTTCCTGCCGACCCCAACGAGCTCCAATGGATTAGTTTCGGAAACCGGTTTACAGACACCGTCAAACCGATAGCTCCTAAAAGTCCGCGGAATGGCACTCGGTATTAAACAATTTACACAACAAGTTTTTGATGGGCACGAATTTTCATTCTTCTATCACACAGATGGGTTTCACCATTGGGAACAAAAGTGCGTAATGTTCGAATTTTTCATCGTGAACAGCCGACGTTGTTAGCCCATTTATCTAGCGATATAACCATCTATTCATTAGAGAGTTCTTCAGTTTTTAGCTTAACCAGCCACAAAGGCCCATGTATACGATCTGGAGTATCAGTATGGATCCACAGTTATACAACCAAGGTGAATGTCCAAATCAATGTACTTCCACTTTACCGTGTTACGTTTAAAGGTGATGTAGATTAATGTCATCGGAAATACTTGTGGCAGTGTATGGAAACCGAGCTTGAAATGGACAATCGTCCGAACAGAAGTAGGCATATATAGACTTCAGGCATCTTTCGTATTAATGCAAGCAGCATCATTCGAGAAGTGTATGTGGTGCATGGTGGCTTCCATTTGAAAGGGTCACTTGATACAGATCACTAGTAAGAATTTAGTGTGGAGCTACTGTTTCTCATTATTCCACTGGATATGCTGAAATCACCAAGGACACCAAAATAACCCGAAACCAATATCAGCAGGGGGCCCCAATCCATAAAATGAACAGATCAGAGGAGTTCTCAAACTGTGTGTTTCTAACTGGGATCCAAAAAGTGGAAATATGAACGTTTTCTTTTCCAAAACGAGGTGTTGGGAGGCCCCAACTCTGTATACGACATCGTTATTAGTCTGAACATTTTTAAGTCATCGGTTTCACGCCATTTCGCACAGCATGCTCACCACCACCCGGATGACAATTCTTCCACTGCCTATTTCCCCACACGAGAATAACTGTCACTGATGAAATACCTCCTTATTGCTGTGAAATGCAACGCTTGAAGAGTGGGAAATGGTTGAACTTAGGTATTACTTTTACTATTATTACCATTATTCCTATCATTATTATCATCATTATTATGTGGACGCTGAATGCTCTGTCAAATAGCAGAGGTGGATCTGCCGTGGTCGGTAAAGCTATGAAAAATGAACCGATGTTAGAGCGGAAGTTTTCTGGTGAAACCTCGAAGTATATGAATGGGTCAAGCATGCCTTGCATCTGGCGCGCAAACATTGGATATTACTCACTTTGATACAATCTGCTGGTAATCAGAAAAATGAATGAAAATTATCCAATTGATAAACGCTGTCTATCCGCTAAAAAAGTGGCTTATTACTGCTGACTTTATATTTCGTGGATGCTTGGTGTCGCGATAAAGCTTGTTGGCCTGACTTCTGCACTTCGAAGGAGGGCCAAAATCTCGCCTTTCTGTAGGCTGTTATCAATTTGGTAAAGCCCACAGATTGGTCTCTTCCACGTTGAATTCATAACACGAGAACGAAAACCGATTTACTCATTTGATCTGTTTGAAAAATATTCCAGTCTTTAAGAGTTTCCACAAACAGAAAAGTACCTTTCACAATGTAGACTGACTAAGGCGATTATGAAAGTGCCGGGCAAATCCTAGTTCCTACCGTAAATTTCGGTCAGATTTGGAACAGACTTTGATGAAGCTATCATTACTAAATACCAAAACACCGGTTGAAAGAAAACCATTTTAGACTCATAACAATAACGTGTACATACGTGTTCCCCCACGAGCCCTTCATTTTTTATTCACAAGCAAAATGTACGTGGTATAACAATGGAGGCATAAGCTTCAGGCTCCATACTTCTTCAGGCAATATACGTGATTTTCAAAAGTGAACCCTGGCCGTTCTGTTAATCCGAAGGCAAAACTTCTATTTGTCCGGCTTACCAAGTTCTGTATGCTTATTCTGCTAAAGTATTTAATTCTGTAAGCTTGCGGCACCAATGTCCTCTAGAGACAGAGGAAGTGGGGATCGGTACTACCTATAAATTAACATGAAATTAACATAGGAATTTATTAACACCTGTGAAAATGTTGTGTGCCTCTGTATATTCGGAAATGAATATCATTATTGTACTTCGGTGCAACCAGTATGAATACCAGTACAACAGCCACAACATAAAGTAACGCAGAAATCAAGCATCAAACGTTTCTGAACTTCCAATTCGCTCTCAACACACCAGGAGGTTTAGATAATAATAATAATATTTATTCCTGAACATACAGGCACACACCATTTTTACAGGTAGGAATAAATTCACATACAAACTACATTCATCTTCATCGAAGGTAATCTGAATCCCTACCCGTTGTCACCATAAGATATAAGTGCTGCATGTCCATATAATGAAACATCCCAAAAGAATAAGTGTGCAGGAAATTTACAAGTTGGACAAGTAGAAGCATTGTCTTCGCATTAACAAAAAAAGCCAGGTTTGTATCTAGACACTACAGGTACTACCCGGAGGAAAATAAGGCTCGAAGGTAATACTTCCACTGTAACAGTTTGTACTTTTTGTTTGAGATAGTGATGAAAAGTTTATGAATTGTTTACATATTGTACTTCATTGACGATTCCATGTTAATACCATTCCACAACAAAGATTCATAATCTTGATGAATATCATGGCTGAAGGCCAAATGTCTTCACTTTTCCAACTCCAGCATCCAGAAGCAATAGGCTTGTCTGAATGGACCAAATGGACTTTCAGGACACCTTGTCCGCCTTTTTCACGGGTCGTGACATCCTTGCAGTCGGTAAGTGTTAGACTTTGCTGCCCACTTTTATAGTGAGTAAATCCTAGATTTTGATAATTAAGAAGTTGTAGTCCATTTTTTTATTTCTGCTTGTTGTAGTTGGGTATTCTACAGAGCGCCGTAGAATTGAAGCAGAATACGGATAACACAACACAGTCTGCAGACTGCGGATTGCCAGCTCACCAAATACGGTTCGAACCGCAGGAGAGAAATAATGCAGCTAACGCTCACAGAACGCTGAGCCACTTGTAACACTCAGGAAATTTCGGATTCACGTGCCCGGCTTCACAGGTGGTCTTTACAGCGATACAGTTCATCGTTGATGCAACCCAAAGTAATCGATAGTATAAGAGACAGTGGTGCCGTGCGGTAAAAAATAGTTATTCCAAAAAATCGCTGATCCCAGAGCCGGTCAAGGTAGTAGTGACGGCAGCGCCCGTGACCTTCGCACATGGAATACAGCCTGCTCAACTTGAGTACTATGGCTTCCGTTACTTAAAGCGTTCTATCCAGGCATTATTTAGAAAATAAGGGAGACATAGTAAAGGACCGGAAATGATCGCTTCCTGCTTATTCCGTGGCTCATCTGAGCTAAGTGGGTTAATATCAACTTATTTGCGATTTTCACTACACCTGTATTCACTAATGTTAGCAGGTGTTCACGGGCACGGAAAGTTAAATCCTTCGAAAATCAGTTGGCATAAGGTGCTGAACGGGAGGAGCTGAACCTAAAAACATGGCGGAAATTAGTCAGCCTAGGCATTTAATCTTTCAGCCACCAGGACACAGCTGGGCACGCACAGGACAGAAGCTGCAGTTTTCATGTGTTCAAAGCCAGTTGATTAGTACTTTACAGATTACGAGTTAGTATCCCACGTACTGGTTTCCCTCTTCATTATGTTTTCATGTCAGTCATTTCCTACAAACAGCTGATAAACATTTATCTTTTGCTGCCGCCACCATGCGCTTTTGCATGGACCCATCTGGACAGCTTTATTCAACCAATGCGCTTTGTGAAATTTTCTACACTTTATTAATCGCATCCACAGAACACAAAACTCTTGCTTCGTAAATGAGGGTCCTCAGTAAATTCTGTCTGTACTGGAATAGGATAAGGCCAAGGAAGTGTGTATATCGGGCATCTCACCTACTCTACATGTAAGAGTCCTTCAACGACCTGTTTCTCATTTTAGATAGAAGAAAGCCTGGAATGTAACTTTACGCTGTGATTCATACTTATATGTGATATTTGGGGCGAGGTGTGATTCATCGAACTAGGTTAGTATATCAGCCTTACCGAACGAGAATGAAGAACTGCTTGCAGATTTCTGCGCACAGATTTCAACACGCTCAATGACAACACTCACTATCGTTGGCCGAGGCATCGTTGAAGACCAATCCTGGAGCAACAATTTGTATTTGGATGGTGAGAAACGCATCCCAAACATTCTGAAATTGTCACTCAGTGTTTAGAAGACTCTACATCTTGTCAGCATCTTCACCTAACAGGACTATGCCACCTGTATATTTTAGGTCTCACGAAAATTCCCCCGCGACTAGGCCAACCTCTGTGTAGTCAGGTGACGAGAGGGAGACCTCCATGAGGATATCTGTGAAAAAATTGAATAAGAATGGGGACAGTGGGCACCCTTGATGGACACCACTCGATGAGCATAGCTCCCGGATATCTCACCATAGGCTCCAACATATCAACAAGTGTTTGAGTAGACAGTCTTCAATAGGGTGATGCACTTACTCGGGACGACCTCGCCTGGTTAACTAAATACCAGCCGGTATCTTGCCCGGATAAAGAGGGAAGATTGGGTATAGGGCTAGCAACCCTACTCCGGAATACCAATCCAATCGCTGAAGAAATTTCAAGGCATAAAGGGATCATAAAAAATAAAAACAAACCTATCCCACGCTGGAATCAAAGACGAAATGACACCAGTTGGTGAAAGCTTTCGGCAAGCCAATTGGCCGATGTGTCTTCACCTCTCTCCATGAAACCGAAAGTAAGCATGAAGACATGGAATGTCTGCACCATGCATGAACTTAGCAAGGCTGCCCAGATTGGAAAAGAGATGAGGAAGCATGGCGTGGAAGTGCTTGGAATCTGCGAAAGCAGATGGAGTGGAAGTGGACTCTCCAAACTCTCAACTCGAGAGTCAATAACCTACTCAGATATTGTCACCCAAATGACAGTCACGAGCACACTGAAATTGGGGTGGCTATCATGATGTCCGTAAAAGCACCAAAGACTTTCATGCGGCGGTAACCAATCTCTACCTGCAGGATCATGACAGCAAGGCTCAACTCAAAAGGAAGGAAGGTCACAATCATACAATGTTATGCACCTACAAATAATGCAGAGCAAGAGAAAAGGAGGAATTCTACAGACAACTTCAATCAACACTGGATAAGGATTCAGTTAGTGATGGGAGACATTGAGCAACATCCCTTAAGGAACTCACGTGGAAGAACACTGGGACTCTTCGAAAGAGATGCGGGAAGAAGCCTGCGTAATTGTATTGGGAAGGAAGAGTAAACAAGACAAGGAATGGATCTCGACGGACACACGGAAGCTGATAGGGGAGGGAGAGGAAGACGGTGAAGCAGAAGATGAACCAGTGCAGTGCATAGATGAACAGCGAAAAGAGTAACTGGGTACAACGTATAAAACACTCGACAGAAAAGTGAAGATAAGTGCGCGCAAAGACAAAAAACACTTCTACGACACACTGGCAAGTGAAGCAGAACAGGCTGCAGGTAGGGGAGACCTGACAATACTATATCAAATCACCAAAATACTATCTGGAAGGGAAGAGATCAACTCAGATGAAACCAATGAAAGATAATGAAGGAAACCTAGTTACCAAAGAGGAGAAACAAACGAAACGATGGGATGAAAACTTCGAAGAGCTCTTGAATCGACCGCCATCACCACACGCAACTCATCCAGAGATACCACCAGCAGCCCAGCCATAGAACTACCAGTGAACACAAGCCCTCCGACAAAAGCAGAAGTGAAGTCCTGAACGCCACAAAGTTTCTGAAGGCAGGGAAAGCAGCAGGACCAGATGGAATTCCCCCAGAAGCACTGGAAACAGATACAGAGACAACAGCGGACATGCTCACACCATCATTGCAGCAGGTTTGGAAGGAATGAAAGGTACCTGCTGATTGGGAGAAGGGCTACCTTGCCAAGCTCCTAAACAAGGGAGACCTAAGTATTTGCAAGAACAAGAACTGGCGTGGAATCATGCTACACCCCTGTCCACTCCAAGCAAAATATTAGGCCGCATCATCCTGGAGAGACTAAAAGATGTGCTGGATTAAAAATTACAACCAGAACAGGCTGGCTGGATTCAGGAAGTACAAATCATATCTGGATCAAATTGCAACGCTACGCTACGGCATCATCATAGAACAGAGTATAGAATGGCAGTCAACTCAACTCTACCTCAAATTTATCGACTTTGAAAAAGCCTTCGACAGTGTCGACCGACAAGTAATTTGGCAGGCAGCTGCTTCAACACTACGGCTCTAGTGCCACAAACCTTTATCAACCTCATTCAACAGCTGGCTATATGACGACGCCACTTACCAGCCAAGTAATTCGCAATGGGAAGCTCAATGATGCCTTCGAAGTGAAGACAGGAAGGAGTAAGACAAGGCCGCCACCTACTATCACGCATGATCTTCCTGATTGTGGTCGACTGGATCATGTAGGAAACTGTGAGGAGCGAGAAGAGGGGGATACGCTGGCTGGACCGATGAAAAGACCTTAGGAGATTTGGATTTCGTCGACGATGATTTGTGTCTAATATTGCACAAACTTGAAGATCTACAGGCGAAAACTAACAAGTTGACAGAAGAGGCAGGGCAGCGAAACAGGACTTTACGTGAACGTAGAGAAGATGGAGGTGATGAGCATACCCAACGAACAATGGCATGAACAAAAAGCACTAATCACTATTAACGGGAGGAACCTAAAGGAAGTGGTCTCTTTCACCTACCCGCCTACTTAGGCAACATCGTTTCAACTACAGGTGGCACAGGCACACATGAGGATGTCAAAGCCAGCATCGGAAAGACAGCAAGACAGGCTTTTATTAATCTGAAATCACTGTGGAGGTTTACTCCACTCAACTCAGCATAAAGAACAAGATCCGGATTTTCAACACCAACGTCAAGTCAGTGCTTCTATATGGTTCAGAAACTTGGCGTGTCACGAAAAGCATTTCCAGCAAACTACAGACATTCATCAACAGCTGCCAGCTATGCTTGATACTGAAGATCAGATGGCCAGAAAGAATAAGCAACAGGGAACTCTGGGAACGAACTAACCAAGAACTCATCACCCAACAAATATGCAGAAGAAAGTGGACATGGGTTAGAATGGTCACACACTGAGAAGACAAATTGGGGATATCACACGCCAGGCCAGTTGCTAGAGTGGAATGCAAAGGGGAAACAACGAGTTGGGCGTCCGAGGGTGACATGGAGATCATGTGAGGAAGAAATGAAAGCTTCTGGGCAGTGGTGGAGCGAGGTTTAAAAGACTGCAGAGAAGAGAGTGCAGTGGATGCGTGCTACTGAATCCCTGTGCTCCGCTAGAGCATCGGGGCAATTAAGAATAATGATTTTATTCTTTCTTGGACTGTTTTCACGAGGGGTAGTGTTTGATCCGTATATCAACATTGAAATTTGGACCTTCGGATGAATTGTACTAGAGGACCATTTATTAGTTCTGGTAGGAGAGTCTCTGCGAATATGAAAACCAGCGGAAACCAGTCATGACCCTGCTCAACTGTCTGCAGAATAAGTGTCCTGTCGCCAAGGTGTAGGCAACTTGGAAGTGGGCCAACGGCCCTCTGGCTACATAATGAGGTGGCTTGTAACATTTCCTGTTTTGAAACATCATTATGTGTTTCTGGGTGCGGTCTTGATAGCTTCTCCCTGGCTAATTCGGAAACTTCTCCTGGGAGAACAGAATTTGTGTATCCGAACATCATGTTTCGGGAGATGGTACTATTAGCCATGAATAAATGTTATGATAATAATAATGATAATATATCTCGAGTGATAAATTACACGAACACATGCCGTTTGTACAGGCAACATCTGTTCCGGGGAAAACCAGCCACAAATGAAGGTCAGCAGACTTAAAAGAAAGCAAATGAAAGTGATAGTGTCCGCGGATCCTAAATTTAAGAGTTTCTGATTAGCAGGGCTTGGAGACATCGCTGATGGCACAGTAAAATGCAGTTATGTCATGAACTAAACAGCCCGAACGGGGAAGGTACAGCACGCAAAAAAGTTCGACAAAAAGCAGCTGCAAACGTTCTCAGCTTGTATTCGGACCGTTGTCAGTCATCAGGTAATTGTAGTGGGGATATGCAAATGAAAACAGTGGCGGCATCCACAATTTGTGGGCGATAATTCTTTTCAAGAGTAGTTTCTTGAGGATGACACCATCTTGTCCGCATTGCATCTTATTCTACTTTTTACACAGCGTTCACAAAATACTATAGCCTTTCTTATCTCCCCAAACACTACTAACTGACCTGCGTCAGACAGTGTGAAGAAAGGAGGCAACGCGAACTATGAACTTCAATGTTGCACTGACAGCAGGAAAGAAACAGGATGTTCTATATCAGTACAACTAAACAAGCGTTGAATTGTATGGAAAGTATCAAATGCGTGGGTAAATAAGACATGAAATATACACAACGGAATACAGATACGGAAGAGAATATCTGTTAACGATATGGCAGTTGATTACCTTAAGGAGTATAGTCATTTTGAAAACGTTTAAAATATGGTTAGACCAAGGACATTTATTATCTACTTCCAAACTGGTTAGGGGTGTCTGCATACGGGAGTGAGGTTTATGGCAATCTAAATACAAAAATAACCTAGCCATACCAACAGTACATCGTGAGGTGAAGAAGCCAAGATTAGGGCATGTGGAATATTTTTGACAGCCACCTAGATCGAGAGAAAAGGGGAAGTTTAGAAGTCCGGGTGGCCACATGTGAAGGCTTTCGCAACAATTTCACGAAATCATCGAGGTGTGGCTGGAAACTAAATCGGTAGGGTGCCGTATAGAACAATCACATCATTACTGGTGATTGATTTCATCGGAGCGAATTGTTCGAACATAGCTTTACGGCCAGTGGACTCTTCTGCCGAATCTTGTGGTTCTGTTACTATCACTTGTTGTGGGTGATTTCAACGCCATTGTTTCAATGTTGACGGTGGTTTCCGAAGTTTTCAGCTGCCTCATGGTGGGTTCAGGCTTGGGATCACTTACGCCTACTTCCATAAACTCTAGCCTTATTCTGTCAGTACTAGCAGCTTCTCGTCTGCCAGACAGCTCGACCGTGATAACGTCCTCTGACCTAGTAGTTAATTACGTTGTTAGCAACGGTTTTCAAACACAACCGAATTAAATTAAAACACGACAGAAGTCCAGGATGCGCTTAGGTGCGTAATCTCGATGAGTTAGCATCTTTTATTATGAGGTATGGACGCGCACACATGGTGCCACAGATATTGTACACAGTCGGCCGGGTCTTATGGATTGCCTGTTGATAATCTCAAGTATCCTTGAGGCAAAAGTGAGGTATTCCCATCAACTAACTCGGCGATACAGAACCCAATGTCCTGCCTGACGCTCAGAGGCACGTCGAAGATAGCTGGTGGTGACTTGCCACCCATTTTCCTGCCAGTTTTCACCGCCGTCAGTAAGACTTTCAGTTGTGGACTGAACCCTTCAGAAATGTCATTACGTGCAGGATGATACGCAGTCCTTCTGCGCCTGAGCCCATGAAGTTCGGTTAATTGCCAGTATTGTGCACTTCTGTCTGTTTTAATGATACTTGAGCACCAAGGTTAGAAGTGTTTGGATAGGTGATGTTCCTCACTACTCCTTTGACAGGCATGTAATGCAAGGGCATTGCTGCTGACCGTTTCTTAAATCTGTCTATACATGCTGAAATACGGTTGAATTCGTTTGATGGATGTGGTGAATCTTCTGCCCACCAGTGGGCCCAAGTACATAGCCCTGCACTCTTGATCGCTGGCACGCTTACCAGGCTCTGGAGCAGTGTCGAAGACCTCGATTTTTGTTTGGCTTAAGGCATCGGTTCGTAATTAAGTCTACCGTGGATCGGGTATCGAGACGAAAGTGCAGGGCATCTTGGAGAAGATTAATACTCTAAACGGTATAGAAACGAATGGGAGCGGTTTGCCCTCGGACATGTCACAAGTGTTGGATGGAGGTTAGCTAGCTGTCGCTTCCCTAAGACTTAGTTAGGTGTTCAGATTGTCACTTAATCTATTTGGTTACCCAACCGCCGACTGCAACTTGGTCATTTCTGCCAGGTTTTTGTGGTGGCCTTTGAAGATGTCCGCGCCAATAAGAGATAAAGCATCAGCTAATGCATTCTTCCACCTCTTATGTAACCAAGTTCAGAAAAGGATTGTGAAAGGAAGTTCAAAGGCCACACTTCCCGTGACTAATGAATGTCTTGCCTTGTGTTGGTCGCTCTTGTGGGAGACATACGGCCTGCGAACACTGCGTAAGAGTACGCTTCAGGTACACCTTGAAAATATTTGTCAGCTAAGCAAATACTCAACGATTCCTGTAAAGTGTACTGCCCCATGATTATTAAGCACCGGGTCCCTTAGAAACGGAAGACAGTGGTACGCGCTGACCAGTGAGAAAGTGCCGTAAGACTACTCCCATGGCAACATTTGAAGCGTCCGTCAGGAATCGTCCTGGTGCGAACTTGACAGATGCAGAAATCAGTCACCAGTTATTCGAACTTGTTACATACACGCGAATACGAGACCAAGAAAGAACATAATAGCGTAGTCGATGGAGTGGTGTATCAGTGAGGTCAGGACTAGATACCGAAGCGTTCCGACTAACTGGCTAGAGGGTTGATTACGAGTAGTGCAACGTACCTCGACAGCGTGCCCAATGGGTGGATGCTTGGTTGGGTGTCTTCGGCTTAGTGGGTCAAGTTAGACTATGCAGGTCAGCACCAATGTTGAGTCTCGTTGAACCCCAGGCTGCTGGTTCCGAAGATATGTGTCACGCTACATACCTTCTGGTATGGTATCCCGTAGTGATGCAGTTCCAAGGCCGTGCTGGGAACCAATGCAGTTTTATTAGAAGGCAGGCAGAAATTGAGAAACAAGGCTGGTGACGTGGAAACCGTTAACACTATGAGGATAGTAGGGATTGGCGTCCAAGCAGTGATTACCTGTAGCTCACTATCCAGACTACCTTCTACGGTCACCTTATGGTTCACTATGGCCAACCTGCAGAAGATGCCACAGTTGAATTTTTCAACAATCCACTCAGTATAAAATGCACTGCTACCTTCTGCAAAATGAAACTCACGTTCAGGGCAAATCGTTAGATTCTCAGAACATTTAGAAACATTTAGAAGGTTCCAGGATAAAATGATGTCAATTTATTTGGGGAGTTCTCATCAGCTACGCGCAGTCCAAATGTGCAAATTTCATTAACACGTAGGACATTTCAAGACCAGGTAAACAACTATATTGAGTTATGCAACGAACCATTGATAAGGGAATAAATTGTAAAGAGGCGACGTGTATGAACATGCGCCGACTTTTGTCCTCCAAAAATTCTTCCCTGTGACACCGTTGTTCCTGGGATTGCAGAACATTTCCCTCTTTTTATCCCAAACATCGCGTCATTTGGCTGACCGTCGTGTCATGTCGCGCCGCTCGCAGGCTATCCCCTGGTCACTCAGTTGGATAGCATCAGTATTTTGACGCGGTCTATTAAATAAAGTATTTCACCTGGCCACTCCCTTGTGTTCCTTCTTAGCCTCTTACTTGTGGATGTGGGGCAAGCATGAACAACTAGTGATTAGCGTTTACATCTGTCGATTTCATGCAAGATCAATTCCTAAACTTAATTTTCCTCGTTTGATGCTCCCTTTTGTCATTCATTTTTCGGGTTACCCAGCCAGTCCTTCATCCGTATGGAATCCTAGTAGTCTAATTTGTCAGCGTGCACTATGTTATCTAGACCTTATGACGAACGCACAAAGACCAAGGTCACAGCTGCACTACTCACCCTACCCTCAAGAATATTGGAAGATTCAAACAATACCCGAATATTTCCTACTTTCGAAATGAGCTTGCCTCAGCATGACGAGCAATCATGCTGGTGTTTATCTGTTTCGCTCTTTGCTGTCTGCAAAGCATTAACGTTCTTACTCTAGACGCACCTTTTATGCACCGGAAAGGACGGTGCCCATTGTGTAGCATCATATTGTACATAACAGTCAGTTCACATTACCAAAGTGATCAGACCTGTAAACCGGTTTGTTTTCATGTAACCTATGTTGTATGAAATATATTATTATTATGTATAACCTTCGATTCGAGGCTGTTGGTTCATTTATTCCCTTTTTGCTGTTGTCATCATCAGACATTTTCCCCGCACGTAACACTTCACGGTAGCCATTTGCCGCTTCATCACTGTTTACACACGACTTTTCAGCCTACTTAAATATGCAAACATTCATAAACCAGATGGATCCTTACGCATGAATCCCCATACTCAGGTTTTGTTTCCTTGTTTAGCGAACATTGTGGCCAATCTGATATCGCTGAACGACGAACACTTGTCTGGTTGCAGTCCCACCTCATAATATCCCTCACCTGTTTGATTCAACCTTCACCTGTCGATTACACTGACTGCCCCACTATCTAGGACAATGGCTTGCATTGGCTATTGTGTTTAGTCTCTTCTCACTGTAGAGCCTGATGAGGAATATCTGGAAACGATTGTTCGATCAAACTGTTCACCTTCTGAATGGTATACAGGGATATCTGGACACCGGCTTATCACTTTTTTTGCTCTCATCTGACATTCCTCTTAGTCTGGATCAGTAGGCGTCTCGTTTACAGCCTATTAGCGCCCTGCGAACCGAAGGTGTGGAGTGCTTGCAGGCATCAAACGGAAGCAAGGCAAGGGCATATTCTGGCAGGGAATTACTCAGCGTTCAGGTTGTAGTGCACCTTCCTAGCATCAAAACACAACTAATGATAGAGTAAATAGATTAAATTAAACTAACTAAATAAACCCTTAGGTCACCTCCGGATGCTTTGGGCGTTTTAAGTTTTGTTTTAACGAGCGTGCATCCGAGCAGGCTTCGACTCCATCTCGCACACCCTCTGTGCTGATTAGCACGCACGTACTCAGAGTCCGTAGTTCAGCCATACTAGCCGGATAAGCTAAATAAACTTCCCCCCTATTCATTACTATTACACTTATTCTAAATAATTATACTACTTCTTCGAATGTACTCATGAAGCCAGTTCTTTTGATTTGTGTTTCGTTATCATTACTTACACGTGAAGTAAGGTACTGGTCAAGCAGGTGATAGAGTACATTAAGTTTAGTAGGGTTGGTCAAACGTTACGGAATAGTAACACACTTCCCTGCAAGGTTATTAGAAAATAGAATTTTCATAACCAAAAAGGTTAGGATGATAACTCAGGTGGAACGTGCACATGAAACCTTTGAAGTTTATTTCATGTACTCATCGCACGCTGAATATGTGACATATTTGCTACCATTTTCGATCATCGGACAGTTGATATTCATATACAGGTGTGTGTTTTCTGTACACAATGGCAACCCAGAAACGCTTACGTCCCTCGTAATATGTCTCCGTTGTACCTCAGCGCAAATCAGTGTAACCGCGTCATCCTAACTCCGTCATGCCATCCACAACTGCTTCCCTGGCAACGGGTCTTTCGTACGGTTTCCACAACACCCGTCCCATAAGAAGGAAGTTGTAAATATCAATCATTTAGCATCCATCTGGCTGCCTTTAGTCTTTCTCGTCACAGGAGTTTGGTGTGCTAGTGATTCACTTCTGATAACTGCACCTTTACTGATAACGACCATGTGTTTTGAGTTTTCGGTGAATGATCATGGAGACCGATGCATCGTTTATATTATATTAGGTGTCATACCTATTCAACGAAACCTCTGTGATCTGGTCAACGACCAAGGCCCAGTAGGAGTTATCGGTAAAATCAAAATTTTCAGTGCTGTGGTTACTGGAAGCACCTTTTGTTCCATCCCATTCGTCACCTGAATAGGGTATCGGGCTAACAGAAAGACCCCACCAACCAGCTTCTCACCCGCACACAAGCCAGTAACACCGTTCCACATAGAAACTTGCAGTACAAACTGTGAGAAGCTTGACTGCCGCCACACCCACCCAAAGTGGGGTCCCCAGTTCATCACTAGTTCAGTAAATGAAAAGACCGAACTGTTTCACTGCTGGTTCCCAAATGTACACTGTTAGGTGCCCAAATATCCACTCACATCATCAGCCGTCATCTTTTCCACCTTCGGTCACGCTTCGTGAAAAGCGTTACTACTGCTCTACAAAGCCTGCCCACTTCCTGTGCTAGAATACTGCCCATCTATTTTGGGTAGTACACGTGTTGGCTACAGACTAAAAACAGAGAGTTTCTAAAAATATTTTACGCCCAGATTGCTAGGATACAAGCCCAGGCAGGACTACAGGTCATTGCGACGGCGGCCTGCTTGGACTCTAGGACACCTTTTTCTACCACAGAATATATTCCATCAAATTTCTCCTTTTTTCTTATTCTAGTCATTCAGTTATGTCAACCGACGGTATTCTATGCTCTTGCGCCTTTTTAAAGTCATTACAACCAATCATTTCGCAAGTCGATCTGCAAATTGAGAAGAAGCACCATGGTGAATGGCGACGGGCTATCAAGCTTATGACCATAGGCGAAATGACTATTCCGGAAATACTTAAAACAAATTGCAGGTAGTTACCAAATAAAGTTGATCACCTTCGGTCACTCTTGTCCACAAATGTCTGTCGAAACGCGGGTGTAATAATGATACGGGAAACTTGGCTTCATAACCTGTGTGATGATGGCTTAGTCTGCTTAAATGGTTTTATGTTATTTCGACGGGATTGAAGCCTTTCCGAGAAGAAATGTGATGGCGTAGCAACATTTATCAATGCAAACTAGTCTCCCCCCAACTATGTATCATTCTGCTTCTCTACCGAAAAATTGAGTGTATTGCCACTATATGCCGTGCCAAACATTTGAACAAATATGAACAAATATACGTAACAAACATTTATGTCACGTTTGACTTCAGTTTTTTGGGTTCATCAACTTTTGCTGATGAATTCAATACATTTGCTGTCCCGATCATGAGCAACTTTGTCCATAGTCTGTGGAGGTCTTAATTCAAGTGACTGGAGTTTCCTTGTAACGTTGAGTCATGAAAGTACGATTAACTTTCCACTCGACTTTACAACACCCATGACTTAGTGTTTACAAATGAACCTGGCACGTATGAAGCCCGTAAACAGACTGTGCCGCTAAATTCCGACCGTTGTATCGCCTATAAAGGAAAGCCCTCAGCTTCATTGCTTACTGAAGCTGGTGCGCCTCAAGGTGCTGTACTTTCTCCTTTTCTGTCCTCCTTTTTGCACGATTTACCTTATTCTTTTGAAACTAATTTTATCAGGTATGCTGATGACCTTACATTGTCTATTCCAGTTAACCCTCACCTAGATTGCTGTAAACTAAATGGATTTTTGTTTGAAGTTGGCTAATGGTCTCTCTCAAGTGGTCTCAGGTTAAACCCCTCTAGGTGTCAGACTGTTAATTTTGGCTTCAGGCGTAGACAAACCTCGTGTGAACTCCTTGAATCTCATGACGCCCGTTGCATTGATGATACTTCTGCAGAAAGTAAATCGAGTGTTAAGTATCTTGGGTTGAGTTTTACTTCTGACCTTTGTTGGTCGTCTCATGCCTTGTTGACTTGCAAAACATTCTTTCGTTTAACTTATCACCCAGAGAAACTGAAGCTGTCTGGCATAACTCAACCTTTCCTTTTGAAATTTATCAGTCCTTGCATCTCACCTATTCTTCTGTATTATTCCTCATTAGTCTCTCCTGGTCTTCTAAGAAGGGACTATGTTATGTTGCGTAGGGCCTTGAAAACCACCAGCAGGGTGAGTCGTGTGCCTCTGGCTTGAATAATTAGCGCTGTAGTTGATAGACATTTAAATTCCGGCAAGCAACTAGCTACAGAAGTTTTGGCTGATACTGAGCACCCACTTCATTCGCAGCTTTCGTTATGTATCTCCTCAGGGGGGACAAGAAGAAATTACATAAGACTACGCTCGTGCAGCCAAGCATAATAATTCGAACCTACCCTACCTAGCACGCGTACTTTATGAGGAAAACAGTGTTAGGACAGAAATCACACACCAGCTTTGTAACAGTTAACAATGTCATTCCAGCAATCTGACTAGAAACGTAAATTTTCTCGTTTTCAACATTCTTTACATCACTTAAATTTTTATGATAACACAGCTCGAAATGTTGTAAAAGAGTACATATATCTTGCTGTTGCTGCAACACATCATGCTGAGAATTCTAAATTGTACCACAAGTTGTTTGGAATAAGGTGAATTGTTATTATTATTATTGTGCATGACCAAATTCAGAACTACATTGGGAGAGATGACTGGCAATCAACTTCAAGCTTTCCTTCAATGTACTGTACAGATTAACTTCTACAGCCAGCATTGGGTTCTAGTTAGAATCGACAGTTGTTATGGTCTGCGCAACCACCCCTATTACGCCACACTGAATCCCTTTGAGTCTTCCTTTCATGCGGATTCCCTCAACGTTAAGTTTTCTCAGATCTGGAACAAACTGCCCGTGGAAGCTAAGGCCTTCAAAACCACCCTTGAATTTAGTCCGATGCTGTTTAAATTCTCATCGTTAGGTGGCTTCTCCAGGTTAGTGAGTGCACCAGCGTTGTTCTGTGTGACACTGAATGCATTAGGGCCTGCCAATGTCTAATGATACATACGCATGCACTCATCTTTCATGTAGGACGCCAAGATGACTTTATCATCAATCCTCGCTTCATACCAACGACCCATTGCGCCCTATCCCACATAGAGAAATTAGTTAAAAGTCCTAAAATATGAAACAACGCAAAATTTCTGTTCTTTTGTTTGGTAGCGAAAGCATGTACAACTAAAGTTATAGCTAAGGAAGCTAAGTAAGAAGAAACATGCACATGGAAAACAAACTCTCTGTTTAAATTCCTCCCTTTTTATCCGCCCGCCGCTTCATTCTTTTCTCGCTGTAGAACAACACCTCACCTAAAATTGTTGGCCTGGTTGAAACTGAAAACAAATTATTCAAGGAACAGGCCTTGGATTAAACTGCTCTCTCTAGATGGAAGTATTATCACGTTCAAAATTGTTAACTACGAGGACCAGAAAAAAGAATAATCGCTGAACTCCACTTTTATATTTGATAAAGCCTAAGACTTATTGATTGCTAAAGTGACTAGCAAGGCCTGACACTTACCCACCAAAAGGTTGTCACGATCTGTGAAAGTGGTGGACAAGATGTTCTAGACATCAACTTGATACGTTCAGACAAAACTAATATTCTTAGGTCCTGGAGTTGAAAAATGCAAATATTTAGCCCTCACTCGTAATATTAAGCACGGTGATGAATGTTCAATGTGAAGTGGTACGGGGACAAATGAAATTTATGGTTCTAGAATCAATAGAGTTCAGTAAATAGACAGCATATATATATTTCTTCAAGAACTTTTCATTACTATTCTCAGGCAAATTATGCGAGGTGTAACAATGAAAGAACTGGCTTCAGGCTTTGTTTTTCTCCTAACTAAACACGTGAAGTTCAAACAAGAATCCTGATTCATTGCTAACGCGAAGATAATACTTTCATTTTTCGATCCTGTGAGCTCTTGCATACTTATTCTACTGGGGTGTTTCCCTTTAGAAACACGCGGTACTTATGTCCTCAAAATCCAGCAGGAAGCAAGCTGTCTCACAAATGAAGGCAGCTTTGACAATGACGACCAGACTGCTCTACAAGTGCTACCAGTTTCACTTACCATAATATAGCTACTGCCATAGAATAACTTGGTAGTTCACGCACTTTTGAACGTGATGAGATGCCTGAAATGGCTTTGAACACCTTCAGTGTCAATATTTTTGCCGACAGCTATGATGCTCTCCATACCATTTTTCGTTGAGAAGCATTATTATGCCCTAAACCATTGTGCGTATCACGTGGAAATAGGCCGGATTCCGCCATCCAGAGATTTCTACCACCCCAAAAGTATGTCGCAACTGGTATCAAAGGGTGTGTGGGTCACCGTAACCCGGATGACTAATTATCTATCGAGAAATACCATACTTCCTGGAGGTTGGGAGAGTTCCAGCGCTGATGTTGGTCCACATAGTTTTGACGGACTGACTGAACCGAAGGCACATGACCAAGCATCTACATCATTTGGCACTTTCTGGCACCACGCTGCGTTGCTCAATACAGAGAGTTCCCACATTCTAAGAGCCCTGTGTCTTCAGTGATGAGGAGAGGCGTAGTATGCTTGACATCGAAGGGTACCATTAATTCGTCGTCTTCTAAATTAGTACCTTAGAACCTTATTAAGAATTCTGTGGGTGATATCAGTTTAGAAACGATCACTTGCATCGCTACTGTAGTACAAGTAGAAGCGGATGATAAGTCATACCGTTTTAATCTAATGAGCTACCGCGCAAATCCAGGGTCTCAGCACTTAGTTTGGTACGCGATGTCAATCCTAGAGGTCTGTGTTTAGATACGATAAAAATCTACTTTGCAAAAGGGCACAGGGGCCCCAGCAGACCGCTTTAAAAACGTGACCACTTGAAGCCATTTTTCAAGCAGCAGAAGTTGCCGTAATCTACCACATCAGTAAGGTAGCACTCGATAAATTCCACGCTCCCTCCCAATGTTTCTGGACGCAAAAATTTGGAAATCCTTTGTAGTTTTGACCTCAAGAGTGCCGTCAAATGCAGTCAGCGACTACCAGGTCCTGTTGCCGCTTTGTAGAACCTAGATGAGGCAATTTTCCGCTTCTGAATCCCCGACTACCCTCATTCGTAGTGTCGGATTAAAGCGACGAGTCGTCACTTCGAACACAAGGCAGGCATGCTAGGACTGAATCGAAGAATGGATACTTCGACGGCCAGAATCCACATTAGTTTCCGCCGTTATCTTGAAACTGGTTTAAGGGAGAGCTACGAGAAATGTGATTGAAGTGCGGCGCGAACCTTATGGAAAGCGCTTAGTTTTTCTTAAGCTGGGACCGGTACAACTCAGGTGGGTCAAGCGAAGCATGATTATGATGCGTCACATAGCCGAAAATAACCTTCATTCTAATTGGCCCTGTCAAGCTTGACGGAAAAAACCAAACCCGACACCATCATTTAAAGAAAAAACACATGAATTAACAGATGAATACCTGGCCTGACTCATTTTCAGTTTCAAACTTCAAACTTCGTGTTGCAGAATTGGAGAACTGCGGTTCCTTGGGTTCTACGTCTGTCTTATTGGAATAAGTTCTAAGTTTGGAATGGTTACGATTATTTTTCCAGTTCCAAAAAACCTGAAGGGATAGAGATACGATTAATTAATTAATCTGGTCTCGAGTTAGTATTGCTGCATCTGATCTGGGGAAAGCTTCTCGGGTAAAGCCCATCGGTACTGTAGGACGCGAGGTGTGCGTCTGGCCTCCTTTTAAAGGTATCAGGGGATGGGGTCGTAACAACTGCTGAAGTGAGGGAATTCCACAGTTTACAGACTCTAACTGCAAATGAGTTAGCACGGATCTTTGTACGTTCTCTTCCATGCTGTACCCTTAACGGGCGACCCCTCAGGTCGCGTTCCCGGCTAAAGCCTAGAAGGGATCTGTTGCGATAGGGGGGATTATGGGAGATGTGGTACATCATGATCATATCCCCTCTGATCCTCCGGTATTGTGCTGGGTGCAGCTGAAGAGCCAATAAGCGGTCTGGGTACGATTTGTGCCGTAACCCAACCACTTTCTTAGTAGCTATTCTCTTTACCCGTTCTAGGATGGCAATGTCCTTCTTTAAGTATGGGGATATTACGAGCGAATTTTTTTCTAGATGAGGACGAGTGTAAGGAGCGTACATTGTAGTGAAAAGAGGAGTTAGACATCCCAAGGTTCGTGAGGGAAACCCCAAGATTCCATAAGCTCTACTGGCTGCAAGGCGACAGTGAACTGAGGCTCCTAGTGTATCATTTAGTGTAACTCCCAGATCTTGTTCCATGCTGGAGTGACATATTTATTTCCCATAGAGAGCAAGAACTGGGACTGCCTTTATGTTTGTTAACTGTCATAATTCGACACTTCTTCGAGTTGAGAGGAAGCAGGTCTGCTAGTGGGCGCACAGAACTTCAGCACACTCTGAGTGCTCTTGGGTGAATCCCATCGATTCCTGGAGACTTGTTCGGGTCAGTTTCTTTAATATTCCCATAATTACGGAGGGTTTAAACTCTGTGTGGTTTGGTCCCTCTGTGATACGCATGTCCGGCGGAGGCGGGGTTTTGCCCCCCAAATGACAGTTGTTTTGGAATTCATGAGCTAGTAGGTTTGCAACTTCGGAGTTGGAGTAGAGAATCTCAAACTACTGATGGGGTCCTGTAAACTTAGAGAGCCGTTACTCTTCAGTCTCATCAACGAGTACAGTACCCCATGGTTCTTCTCCAGGGCTCTACAAAATTGTGTCTGGTGGTTTATTCTGTCATTTCTGATCCTTACTATACATCTGTTACGGATGTCTTTATAATTGAGCCAGTCAAAAGGGCTATTAGTGCACCTCCGTAGATTCCAAGGTGGTCGTTTACACCTTATTAGTTTGCCCGTGCTTGACTTGAGCCAGGAGGAGTAGAACTTGTTAGTTCGTCTTGGAATCAGAAGAGTGTTGTCTTCTATCGTCTGGAAGTTTATATACTTCAACAGACCCCATCTAGCAGACAGGTTTAGACCTGTAAATCGAGATATTTCATTCTTAATGGTGTCGCAGAAATCTTCCCCGATGCTTTTAATGGACGGCTGGACGCCGCTGGGAGTCCAGTGGCACAGAGGCGTTGTGGTCAATAAAGCCATCATCGTCATAAACAATTCTGACAACAGCTGTACCAGAAGACAGCTGACTAAGGTTAGTTGACTACCTCGGGTATTTTAGTTTTCTCAGAGGCAGGACAAGACTGGGGTCATTAGCGACAGAGGACGTCTCCACTTAGCAAAGGCAATGAACTAATGATGTCGTTTAAGGATTTGCTCTGGTGCGAACTTGACAGACGCAAAAAACAATCACTAATTATTCGGACTTCTTATATACCCACGAATACGAGACCAAGGAAGAACACGATAGCGTAGTCGGAGGGAATAGTATATTTGGATAGTTGTGCCGAAGTACCGATGCGTTCCAACTAACTGGCTAGAGAGTCGAATACGAGCAATGCAACGTAACACGACAGTGTGCCAAATGGCGAGGATGCGTAGCCGAATGCCTTCATCTTGGCGAGACCAGTCAAACTATCAAGGTCAGGAACAATATCGAAAGTCGTCAAACCCCAGGCTATTGATTTTGGGGGTGTGTGACGCTACAGATCACTCCCCTCTAGTGGGTTCGTGAGGACCCTAAGACGATACCAGCCGGAAGTAAAAATCCAGTTGTTTCTCCACTGGTAGAACTCTTCCGATGGGCTCACTGCGTGAGGTGGCCCCTGGTTGTCTGAACCTTATTCTAGGGTGTCGTGGCGATTAAATAAATACAATACAATAAATGAAATTGTACGTCGGTCGCTGTCATCTGTTCCTTTCGACGTTCCGTTCGGTGCTCGTTGCACCTGGAATGTAAATAGAAGTCTTTAATACCACGAAAACGTTTTGTAAAATTGGGAATTATTTATATATAAACATATCGAAAAATAAAAATTTACGCTTTTCACCTTTTTTCAAAGTTTCCATAAATGGCAGTAAAAACTGGCATAAAAAGGCGAAGCGTACGAGGGTTAGTGCATTGCCGGTAAATAAGAAAGAGTGCCTCGGAAAAAACTTTGTAAGTAAAAAAAGTATGGTTGGCACATTTTATTTCACACCGCTAAGTTGAATACGACTTCATATACTCTGGGAACCTGACGGTTCGACCTGATCGTGTTTTCTGTTGTGCCGATGGTTGTTATAAGTGTGCATTACTAGGCACATCGTCAAGAATTTCGATAATTGAGCTATCCGTCGGTCGGCTGTAGCGAGCTGAAACGTCACTTATAATGGGGTTGCCTTCAAATAAGCTGGTTTCAAACGGTCGATACTGACAGTATCTTCACGTCCGTCTCGCTCAATTATGTAGAATATCTCATGTCGCTTGATCACTTTGAATGGCCCGTCGTAGGGTGGTTCAAGTGGTCGACGAACGGCGTCATGGCGAATAAACACGTGTGATGCCTTGTAAACTGGGGTGAACGAAGACATCAGTCGTTTGAGGTCTAACTGGAGAAGGTCTAACTGAACCCATTGCGTTTGTAAGCCTAGTCACGTACGATGCCCTGTCAGAAACATGTTTGAAAGTTGAAGGGGAAACAAACTCACTTGGTAGGCAAAGAGTGGTCCCATAGACGAGTTCTGCAAGGGTACATCCAGCATCAACTTTCAACGCGTTACGAATACCTAGTAGGACTAGAGGCGGAGCCTCGGTTCACTGAGGTATGTTTGCAGCTGAAAAGGAAGCTTTCAGCTGTCGATGGAAACGCTCTACCATAGCATTTGCTTGTGGATGGTAGGTTGTTGTTCGGAACCGGGTGCAACCTAAAAGTGCTGTTAGGGCGTGAAATAATCCACACTTGGATTGGCGCCCACGGTCGGTTGTGGCGTAAGATGGACATCCGAAGTTCGCTATCGATCTTTCGATGAAAACACCAGCTACTGTTTCGGCAGTAACATCCTTGACAGGTACTGCTTCCAGCACAAAAATATATCCTTGCTTGATCCAACGGGACAAAGTCGCAGCTTGAGAGTTGTGGACGACAACTCATGATGCAGCCCAGGGTCTTCCTTTTGACGCCGAGCTAGTTCAACGAGATCAACGCCCTCGATATGATTTATCGAAGCTATTCGTGATAGTGCATCAACTACGGAGTTATTTGCTCCAGAAATGTGTTGGATGTCTGAAGTGAACTGGGAAATGTAGTCAAGCTGTCACGACTCACGCAGGGAGTATTTGTCAGACTCCGGGCTGAGGGAAAGCGTTAACGGTTTGTGGTCTGTGAAAACAATGAAATCACGACCTTCCACCGAATGTCGAAAGTGGCGTACAGAACAGTACATAGCTAGGAGTTCCCTACCAAATGTACTGTATCTTGTTTCCGCGTCTTGCAGCCGTCTCGAGAAAAAGGCTGAAGGTTGCCACTGGTTGTCAGTCAATTGTTGCAAAACTGCTCCAATTGCTGAATCAGATGCATCAACATCAGTACTCAAAGGAGCATTGGGGTCATGACGCATAAGCATGGTTGCGTTCGAAATGGCTTCCTTGACTTTGGAGAAAGCAAGTCTAGCTGAGGTGTCCAGAGCCACGAACTTCGCAGTTAGGGTTAGGGAGTATACCTTTGTTGTCAATGGTATGCCCAGGGAAGCTGAGTGATTCAACTCCTATTTCACACTTCTGTAAGTTGCCTGTGATGCCATGTTTTTTAAGTCTTTCGAATGCGAGGTCCAAATGTTTGAGGTGAGTTTCCTTATCTGGACTCGCAATTAGACAGTCATCGATGTAGACATGAACAAAATTCAAACCACGGAAGACATCATCCATAAAGCGTTGGAATGTTTGTGCTGCATTCCGAAGACCAAATGGCATGCGCAGGAATTCAAACAGGCCAAAAGGAGTAATAATGGCTGTTTTCGCGATATCTTCTGCTGCCATAGGTATCTGGTTGTACGCTTTGACCAAGTCGATTTTGGAGAAAATGTTCATTCCGCATAAGGTTGCAGTCAAATCGTAAACGTGAGGTATCGGGTAGCAGTCCGGAGTTGTTTTGGCGTTAAGCCTTCGGTAATCACCGGTTGGACGCCAGTCGTTGCTATCCTTTTTGGGAACCATGTGCAATGGCGATGCCCAAGGACTGTTTGACGGTCTGATAATGCCCAGTTCGAGCATGTGGTCGAATTCGCTTTTCGCCGTTTTTAGCTTATCGGGGGCTAGACGGATGCCACAGGTGGACCTGTGGTTGTGACGTGATGCATAACATTGCTGGTTATGCACGGAAGAGTGTGCTTCGGTTGTTGCAACTCTGGATATTTCTCCAAAACTGCTTGGTAGGACGCGTCGCCTGATTGTTTGGTTCCAACGATGGCTAAACTCGGACCTACATAGGTGGTGCCGCCAATAGATAACTTTGTGTTGTTATCTATCAGTCGTCGACGGCGAGCATCTACGAGTAGATCGTAATGGTTTAGCAAATCTATGCCAATGATGGGCATAGAGACGTCAGCCAGGAGGAAAATCCAGTGTATAGGTTTGTGTAAACCTAAGTTGAGGTAGGCATACCGTCCCCCGAATGTCGCGATTGCCTTGCCGTTGGCTGCTTGAAGATTGAAGGATGGGTCATGATGACGCTCCTTTGTCCGTGCGGGAAGAACGCTAACTTCTGCGCCGGTGTCGACGAGGTAGCGGACTTTCGTTTTAATATCCGTGACGTAGAGCAAACGGCTGTTTCCGCCGGCTACGGTTGCCGTGAACACGTGCCGGCGTGACCGTTTCCCGAGTTTGTGTCCTTGTTAAAACTGCATGGTTTACGACATTTTCTGGCTTCGTCTCCGTAAGTATTATGAAACCAACACCATTTAGGGTTTTCCACCCTGTTAGGTTTAGTTTTGGGGAAACCACGAGAGTTGCTGCGATGCACCAAGGTGCGTTTGTGTGAAGCGCTACGTGAACTAGGACTTCGGGATCGTGGCAACTGTTTAACGAGTTGCACAGCTTCGTCACCTCTGAATCCTGGCTCTCTGGTTTGTCGCAGACAGAGTATACGTTGGAGACGAGTCTGCTAGAAATCTCCAGTATTTTATCTGCCGAGGCTGTCAGGTCATCGAGTGGGACTGACTGGAGTGTCACCAACACGGTTTGCACCGGTTGTGGTAGTTTCGAGAGAAATAGTTCTCGGAAAAGGCCATCGTCGAATGTTCGTGCACCCACAACTTCTCGCATACGTGCGAGGACTTCAGTAGCTGAGTGGCTGCCTAGCTCGATGTTACGAAGCAATTCGTCTAGGCGCTGGCGATCTGTGAGATCGCTTTTCTTCAAGAGTGCGGCCCTTAGAAGTGCATAAGGATTACTTACTTCAGGATTAAACATGTGCACTGTAACATACCTGTTTAATTCTCGCGGTAGTGACCGTATGACGGCAAGAAATCGAGAATGAGGATCTGAGACACCCTGTTCTCGAAAATCGGCCTCGGCATACAGAAACCATGTTTCCGCATTGTCTGGCCAATATGGCACGAGTTGGATCGTGTTCGTAGTCGGCTTAATACGAATAAGCTTGGGAGTGTGGTCGGACATGAGAAAGTGTAGTAAATGGATATATAAATGTTATCGAAATGAAAACAATATACAAATATAAAATGGAACAGGCTCACCAATTCAATATTTGTTATTGGTCGGGATATGTAATCACGTCGGGCTCACCAATTTAGGATTTGTCCTGGTGCGAACTTGACAGACGCAAAAACCAATCACTAATTATTCGGACTTGTTATATACCCACTAATACGAGACCAAGGAAGAACACGATAGCGTAGTCGGATGGAATAGTATATTTGGATGGTTGTGCCAAAATACCGATGCGTTCCAACTAACTGGCTAGAGAGTCGAATACGAGCAATGCAACGTAACACGACAGCGTGCCAAATGGCGAGGATGCGTAACCGAATGCCTTCAGCTTAGCGAGTCCAGTTAAACTATCAAGGTTAGCATCAATGTTGAATGCCGCCAAACTCTAGACTATTGATTTTGGGGAAGTGTGTGACACTACATCGTTATTTTTCGATTCCATAACATAAAGTATTTAAGTTAATCGCAAGGTGGGTATGAAGTGACTTCACTTCGTTCAGTTATTTAATTTTAGGAAGACAGTTGAGATTATAATGGCGCACTACACAATATTTAGTGAATTTGAATGTAATTCTTCTATTTACTTCCACAGCTTATGCTGAGGAGTTAAGGAGTCACAATGGAGTAGCGTGTATTTGAAAATTTTTTCCACGAGTACATAATTGAACAAGAGGGACTTTAGTCCAGAACACACGGTGTTTGGATAATCTGTAACCAATTTTAAGTGGAGATTGAATTCAACGATTTCTCCAATCATGTAGGGTAAAATGGTTTTCCTGGTCTGAAGTACTTATCTCTGAAACGTGTATGATATTGGAACTCAGTGACCTTGCTAACAGACTTATTTTGAGTACTAACGCTACCGTGCCACTAAGTTCCCTGCATGTTTTCGGTCGTGAATATCTAATACTAGGTAGTTGTTTGTAGAGTCTTATCATTGCAGTGTGTTTTAAGTTCTAACTTAAAAAATCCCCGGCACATAATAATTATTGTACCGTTTGTAACCATAAGCACATGAAGCGATCGCGAAATCGTGCTGTCCTGGAGTACCTCAGTGAATAAATTTGAAACGTCCGTATGGCCGATAGTTGTCCAGATTGTATCATATAAGGGTAAGACTTATTTAGTAACGATGCTATGCTTTGTCTTCCCGCTTTATGCTAGTTGATCTGTGGTTATTGTATAAAGACTCAAAACTCACTTTTCGGTTTGAATCCATCCCTTCTAGACCAGATATCTAGCGTGCAGATTTGACGGCGATTTTACACGTGGCAGATAGCGGACTGGCCTTCGAATGCAAACTAGACTGTTGAGAGAAATCCTAGGACTGCGTTCGGTGTCACATATCCTTTCATCTCTTGGTTAGTACCATGAAGGCCTTCTCACAAGCCCCGTTGTGTAAATAATGGAATCAAAAGGTTCTTGTTGAAGATAAAGTACTGCTGGGATATAGTCACGAATGGGTTGTGTTACTTCACTAAGTTGTAGCTCTGCAAATCTCGAGACATCACTAAAGGCTGCATTGAATATGAAAAGCGACTGATGTATGCTTGTGTTGCCTGTCCTAATCGACTTTACTTACATACTAGGTTCAGGGCCAGGAGCTATGCTGGAATACTCACAGTAATTCCCATTAAAAATTTATGTCTTAAAGGAATCGGACATGGAAAAAGCCGAAAAACCATTTTATTACTTCAATAAAGCTCTTTTGGAAGATACCAACACGTCGATGTTATATATGGTCACGGCTAAGGCACTGGAAATGGCAGCTTTATCGTCGGGTAGTTCAGCAGAGCTTATTTAGTCTTTTGTATCTGTGAAATCCGAATTAGCAGACCATCTAAGGCGAATACATACTTTTTAAGGAGTATTTAAACGGTTGTGGTGATTATACTGACGCCACTCTAATTTAGTTCTAACTCTGGATGTTAATATTGACAAGTACCTGTAACTGTGTACATCTATCTATTGTTATATTCCTTACTATTTCCTAATGCAACTCTGAATCCTGGCAAAAACCCTATTATTTTGTGTACAGAAGGGGCCGCGTACATTTCTAAAGCGTTCAGCCTCGAAAAATCACCAAGTAACCGACATGCTTCAGAATGAGCAGCCAATGTTACCAAAATCAAAGCGGAGAATACATTATTTTCACTCAGGTTCTTCGCATACTTTGCTTTAGTGTGCATCATCCACATATAAAAATGCATGTATAAATTACCTACCTTTAGTGATGATGAAGATTCAGATGACCCAGTTAGTGGTAATAGAAATGATTGTGAAATTTATCTTGCTACAGGTAGTGGTAATAGCATAAAATGTAGATACTAATGATTAGGGTAGTTCAAAGACTTGGAAAAATAAAAAAATCATGGAATTAAGTGACTAAGTAGGTTTGCGTTGGGAATTGAAATAAGGTTTCATCTATGAAAAGGAAGGAAAAGAAAGGGATGAAACAAAACCTGAATGTTCTGGTTATTTTTTGTTTTCCCTGACTAGAAAAGAGACAAAAGTCGCGAGATTGTCATCTGGATACAAATTCTAGTGAAATAAGCTTAAAATCTCGTATCATAAGCTGTGTACGGTTAAGAGTTCCTTTAGAACAAAAAGCTCATTGGTTTTGGCACTCATCTTCAAATCAGTGGGTGAAGGGTTCAATCTACGTTCCACATATCGAGGTTGTGTGGTAGTGTGGTTGTGGTGTAAATTACTACACTATGATAAGGGTCTGAGGGAGAAGTCGTACTGCTGCTAGCTGGATGGGGTGTGACAGCAGTAAGGTGTTTCCCTTCGATGACCAGCTGTGCCATGCTGATGCTGACTTCTCAGTGGAGGGGAGGGGAGGGGGTTGGAAAAAGTCGACCCCCAAAATTACACACTCCACCATGCTCGACGGTCTGTCGGGCCGGCGGTTTTGGTTCATTTGTCGTTTCTTTTCGACCATCCGGCCCCAAAAATACAAAGGTTCAACATGATCATACACAAAAGGCTGCGTGTGACAGGCCTCAAACAGATGTCTGATGGGCTCTGCGGTCGCACAAATCTCTTTCAGCTACATTAAGAAGAAATAGCCTTCCACGGTGTGGGCAGACGGGAAGTGTCAACCGCCCTCACAACTCTGTCAGCACTCAAGTTTCCTTGGACTGCTATCTACGTCTCCCCCCCATTACCTTCTAATCTTTTCACGTCTGTCAACTAACGATACTATAACATCTTCAATTTCTCGTATCTCTGTAGCCTTCGACAACGATCTGAGTCCACAAAGCAGCATCCTTAGTCTCCTAAACCACTCTCCAAATTACATATTGGAGCCTTCAATGTCCACACCCTCCATCAAACTAGTCAACAAGCTTCGTTGGTAAAGACTCTAGCAAGTCGAGCCATGGATGTGTGCTGTGTTTGTGAGGCAACATACAGGACGCAGGTGCGGTTATTCACCTGACCTCTCCCGGCCAATCTGGTGAATCCGCGAAATTCACCCTTCGATTTTCTGGGGATCCGATAGCTAACTCTCACGGTCTTGCAGGTGTAGGGGTAGCATTAAGCACTAGGGCAGAAAACTCACTACTAGACTGGATCCCAGTTGATAGTCGCCTCTGCGCTATGCTGGTGAACGGCACGGTGAGAACTGAAAGGACCAGTGGAACTCGCCGTTGTCTCTTTGTAATCTCTGATTACGCACCCACTGACTGTAGTTTAGACGAAGTGAAGGACGAGTTCTACTGTAAACTGTCTGGCCTCCTCTCTCTGCAGAACTTTTGGGAGAGTAAAAGTCTAAAAGAACCTAAAATTATTGTCTACATTTCGATTCTGTTTCTATTGTCATTATCACCTCTAGCAGGATTACTTTCGTAATCACTGCTATTGCCACTAATTGGATTATTTAAATAGCCATTATCATAAATGACAGTTAATATATGCATGTATAAATTACAAAATTCACCGTTTGTCCACAACTAAGCATAATTGCTGTCATGTCTGTGAGTAGGTAGGACTATGTAAATTGATTTGTGTGCTAAATACAGTTGAAAATTATATTATATTGATTTAGGTGACTTGTAAAGTAATATGGGACGCTCATTCCATACTATTTGAAACTTGTCGGCTGGATGTATCTGCATCCCAGCGAGAATCGAACCCAATACCCATCGCTCGGATAGTAATTACTCGCGTATTGTGTTCTCAGTTGATGATTACTACAATCCGACATTTAATGGTTAAACTGTGACTCAACGGCTTAAGCATCCAACTTTTGACCAGTCGGTCACGGGTTAAAAATCTCGACATATCAAAATTTGGGTAGCCAAGTTGTACCTTTAACCCTCACACAGTATGTCTGGTTCATTGTCTACTCCACAAAATTGCACGTGGTTGCTAAGTGCATTTCGTTCAGTGTCGTTCGGTCAAAATCCACCGATTTTTTATATTGAGAAAAAATACTCAACAATTATGAGTGGTCTGATTTATTTTTTTTAATATCAGGAAATATGAATACGTAATCATATGCCGCCTTGTTCTTGTCTTTCACGTTTTTTTGCTTTCTCTATTTTAAAGGTCTTTAAAAACCTGAGATAATCATGAATAGAACCCGTAGCTACATAATAGTAAAAAATTAGTGTGCCTAGTTTGCAGATCTGAGTTCTGAACTCAAAACATTTTTTTTCTGCCCGTAATAGAGATGAAACGAGATAGTGACTGGCTTTTTTCTACTTTTTTCTAAATTCACCAACTAACCAACCATAGTGCAGATAAGTTAGCTTATTGTAAACAGATAAGTTATATCACGGTTACTCATCTGACTACATAGGCTTAGGAGATTCTTTCGTTTGGAATTATGGTTATCGACGTCTGTTTGCATTTACGATTTTGAGATTGAGGGTTAAAAGAAGGTTAGAGTGCGAAAGTTCGATTTTAAGAGTTAAGCTTTCGTTTGAAGAGTCTAAGGGTTGAGAATTTGACTTTACAACAAATATAAGCTCCAGTACTGAAAAAGGATCTACCCTCTGATTTTTAACATTGACAACATTGTAAAGTGTGTACCCATGGATATGCGTGCAATGATAAATGTTGCTTTGTTAACCAAGAAAAGAAATCAGTTCTCTTTTGGTTGACATTTAAAAGAAGTGTCTCTAAAATGTTTAGTAGGTGATAAAGAGATATTGTACCTTGAACTTATACCACCGTAAAATACTGTGTAATCCATTTCGATATGGGTAAATACCAGTCCTAACACAGCTTTGATAATATATATTTGTGGACCTGAGTGCTTACCAAGAAAAACACTTTAAAAGGGCGAAATACGAAAGGTCATGCAAGTTTATAAGTATGCATCAAGGTATAATTCTATATGATACATTGCGTAATTTTTCTAATGTGACTTACAGTTATAATGCTTGGTTTTGGTGTTATTTCAGTGACAAAATCTATTATCACGTAAAACAATTCCAAAATGAATGCCCCAGACCTTGGGATCATTGCGCTTGAGATCTTTTTCCCAAGATTTTATGTTTCCCAGCATGATTTAGAAGTAGCAGATGCATGTGTTGGAAAGTATACCCAAGGATTAGGCCAAACATCCCTCGGATTTTGCTCGCTACAGGAAGATATAAACTCGATATGTTTAACTGTTCTCAATAACCTCATCAAACGTACAAATCTTGACCTGAGGAAAGTAGGATTCCTTGAGGTAAGTTGTGTAAAATCTCTTTTTATTGCTATATTTAGAGATTATTTTGTTTGTAGAGGTATCACTGCGAATATATAGGATGATTCGCCTTCATATGATAGGCTGTGTATCATGGAACCACCACATATACTGGTTAACACTAACATAATGTATGGATACATCTACTCCGCTGACATTGGTTGTGAACCATACCACCTAGAGTCTCCAAACACTGGTTTCTGTTGTCACGTGGACCCCAACCGGCTAGTTTGCATCTCCCTACACGACTCAGACCAGGAGTCAAGGACTTCATGCATTGGTGCCATGTTTTAGTCTGTCCGCCTAGAGCCTTATTCCAACCTAAACCTATTTCAGCTAACATTGCACGACGAGACGGACGGTGGCTTGGCATCCATAACACATGTCCTGGCCGTATCAGTTGATAAAGGTTTATGACATCAATTGACTTACCTCTCCCCCCTAAAACTCTACACCTGACTTCTGTGTTGGTGAGATGATGACCCCACGACACTCGACCTATGCTACGGTGGTCAAACACCTGAAGCTTTCTCATGCCCTCTACCTTTAATAATTAGGTTTCACAGCCTTACACTAGATTAGAGCAGACTGCAACATACTACACTTGGCCTTTAATAGACAGTCGGATATTGTAGCGGCACCATAAATGGTGCAAGTTGGCAAAATCCGGTTGAACCTTTGGTATCTGTGCAGATATAGATATTTCATCGGCCACTGATCCTCCTGGGCTAATCTGGCTTCCCAAGTAAGTGAAGTAGTTAACGTCTTCAACCATTTCATTCCTTGTTGTTAGCTGAAGACCAATCCTGAAGCAACAATTGGGATTTGGGTGACAAGAAACGCATCTCAAAGATTCTCAAGTTGCCACTCAAGGTTTCCAGGAGATTCCGCTTCTTGTCAGCGTCTCAACCTGACAACATTATGTCATTTGTGTATCCTAGGTCTACCCAGAAGTCTCATGTGATAAGATCGATCTCTGTGAAGTCAGATGACGAGAGGGAGATCTCCATACGTACGACAACGATAGAATTGAATAAGAATGGCGAGCGCAGGCATCCTTGACGGAAACCACTCTCTGCACACAGCTGACGTGACAACCTATCATAGGGTGTAACATGTCCACGAGTGTTTGAGTAAAGAGTCTTCAACAGAGTGATGTACTTACTCGGTACTCCTTTCGGTGAGAGACACTGTCATAAAACCACTGGGTCGACGGAGTTGGATGCCGCCTTCGGGTCAAGAAATACGGTCAGTGTGAGGCATTGGTAATTGTGGCGGTGTGGCCGTGTTCAAGAAGCTATGGAGTGTGAATATCTAGTCGATGCACCAAAAGTCAGGTCTGAATTTTGCCCAGTTTTCTTGTTTTAGCTGTCTGCAAGCTGGACTTATACGTCTAATGGTTATAGAACCTAGAACCTCGGATACTGTGTTTGTCAGGCTGATTCTTGTGTAGTTATCACAAGAAGACGTTTTGCCTTTCTTGTAGACTGAAACAATCAGTGGTTGAGATCAGTTATTTTGGATCACATTTAACTCCTATATACTAGTTAACACTTTCGTTAACTTGACTGAAAGTCCTCGACCATCGTCTTTGAATACCTCATGTACTAGTCCTTCTGACTTTGGTGCTCTTCCTCGTTTCAGATAACCTACTGCTTTCTCGGCTTCTGGAATTGTTGAAGGTCTTCTCCTAATGTTTCATTCAGATATCGACTAGATGGCGTATGGAAGGCAGTCGGACTGTTTCGCTCATCGTCCCAGTCGTGTACCCTGAGAGTAGATCACAGACTCATCCTTCTCCTCTATTGTCTCACTAACCGTTGACATTTTTGGCCCAGTTTCCTAATAGGTCTAATAACCATCTACTGTTACCTATGTCCACTGGCTTTTCAATCCCTTCAACATTCACTACTCACCACTGTTCATGATCATATCGTAAACGTTGTATCAGTCTACATTTGAGTTGCTTCCACTCCTGATCAGGCTTGCAGACTGCAGGGATGCATTAGTGAACATCCATTTATTTAGAAGAAAGGTGCTGAGATCCGCTGGTCTTATATAACTACTCTTTGAGAGTCGGTTACGGTCTTCATCGGTGTTTTTACAGCAGACTGGAGATGGTGCCAGGTTTTTTCTGGATGAGTGATTTTGTTGTGTTCCAGTAACTGTCCAGCCAAGTTTCCCAATGAAAGTAGCTTCAATACTCTGATTATCGAGCTGTACTTCCAATAGGCTCAGACATACACGTGCTGGGAACAGTTCGTGGTCTCTGTTTGAAGGTGATCCAGAAGAGGCGGAACTCTTCTACCGATTTTTTCCAGCGATAACTCCCAATAATATGGTCTATGTGTGTCCACGGCTGAGTTGAAGTTGATGGACATCACTTCAGAAAACATCACTCTTCATGTCTGATATTTGTGCTGCCTAGAAATGAATGGTCATGACGGCACAGTTATGTATGTTAGAGTAAATATCTCAAAGATGTTACTCTAATATACATAAGCCATATCCTTGGGAACAGCGAGACATGGAAGAAGCATGAGTGTTGAGTAACACGCGGCACCTAGTTAGTCTTATTAAATTAAGGAAAAAAGCCGAGAAGATAATGGTTGATGGAACTATCACCGAAAAGGATAGAACTCTGATAACCTGACAGGAAAGGCGGTTAGAAGTTTGGGCCGAACACTTGGAAGCACAGTTCAAGTGACCCCCAGCAGCCACGCTTCAGTTGTCCAACATCCAGCGGGAACCTAAATGGGACGTAGACGATGGTCTTCTAACTCTCCTTGAAGTTGAGAAAGGTGTATGGAAGCTGAAAGGATGCAGAGCAACAGGACCTGACAGTTTTCCACCTGAAGTCTTCAAGGAGGTAGGTAGGTAGGAAGTTGCTGGTTAGATTGACGGAGATACTAAATAGTGTGAGGGGATAAGAGTTAGTCCTGTCAGACTGGTCTACTTCACTGATCATCGCAGCCTATAAGAATAGCAAGAAACCTTCCTGTGACAACCACAGGGGACATAGGTTGAGTAATATTGTGTCGAAGAAGCTAGGGTCCATAGTTATCTGACGCGTAACTGTAGCCTGAGAACAGCGAAGTTGAGAAAGCCAGAGAGGTTTGAGACTGAGCTGGACAATGGTGCATCGATCAGATTTTTACCCTCCTACAAGCTCTGGAACACCGGCACATACACCGGTCAGTGCCCGACACTGAATGCGTTTTGCAGAAATCTGAGTATGTTTGGCCTGTGTCTCGCTGACACCTGTCAGATGTAAAATGATGCTTTGGGACTGGTCTGCTGCGAGTACTCCCAGTTTATTGATAAGGAGTGAAGTGGTGGAATATGTCGACCACTTGACTAACTTGAGGAGTTGTGTCAGCATGAAAAGGCTGGTTGCTAACGAAATCCTAGATGGAATACAGAAGGCCCATTTGGCATTTGCCAACTTTGGTCACCTGTGGTGCCGACTGGCGGGATATCGGATTGCATATTAAAGGACGAGTTTACTGCATTGCAGTCTGTTCTGTTCTGCTATATGCCTGTGAGACATGGCCGTTAAAGGTAGAAGATATGAAGTGGTTGTAGGGTTTAGATCGCAGATGTCTTCGCAGGATTGCTGGCGTTTGGTGGAATCACTGTGTGAGCAATGTTAAGGTCATGCGAATTGATACTAGTTAAGACAGGCAAGTCGATTAATGAGGTTACGACCCTTCATTGGCTGAGATGGCTTGGACGTGTACTGTGCATACTGATTGAGCTACCACCTGCCTCGATGTTATATGATAGGGAAAGTTGAATTAATTTGGAAGAGGGTTGAGAGTGGTCAGATTAAGACGTGATATCAGTTGAATAAGCCTCCTACTGTTGGTCTGAGTCGTGTGGAGAGATGTAAACTGCCTGGTTGGGGTTCCCGAGACGAAGGGAATCAGTGGTTTAGAACTCTTGGTGACATGGCTGGAAGTCGGTCATAATGGCGCAGATGTATTTACTGGTTGACATTTTTTGAAATTTGAGTATCTACGCTATGGGTTATCTTTCAGTTGTTTTTCTGTGGAGTAACTTTTTTCACTTTGATGTCGTTCTTTTTCCTTCGGCTTGTTCTTTCTGTGTTGTTATGAAAATTTTCAGGTTTGACTAATGCACGTGTGTTGGTAGTTGGACGTTGATTTTGTGATTTATGCGTCAGTCAAGAATAGAAATTTAAGGTTTTAAATGAATAGCTCTGGCTTCAAATTATTATGATAAAGGCTTCTGCAATTTTTTGTAAGTGGGGAAGTTAACATCTATAAGAAAAAAGTGGAATATGAGATTCCTATTAAGAAAATTACAGTATGGGCTGTTAAAGAATAATGTTTTTTTTGTAGCTAATGTCTTCAGACTTTATTCCAATGTACCTGAGTTTAAACATATACACAAGATATGAACCAATCAAAGTAATTTGTGAGTTAACGATAATAAATGTACGGGCTATGCACTTTATAGTGGTAAAAATAGTAGTAGTGTAAGGGACAAGACAAATGTTGAAAATGACATGTCAGTGATAACGGGTGTTCATATAGAAAACGCAGAGTAGTTGAAACAGGTTTTATTATAATCCCGGCGTATTCAGAAAATCAAAACACGCTGGGATTATATTAACACCTAATTATATAATGATTAAACCTGACTTGGCACCTGACGTCTTTCCTGACAATCTTAACAACTATGGCCTGGTTGTTCATGAAGTAGTTCAAAGTTTGGAAAAGGACAATACAATTGTATAATACTGGAGGATGAAGGCAGTGGATAAATAGGGTTTGGATGTGAAAACAGTGACAAAAATGAGAGCATTTGAAAAATCTATGGGAAAGTCACTCATTAAGTCTTACCTGACCAAGGTGGCGGTAAAGGCTGTAGAAACGTTTTTTTAATATAAAGCCTTGAGTTGTTCACTAGAATACCTGTGGCTTCAGCCATATATGAAAGACAAGTTCGGACTACATCGGAAAGGGTTAGTGGGTGAGGTAAACAACTTTGAACGCTTTCGTTTTATCTACTCTGTTACTACTATCAACTGGATTGCGACAAAATAGAGCTTCTTACAGATTTAACCTATTCTTTTTCCAGCCATGAGGGTAGGTTTACGGTAATACGTTTATTAAGTTGCCCAGTCGTACGCTCGATATAACTGTCTTCGTAGAAGCAATTAGATTGATAAGTACATATGGAATCGGTTTATTTTTTTTATGTTAAAAGCTGTGTATATTAAAGTGAAGCTTGAAGACATCTGATTAAAAACTATTGTTCGCTTGCATGTCTTGTAATAAAAAATTAAACCAATCATGGTGGCATTGGAGTCTGTAATAAGACAGTGAAAGATTACTGTATTAGGCATACAAACTTGGTACAACAAAGGCACTAAGAGACGCACCACTAAAAATAACAAAACAACATTACGAAGACGTAAAAAACAGAAACAGTTCATTAAAGAAGCCACCTCAAAGATAAATACGAAGTAGCATTCACTACTTGTGTTTACTTCTTAACAAAAGAATAAACAAGAAAGCTGCAGCATGTTTCTCACGTATTTCAGCTATATCGCTACCTTCTCAAGCCACTTAGTCGCATCATCTCTCGAACTGCATCCAAATAGTCGTAAGGCCTCAACAGATGCAAACGTAAAACAGTATCCTTCATCCCACGACTTCATGTCATACACTACTCATCTCTCCCCTTCTATAACCAGCCCCAGGGCAGGCGGACAGTGAGGACTGTCGAAGCCGCTAGAATGAAATTCGTGGCACATGTCCCAGTCATCGACACCATTGTTTCAAGGCAACTTCACTCAATGAATAGAGATCTTCATCATGTCTAAACACTCGCCACATCACCTCGAAATTACATGTTGATTCCACCGGATGCGATCAATCCTACTGAAACAACGGTGATTGAAAACAGAGAGTCATCGGATATCTTCAGCTCGCTGAGTTTAGGTTTTTCAGGCGTACAGCAGGGCTGCCCGCACCAACGCACTGTACCTTCGATCTTTTGGAGATATTCTAACATCGCCATAGTATTTAATGTGACCCGGCTTTCAATATACTGTTGGAAATCACATACGTTGCAATTCTATCAGGTTTCATGCAACCACTAACCACGTACGCAAAGTTTTCGACAACTTCCTGATAGTTAACCGTCAAAGATAAGTGGGGGTATAGGCTTCTGCCAGTCTTGTAGGATTACTGCAGTTCGATAGGAAAAAGTGCATACCGTACTTGGGGACTCAGATAACTAAATGAAAGAGTGCGACTTCAGTAGCCTGTTATTTGTCGCACAGTAAAACAGTGTCGTCCGCATACTCAAGGTCGAAAAATCGTTTACTTGATGACAGTTTTACTCCACCACGCACTTCCTTCAGAGATGTTTCGAAAATGTCATCGATGGCAAAGTGAAAGAACATTGAGACCAGACAGCCCTGTTTAGACCCAATCATTGATTTCGAACAATGATGATGACTGGTTGCAAGGCTCATATCTGCCTGAGGTATTGAATTAGAAGTCTTTCAGAATGTTGACAAACTTACCAGAGACATCTCTCTCTAACATTGAAATATGTAATTAGAGACTACCAAGATGACGATGATAATTTTTTTTAAACGTATGCCGGTGGTGGTAAGGATGATAAAATACCATGAAAGTGTACACGTCTCAACACTCAGTTTGGTTTAAAACAGCAGAATAGTTTGTGCAATGCCTAAAGATGAGAAGAGTGGATAAAAAGAATCTACACAGATGTCGTAGATATATAGAATGTGTAAAAAACAATGAAGGGTTTAAAAATTAAATGATCGAAGTAGTTTATTTTCTGTGGCCAAAACTGACTGACAAAATGAACATAGGACCTCATACACAGGACATCGGCTTAAGTTGCCACACTTCACAGCAGTACACAAAAAACAGGTAGATAAAAAAGGGGTGACATTAAATTAGATGACGTAATGTAATGTAAGCTGAAAATAGAGGTTAGTGCGAATATTTTAGCTTTAAAAGGTGTCAAGAAGTGAATACCCCTGAAAAATTGTTAAAGGCTTCCTCGACTAGTGCCACGTCTTCGCCTGGCCACTATGAGTTCGAGTATAGAGTTTTGTTGAGTGTTGCGTACTTGCTCGGTACTCGTTTCACAGTCAGACTCTGCTACAATACCTCACGGTCAACAGCTTCTAACCCTACCTTCACGTCAAGAAATATAGCAAGTGTCGGCCACTGGCCGGTGTATATGCCGGTGTTCCAGAGTTTGGGTAAAAATCTGGTCCATGCACCCTAATCCAGCTTTGTCTGAAACCTTTCTGGTTTTCTCAAGTTTGCTCTTCTCGAGCCGTAGTTTGGCGTGGTATAGTGATGGAGCATGGTCCTAACGTTGTCGATTAATGAGGTATCTGAATATTTTGGAGACTGATTACTTTCGTACGCAGTTTCCTCAGGGCGTTAGATTTTATGTTATATTGACTTCGTTCATTGTATCATTGTGTTAGGAATGCCCTATTTTTAATATTTCAGAACTCTTATTGCAACTGGTTTTCTTAGGTTTTTTTCTCGTGAGTCACGTTTTATATAATCAGCTGGCCTTGAGATTGTCTTCAGCCTCTTTAAATGTACCAATTTCTCCTTGTTTTTTAGGGATCTGTCCTTACTTATAAACGTTCTTAGTTCGAAACACTATGAAGTCAATTGATAACCAGTCTTTCGATTTTCCTCCGCGAACCACTCGATTTGAATCGTCTCAACCCTTGACTCTTCAAAAGACACTTCTACGACACACTGGCAAGTGAAGCAGAACAGGCTGCAGGTAGAGGAGACCTGACAATACTATATCAAATCACCAAAATACTATCTGGAAGGGAAGAGATCAACTCAGATGAAACCAATGAAAGATAATGAAGGAAACCTAGTTACCAAAGAGGAGAAACAAACGAAACGATGGGATGAAAACTTCGAAGAGCTCTTGAATCGACCGCCATCACCACACGCAACTCATCCAGAGATACCACCAGCAGCCCAGCCATAGAACTACCAGTGAACACAAGCCCTCCGACAAAAGCAGAAGTGAAGTCCTGAACGCCACAAAGTTTCTGAAGGCAGGGAAAGCAGCAGGACCAGATGGAATTCCCCCAGAAGCACTGGAAACAGATACAGAGACAACAGCGGACATGCTCACACCATCATTGCAGCAGGTTTGGAAGGAATGAAAGGTACCTGCTGATTGGGAGAAGGGCTACCTTGCCAAGCTCCTAAACAAGGGAGACCTAAGTATTTGCAAGAACAAGAACTGGCGTGGAATCATGCTACACCCCTGTCCACTCCAAGCAAAATATTAGGCCGCATCATCCTGGAGAGACTAAAAGATGTGCTGGATTAAAAATTACAACCAGAACAGGCTGGCTGGATTCAGGAAGTACAAATCATATCTGGATCAAATTGCAACGCTACGCTACGGCATCATCATAGAACAGAGTATAGAATGGCAGTCAACTCAACTCTACCTCAAATTTATCGACTTTGAAAAAGCCTTCGACAGTGTCGACCGACAAGTAATTTGGCAGGCAGCTGCTTCAACACTACGGCTCTAGTGCCACAAACCTTTATCAACCTCATTCAACAGCTGGCTACATGACGACGCCACATACCAGCCAAGTAATTCGCAATGGGAAGCTCAATGATGCCTTCGAAGTGAAGACAGGAAGGAGTAAGACAAGGCCGCCACCTACTATCACGCATGATCTTCCTGATTGTGGTCGACTGGATCATGTAGGAAACTGTGAGGAGCGAGAAGAGGGGGATACGCTGGCTGGACCGATGAAAAGACCTTAGGAGATTTGGATTTCGTCGACGATGATTTGTGTCTAATATTGCACAAACTTGAAGATCTACAGGCGAAAACTAACAAGTTGACAGAAGAGGCAGGGCAGCGAAACAGGACTTTACGTGAACGTAGAGAAGATGGAGGTGATGAGCATACCCAACGAACAATGGCATGAACAAAAAGCACTAATCACTATTAACGGGAGGAACCTAAAGGAAGTGGTCTCTTTCACCTACCCGCCTACTTAGGCAACATCGTTTCAACTACAGGTGGCACAGGCACACATGAGGATGTCAAAGCCAGCATCGGAAAGACAGCAAGACAGGCTTTTATTAATCTGAAATCACTGTGGAGGTTTACTCCACTCAACTCAGCATAAAGAACAAGATCCGGATTTTCAACACCAACGTCAAGTCAGTGCTTCTATATGGTTCAGAAACTTGGCGTGTCACGAAAAGCATTTCCAGCAAACTACAGACATTCATCAACAGCTGCCAGCTATGCTTGATACTGAAGATCAGATGGCCAGAAAGAATAAGCAACAGGGAACTCTGGGAACGAACTAACCAAGAACTCATCACCCAACAAATATGCAGAAGAAAGTGGACATGGGTTAGAATGGTCACACACTGAGAAGACAAATTGGGGATATCACACGCCAGGCCAGTTGCTAGAGTGGAATGCAAAGGGGAAACAACGAGTTGGGCGTCCGAGGGTGACATGGAGATCATGTGAGGAAGAAATGAAAGCTTCTGGGCAGTGGTGGAGTGAGGTTGAAAAGACTCCATAAAAGACAGTGCAATGGAGATGTGCTACTGAAGCAAAATCGCTTGTACCCCATGGCATACCGTTGTCGACGATATGATTTACGCGAAGTACACAATACTGTCAAACTTCTAAAAACGTCGTGTGTGACCGACCACAAGCATCAGTCTCTTGGATTTTACAGTCATGCACCGACCTCACTTCCTTTTCAAGTGCCTCAAGAAAAAATAACCTTCCACGGTGTGATCTGCCGGGGAGATTTGAGCACCCTGACAACTCTGTCGGCACACAAGCTCCCTAAGATCACTGTCCACCTTTCATATCCTTAGCTTCTAATCTTCCTTCACGGGAAAATTCCAACATTACCCTTAATTCCTTCAAGAAATGCACCTGTTGATAACAATCTGACATTATGGAACATCACCAGTCTCAAGAAATCGTGCTCCAGACTAAACATTAGTGATTTCAATGTATGCATCCTTTGTCGAATCGGTTGGCAAGATTCAATAACCAAAACTGAAGCAAATCGGATCATGACAGTATGCTGTTGTGATACGTATACAGGACCCGTTATCGTAGTACACTCAAGAACCATGCGTACATACGTGCCACAAGCAATGAGTTACACCTATTGTATATAGGCGAAGAAAACTACAAGCCTACACAAACACCGTGGTGGAGTGGGGCTGAAAGACGTGATCCATTGGTCGAAACTAAATTCTCTAAACCAATGGACTACAGCTCCACATACAGAGCCGAAGTGTGATTATTCACGTAACCTCAGTCTATCAATGCGGTGCATCTGAGAAATTCACCCTTCAATTCACTCGAAATCCGACAGCAAATTCAAACCATGTGGCAGATGTAGGTAGAGCATTAAGTACTGAGGCAGAAATTCCACTGCTCGACTGCACCCCAGCTGACAGTTACCTATGCGCCGTCCAAAAGATCAGTGCGGTGACGAATAAAAGGAATCGGGAAACGCACCATCGTCTCTTTGTAATCTGCGCCTATACATCCATTGACACTGCAGTTCGGATGAAGTGGAAGATGATTTCTATACAAAAATGTCTAGACTTCTACTGAAAGCCAAACGTGGTTGTTGTGGCATGTGATTTCAATGCACAAGTGGGTAGATTAAGTTAGGCAGAAAGGTAGTTGGGTGGCACTTTCGGAAGCCCAGATGAACACACGAATGGCAGAGATTGCCTGCTACAAATGTGCTCGGATAACAATTTACTTGTGATCATTACGAACCTCCGACATACAGAGATACTGTTTGACGTGACATCCACCGACCTCAACCAAGCGGTTGACAAAGATACACCATATATTTATTGATTTACTGTTTCAACCACAGGTGGCACAGGCACACATGAGGATGTCAAAGCCAGCATCGGAAAGACAGCAAGACAGGCTTTTATTAATCTGAAATCACTGTGGAGGTTTACTCCACTCAACTCAGCATAAAGAACAAGATCCGGATTTTCAACACCAACGTCAAGTCAGTGCTTCTATATGGTTCAGAAACTTGGCGTGTCACGAAAAGCATTTCCAGCAAACTACAGACATTCATCAACAGCTGCCAGCTATGCTTGATACTGAAGATCAGATGGCCAGAAAGAATAAGCAACAGGGAACTCTGGGAACGAACTAACCAAGAACTCATCACCCAACAAATATGCAGAAGAAAGTGGACATGGGTTAGAATGGTCACACACTGAGAAGACAAATTGGGGATATCACACGCCAGGCCAGTTGCTAGAGTGGAATGCAAAGGGGAAACAACGAGTTGGGCGTCCGAGGGTGACATGGAGATCATGTGAGGAAGAAATGAAAGCTTCTGGGCAGTGGTGGAGCGAGGTTTAAAAGACTGCAGAGAAGAGAGTGCAGTGGATGCGTGCTACTGAAGCCCTATGTTTCACTAGGAACCCAAAGGAGAAATTATACTAATCATATACCCTTAAACCTTTTTTGTGAATTAGTATCGTTTCTTCTCTCATCACGTCGTAACACATTGTTTACGTTGTATTTACGTTTCTTGATTATCGCTCATCCTATGTACTTAGCTTCTTATATAACTGATATTGTATATTTATTTTAGTTGAAAACACCATCACTTCAATTTTTTAACAGTCTTGAATCGTGTATCGAAACATGACATCATGCTATGAAATCATTAATTGTTGATTCTTGTCTTGCAGAGATCTGAACTATCCGAATTGGTAGAAATTGAATATCGGAGAGCTACCATCATTCAATTTATAGCAGTATTTTCGACCAATCCTTATGTTACTGAAGACTTCAAATACCTTTATTTGTCAAGTGTTGTCTCTGATTTTCGACAAACCAAGTGTACTTCTCTTATTGTAATGGTTTCGTTGCATTTTTGCTGTATGTTGATATACTTTGAAGTCTAGCAAGCTGCACCACAAAAGTGCTATAAGGTATCTCATTTGCTTTTGTAGTGAGTGAATTACACCATTGGTTGATGCAGTTTTCATTCTTGTCAGAGCTAACTTATCACAGTGGATGATTGTAATCAGATCCTAAATATCATTTTTCTAACAGGGATACTCACCGTTAGATTTATATAGCAATCTCTGTTTTTATTTATTTATCGAATTCACAGGTTGGAACAGAAACTATAATAGATAAATCAAAGTCCACCAAGACTGTGCTAATGGAGTTATTTAAAACTGCTGGCAATTTTGATGTCGAAGGAGTAGATGTGAAAAATGCTTGCTTCGGTGGTACATCTGCCTTATTCAGTGCACTTAACTGGCTGGAATCTAGTAACTGCAATGGTAAGCTTAAAAATAATGAATAAGAACTTCCGAGATTTCTAATAATCCTTCTTTTTTAAAACTAGTTTTGTATAGTTTCGTGGAACAGAACTGTGTTACTCAGAATTCCATCGTTTCAGATCTCTTTAATGTAGTAGAGCCAAGAGCAGGTTTATTTACTAATAAGGCGAAAGCTTATATTGCTACCCGATTGGTTGCTCAGGCTGAAGTAAGCAGGCAGTTTAGATTTGTGACTTTTGGCGTGAAAATAGAGTTCGTAAGCTAATAAGGCCACTTCTGCCGTACCACCGTCTACCTCGACGTACCATGCTACGGGAAGCTAGATTAAATTGGGTGGCCAGACGAAGACGTTGGCGCCAGTCAGTGAAGTCTTACTGTTGGTCTGGACCACGTGGGTAGATGTAGACTGCCTGGTTGGGTTCCCCGACGCGAGAGGAATCGGTGGTTGAGGAATGTTAGTGACATGGCTGGAAGTCGATCACAGTGGCGCAGATGTATTCACTCCTTGACGTCTAAAACTTGAATATGCGAACTCACCTCTATCTTCAAACTGTTTATTCTCTCACAGTACTTTATCTACTTTAATATCATTCTATCCATCCGTTCTTTGTGTAGTACTGTAAAGTGTGGCAACTTTAGCCGAGGGACCTGTGTACGAGGTTCGACGTTGATTTTGCGAGTTGTCAGTCAATCAGTCAGACATAAGATTCTATTGTTTTTATATGTTTTCGATTTGGGGTTTTCATTGAAGGTTTAGCTCATCGAAACTAATGGTTTTTCTTTCAAAATTCCATTTCAGTATCTTTGTCGAATTTGACAATTGTAGCGCTATTTAACCAAACGTGTACTCCATTTTATTCCACACCTTGTAATTTCCCGTTGCTATATTGGCAGGTACCATATATCCAAGAAAAGTTACCACTAGTCGGGAGTTTGAATTTTTTAACTGATGTGATGCAAAACTTCGCTGGAACTTGCTAGATGGAACTAAATAAGATATTTCATTCTATTACGTCCAGTTTTTTCAGTGGAAATCTGTACGCATTAAATTACCTTAAAGATTGTTATAAACTTGATTTACGGTCATACCATGTAAATAGATGATCATCTGTAAGTGAGAATATTTTCTTAGTTCATCATGTTTTTTATTTATTTGCTATAATCTAACCTTTCGTTGTTACCATATCCACTATGCTTTTCTGGTCTTCTTTTTTTTAATGATTGTTATTAAAGGTCGTCTAGCGTTAGTTGTCGCCGCCGACATTGCAGTTTACGGTAGTAAAGCAGCTCGTCCTACTGGTGGTGCTGGTGCTGTAGCACTCCTGCTTGGACCAAATGCTCCCCTAGTAGTCGATCCTGGTAAGACTTTAATTTAAAAAATTCTATGATTCAATCACACTACTACTAATTTAGTTATAATTTATAATTCTGGCTGTTTGTAAAAATCCTCCAGTAAACTAAAGTTTCTTTTTTGTCAGCAATTAACTGAAGTAAAAGGGTGCTTTGAAATCTTATTTTATTATTTATTTACCTTATAATACGCCACATGAAGTAACACAGAAGGACTGAGAAAACTTGGAAGTGATATTAAAAGCCGGAAAAAATGTTAGCATAGGTAGAAATGGATTACAGAAAATGTAGTTTCAAGCATGATACATTAGAATATCTATCACAAGACAAGTACACTGCGCTGGAGTCCGTTCTGTCCTGTTGAACAACTGTGAGATAAGTCAGTAAAGGTAGAAGACATGAAGTGATTGCAGGGTTTTGATCATAGATGTCTTCGTGGCATTGCTGGCACTTGGTGGAATCATCGTGTGAGCAATGTTGAGGTCAGGTGAATGATACTAGGTAAGACAGGCAAGTCGATTAATGAGGCTGTGAACTTTAGTTGACTGAGATGGCTTGGATATGTACTGCGCATGTGGAGCGAGGCACCACCTACCTCGACGTGGTATGCTAGGAGAAGGTGGATTAACACATTGACTGACCACTAGAGAGAAACCAATTGCATGTTGTGTTGTAGTCCTGAGTGTAGGCCGAATTTTGTCGATCATTTTGTAATATGACCACCAGGCTAGCAGGTTTACCACTGAAGTTGGCTTAAGTTGGAAGAAGATTTAGGATGACCAGACCAAGATCTGGCACCAGTTGATGAAGTCTTTCTGTTGATCTGAGTCGTGTGTGTGGTTGTGTTCTCTTAAGACGACAGGAATCAGTGGTTGAGGACTGTTGGTAACATGGTTTGGAAATCGGTGATAATGGGGTAGATATGTTCATTCCTTGGCGTCTTCTAAAGCTTCTATATTTTCACATACGTTATCTTCAAATTGTTTGTTCTCTCACGCTACTTTATGTCCTTTGATATTACTTTTCTATCTACTTATTCTATGTGTCTTACCACAGTGAAGTGTGGCAACTTTTACCATGATGCACCAGTGTTCGAGGTCCTACGTTGATCTTATGAGTTGTCAGTCAATCAGTCAGCCAGCCAGTCCAAAGCATATATTAAAAATACAGTTCACTGCTTTCATTTAGCTTTTCCATAATAGAGAAAAAAACGAAGCTATAGCATGATTCAGCTGTTTTCGCAGTCAAATTACGAGGATAAACCAGAAATGTAATTATCACTTCCTATTGACACCGTTACACAATATCTACATGGGGCACTGAATCGAGACAACTCATTTTGGCGTACTCAGACAAACGTATTTACAATTAATTGTTCTAGTTTATACTTAGATAACTGATAAAGCTATGATACCGCTTGTTTTCACATGTATCGAAGTATTGGTGATAATTTTAGCCAATCAGACAGATACATCTCTTTCATTTATGCCTCAGATGCGTATGTAGTAAGTAGTCACCGGAATCTCTGTCAAAACCAAAGGTTAGGCGTATCAGCTCACTGTTAAGGTCACCATTGCTTCCGACTTTTAGCCATATCTACTGTCGTCTGAAACCACTAAGTAGACTAACTTCTCGGACACCATCCAGATTGAGCAATGAAGAGTCGCTTGTGGCAAGATCAGTCAACTTTACGGTAGTTTTTAGAAAATGTGAAGCTATAAGTGAACCCCTATTGCTGGACACCTGACTAACCAACCAAATATCCTCCTAACCTTGTTGTAGCTATGCAGGTGAATACAACCTTCTCTAGGTACCTAAAATTTCTCAAGGATTTACTTGCTACCCCGGTGTACCTAGTTGAATTAGAGTACGCAGATGACATTCCTCTTAAGTGGAGTAGCCTGCAAAACACAGGGTCTTTTGAATGCATTGGCGTGCATTTTGTACCTGTCAGATGTAAAATGATGCTGTGTGATTGGTCTGGATTCACTCATTTGAGTGGAGAGTGAAATTGTGGACCGTGTTGACCCCGTCATCTGTTCTGGTTGTGGCGTAAACCTTAACAGATTGACTGATAACGTAATTAGGGTATGAGTACGAAAGATCCATTTAGCTTCTAGCACTCTTGACCGTCTCTGTTACCAGCGAAATGTTCGAATACCTAACAGTGGATGAATGCATTCCTCATCAGTTTGTTCCATCTTCATCTATGGCTGTGAGACATGGTCACTGATCTTAGGTTTCCCATCAAAAGTTTCTCCATTTCATTAATCGTCTGCTGTAATACACCGATGAGTGTTAATGAGTTGTCAAGTGTTCACTAAGATCCAGTGTTTACTGACAGGACGTTCTTCAAAGCCGTAAGCAGCTTTACTCATCATCTTCACGACATCTTGCAAATGCAGTCAATGTTCATCTATATTTCTTAGAAGTTTAACTACTAGTCTTGAATCTAGTTCTGTTTGGTATTTAGCTGTCCATACTTTAGGCAGCCATTTCCTTTACATCAGCTTTTTCGGACGACCGTTTTGATGACAACTAGAACTTTTGATGGACTTAGTAAACACTAAAGCGTGATTGGAGTTCATACAGGTGCCCTATAAGTGATGGAAATCCTAAACACGTCTCTTGCGTAGGTAAATAATTGCAATGTAATCTATTAGAATGCAGGCATAAGCGTCAGAGAGAAGACGCTAGGTAGCACAACGGTGATGGTTGTACCGGAAGTTGGTGCTGGCCAGAAATAGGTTGTAGTCTGCACGTAGCTCACAAAAACATTCTCTGCTATTCGACTGGTGACCTACCAGTTCTTATTAACCACCTAAGCAACTGTCATGTGACTCTAAATGGCTGACCTTTTCATTTGAGTCCCCAGATAGCACTTGTATGTTCGTTGGGCGTACTCGGTAGAAAAGGTCACTCAATTGATGGTATAAGTCATCTTTATCTGCATCGACGATATCGTCTTACTGTGCGATAACACGCAGGCTGCTCAAGTCGCACTTAGTCAGTCGGTCATTAGTGTCCGTAAGTATGGTATGCCCCGACTGATAGCTGCTACCTTGACATGGTAGTCGGGCTTGTATATCACAATGACCCAACGAGCTATGCTGGTGGAACACTTGTTCCCTCGAGGTCCTACCATACGAGGAAGGTCTATTGGATATTGGTTAGACCAAAAGCAGTTACCATTGTGATGTAAATTACTACACTATGATAAGGGTCTGAGGGAGAAGTCGTACTGCTGCTAGCTGGATGGGGTGTGACAGCAGTAAGGTGTTTCCCTTCGATGACCAGCTGTGCCATGCTGATGCTGACTTCTCAGTGGAGGGGAGGGGAGGGGGTTGGAAAAAGTCGACCCCCAAAATTACACACTCCACCATGCTCGACGGTCTGCCGGGCCGGCGGTTTTGGTTCATTTGTCGTTTCTTTTCGACCATCCGGCCCCAAAAATACAAAGGTTCAACATGATCATACACAGAAGGCTGCATGTGACAGGCCTCAAACAGATGTCTGATGGGCTCTGCGGTCGCACAAATCTCTTTCAGCTACATTAAGAAGAAATAGCCTTCCACGGTGTGGGCAGACGGGAAGTGTCAACCGCCCTCACAACTCTGTCAGCACTCAAGTTTCCTTGGACTGCTATCTACGTCTCCCCCCCCATTACCTTCTAATCTTTTCACGTCTGTCAACTAACGATACTATAACATCTTCAATTTCTCGTATCTCTGTAGCCTTCGACAACGATCTGAGTCCACAAAGCAGCATCCTTAGTCTCCTAAACCACTCTCCAAATTACATATTGGAGCCTTCAATGTCCACACCCTCTATCAAACTAGTCAACAAGCTTCGTTGGTAAAGACTCTAGCAAGTCGAGCCATGGATGTGTGCTGTGTTTGTGAGACACACATACAGGACGCAGGTGCGGTTATTCACCTGACCTCTCCCGGCCAATCTGGTGAATCCGCGAAATTCACCCTTCGATTTTCTGGGGATCCGATAGCTAACTCTCACGGTCTTGCAGGTGTAGGGGTAGCATTAAGCACTAGGGCAGAAAACTCACTACTAGACTGGATCCCAGTTGATAGTCGCCTCTGCGCTATGCTGGTGAACGGCACGGTGAGAACTGAAAGGACCAGTGGAACTCGCCGTTGTCTCTTTGTAATCTCTGATTACGCACCCACTGACTGTAGTTTAGACGAAGTGAAGGAAGAGTTCTACTGTAAACTGTTTAGCCTCCTCTCGAAAGCCAAACATTTGGACGTGATGGTTGTTGCAGGTGATTTCAACGCACAGGTCGGTAGACTGAATGAGGCAAAAAGGCGCTTAGGTGGCACTTTCGGAATCCCGGCTGAAGAAACAGATTACGGTGATTGCCTATTACAACTATGCTCAGATAACCGCCTATTTTTAGCCAGCACAAATTTCAGACATAAAAAGAGACACTGTCTAACCTGGTGTCAACGATGGACACAGATGGACCACATTGCTATTAGTCATCGCTGGAGAGGATCGGTGGAATACTACCGCTCCTTCTGGAGTACGTGTTTGGATAGCGATCATGCGTTGGTCCGAGCGCGTATATGCCTGCATCTCAACGGACGTAAGAAAAATTTAGCAACAAAACCACTACGAGTGCTGCTGGACAACAGGAACACCAAAGCCGTTTTCAGTGAGAAGTTGGCTAGGCAGTTATCACAATAGAAGACTGTCACTCATCCAAAAGAAGCTTGGTACCATCTACAGTCTCTTGTAAAAGCAGCGCTGAAGACCGTAGCCGACTCCAAAATAGTGGCTAGAAAGAGCCAGTGGATATCAGCAGCTTCCTCCGAACTAATGGATTCACGTGAACGCATCCCTGCAGGTTCTGAGTACAATGAAGAGCGAGCGCAACTAATGAAAGGTCTACGCAACGATCACGAACAGTGGAGGTCAGCGAAGGTTAAAGAGATGGGATGGGCAGAGGCGATTGGTTACAGTAGACAGTTATTTAGACTTATTAAGGAGATAGGGGGGAAAAGGTCAAGAACAGTTAGTGAGACTATAGCGGAGAAGGATGGATCTGCGATTCAGTCGCAGAGGAGACGACTGGAACGATGAACAGAACACTCCGAGGAACAGTTTAACTGGCCTCCAACCAACATTGCATTGCCCGCTATCCAGTTGGATCCTGAATGGGACATAGAGATAGGTCCCCCAACACCAGAAGCTGAGAAAGTGGTAGGTAACCTGAAACGAGGAAGGGCGGCAGGACCGGACGGACTTCCTGCTGAGGTATACAAGAATGGTGGTAGAGTACTCTTAGTCAGGTTAAGGGAAGTGTTAACCAGTATGTGGGAATCAAATACGATCCCCTCTGATTGGTCTAAGTCACAGTCTTCAAGAAAGGTGAGAAGTCCCCTTGTGATAACCACAGAGGAATCAGCCTGACGAACATAGTGTCTAAGATTCTAGGTTCCATAATTCTTCGACGCCTGAGTAGAGCTCGGGAACAAAGAGCCCGAGAAAACCAGGCTGGCTTAGGACCTAGCCGCGGGTGTATCGACCAAATATTCACACTGCGCCAAGTCCTGGAACATAGGCACGCTTATGGATGCCCAACAATGGCTGTATTTTCGACTTGAAGGCGGCATTTGACTTCGTTGATCGAGAAGTCTTATGACAGTGTCTCTCAATGGAAGGCGTGCCGAGTAAATACATCACTTTAATAAAGGCTCTCCTGCAGGCGTGTTAGAGTGTATGGTGAGATGTCAGGTGAGCTGTACTCACCGATTGCTGTCCGTCAAGGGTGCCCACTGTCTCCACTCTTATTCAATTTTTTCACAGATATCCTCATGGAGGTCTCCCTCTCGTCACCTGACTACACAGAGGTTGGCCTAGTCGCGGGGGAATTTGCGTGAGACCTAAAATACGCAGGTGGCATAGACCTGTTAGGTGAAGATGCTGACAAGATGTAGAGTCTTCTAAACACTGAGTGACAATTTGAGAATGTTTGGGATGCGTTTCTCACCATCCAAATACAAACTGTTGCTCCAGGATTGGTCTTCAACGATGCCTCGGCCAACAATAGAGAGTGTAGTGATTGAGTGTGTCGACCACCTCACTTACCTGGGAAGTAGGATCAACCCTGGTGCCTCGGTGGCCGATGAAATCTCTGCACGGGTACAAAAGGCTCGACGGGCTTTCGCCAACTTACGCCACCTGTGGTGCCGCCGTGATATCGGATTGTCTATTAAAGATCGCGTGTACTGCACAGCAGTCTGGTCTGTTCTACCGTGTGGTTGTGAAACATGGCCATTGAAGGTGGAATACATGAGAAGGCTGGCTTCAGGTGTTTGACCACCATTGCCTTCGTAGTATAGGCCGTATTCGTGGTGTCACCACGTGAGTAACGCAGAATTCAGGTGTAGAGTTCTAGGGTGAAGAGGTAAGTCAGTTGATACGCTTGTGAACCTTCATCGACTGAGATGGTTGGTACACGTATTACGTATGCCTAGTCGCCGATTGCCTCGTCACACAATATTGGCCGAAGTAGGTGTAGGCTGGCGAAAGGCCTGAAGCGACCAGACTAAAACATGGCATGAATGTATGAAGTGTTTGACTGTTGGTTTGAGCCATGTGGGCGATGCAGACTGGGTGGTTGGGGTCCGCGGGACAAGAGGAAGCAGTGGTTGGAGACTCTAGATTATATGGCTCAGAACTGATGACAGTGGCGCAGATGTACACATACAATATCCTCATCTTAACGACGCTATACCTAGTCTCACCCTTTTGTCATTCCTCTTTGATTTCTTTTCGTACTATATATTTCTTTGACTGAATTTCTTATTTTCATCTTGCACCTCACTGCCTTTTTATTTGATATACTGATATGAGGTGTGGTAACTCGGACCGCTACGCAGTAATGCCTGGTCCTAGGTTGATCTGGATGGATGGATGTATGGTATGTACTTTAAACCATCGAAGTGAAAAGTACTCTTGCAAGATTGGAAGAAGCAGTTCTACTCTACTCCTGTGCTGCCTGGCCTCTCCAAGCTGAGGATATGCGATGACTGTGTGTTCGGTCCTCGTCTCCGTAGGATTGGTTGTATTCGGTTGCACCACCATGTAAGTAATCCTGAGGTACGACAGCTTCTGTTTGAGCATGATGGAGATCGTCATTCAATAAATGACGTTTTGAAACACCGGCTTCGGTGGCTTAGATATGTGTTGGACATGTCGTCCCAACGGCCTCCACACCGTTTATTGTTTGCTAATCCTGGCACTGGATGCAAGAAGCGGGGGGGGGGGGTGATCAGTGTATGACGTGGCGCAGTGGGATGAAGAATAGTTGTGTCGGGTCGGTATCTGTTAGTGCATCACGACTCCCTGGGTGGGGTCCGAGAGATCACTCAAATCAATGGTTCGAGACGTTATCAAATATGACTCAGAATGAAAACCAGTGGCAGTCATACTGTACCTTCTTTCTATCTTCTGCTACTGAAATGTAATGACCATTTTGTTTGCACCTTATTAGACTGCCCTTCTAATCATTCTATTCTAATTGTGTTTTATTTTTATCCACTTCCCTTTGGTTTATGTCTTCATAACGTTACATTATTTTGTGTGACGTATTTGTTGGTGCCCTTGCTTTACCATGTTTGTGTTCTAATAAATAATCAATATCTGCATCCGGGCTGCATTCAGTATGCGCAAGAGCACAGATGACTTTGAAACATCATTTACCATACTGGTTACTCTTCATAGTTGTGTCTTCTAGCCGAACAGCACACAGATTACTGATGATCGGGATCCAGTGAACTAGTACAGCTTCAACTCAGACAGTTTTTTAGACGTCAGCACTAGGAAGGCCCGCCGCTGGTCCACGGTGTCCTCAGGTATGCGCACTATGAGTAGACGTTTCTAGCTGGCAGATGGAAAAGTTACTGGAAACATTCAGTGGGATTTTGCATGGGAGTTTCTGAAATACAGCATACATGAATAACGGGACTTCGCAAATTCCTAGCTAAGCCTGTCTGTTTTCCGATTTGAATCAAGGTCCGAACTCTGAAGACATCTAGCTAAAACATTGTACATGGTTTCAGGATAGTGGAGATGCGGCTTGTTGTTTAGGAAGGTGATTTTCAACAATTGGGTCTCCGTTTCGAGCCTGCTCCAGCTGCCGAGGCCCGGGCAGCCAAGTAGTATCATTACCCCTCAGACAATAGGTGTGGCTTATTGCCTACTGCACAAATGTGGGAAAGGCTGCTGAGTGCATTTCATTTCATTCAGAATAGTAGAATGACCTACTCTACCAAGTTAGCTCAACAAACATCGTTGTGCTAGCTGGGGACATGAGTGAACCAGAAGATTGTTACTTCTTGATGGGTGTGCGGCAATATCAACTGAGAATAGCGGTGGTAAAGTGGTTGATGATATTGAAGCCAGATCAGTCCTGATGGGTTAGTGACCAATGGAAGCTTGGTACAAATAAAAAAGGCTCGACTGACTTTCGCTTACTTATGTCAATGATGGCAACGGCGAGGTATGCGATTACCTACTAAGAGTCAAGCGTACTGTACAGCACGTCTCTCATTCTACTGTGTGGCTGTGAGACATGACCATTCAAAATGAAGAGCATGACGAAGTTCCTGATGTTCGACCATAGTTACCCTAGAAACAAGGCATATGTCACGTAAAGTACCAGTTAAAAGCGGCAAGTCACTTGGTGCGGTTGTAAATATTCGTTGACTGGACATGTGTAATGCTTAGCTGGTCACCGTCTATCCCAACTGACAGTGTTTACTAAGGTAGGGTTAGTTTGTAAGAATGTCGAAAGTAGCCAGACTGAAACATGGGATGAGCTTGTGATTTCTCAGAATGTCAGTCCTGAACTGTATAGAGCTGTAGGTTTCTAGACTGGGGTCCACGAAATATCCGAAGGTGATGGTTTAGCTTCTAGGTGTTATGGCTCAGAATCAATCTCAGTGGCATAGACACTTCTTTGCTTTCACTTCATCTTAACCGTTACATGACACTCTGTTGTTGTTTGTTGTACACTTTTTCTTTGTATCTGATGTCTTTGTGTGACGTCTGATTGTCTTACCTTCATTCCTCTCTCCGTCATCTTGTTACCTTGTATTTGATGTGAGTTGTGTCAAGTTGGACAATCTATACAGTAATGCCAGGCCCCCTGTTGATAATGACTGACCGTAAAATTCCTGAGTAGTTTATATTGTTTTGAGCTGTGCGCTTGCCTCCTGGGAACGTCCGCTCTATCAAATCAAAAGATGACTACCTGTTATTAGTAGTATTAGTGGCAAGTTTACCATTAATTTTGAACAAAGTGCTTTTTGATGGAATTCCTGTTATAACCGTAGGTGTGAATTAATTGTTTTCGAAAATGAAAATTACGGTATATGCTAATTTCTGATGAGCCTACGTTGGTTTTCGTATAAGATTTCGCACATAAGTTACATCCCTAGGAATAGCATCATAAATAAACGTTTACCGTATGTAATAACTGCATAAACTTACATCTAACACTGTAAGAACTGTCTTTCTTCCCACCGTAAAACAGTCTTCCAAAACACTTATATAGGTTTTCGTCGACATGCTGTGCCAAGGGAAGTTGGATTAGGCTGGGAGAGGGCTCACGGTGACCAGACCAAGATCTGCCACCAGTCTATGAAGTCTCTTACTGTTGGCTTGAGCCGTGTAGGGCGATTTAAACTGTGTGATTGGGGTTCTGAAAACGAAAGAAGTAAGTGGTGGGGATTCTTTGTTAAATGGCTGAAAATCGGTCACATTGGCGCAGATGTATTCACTCCTTGACATTTTCTTAAGCTTGAATATTCGCACTAACCTTTATCTTCAAGTTGTTTTTTCTCTCACACAACTTTGTCTTCTTTGATATCACTCCTATCTGTTCTTTATGTACTACTGTGAAATGTGACAACTTGGATCAATGCACCTGTGTATGAGGTTCTACATTGGTTTTGGCATTCTATCAGTCAGTCGTCAAAAGAAAACTTTGATTCGCTGTACTTTTAGTGGTACCCTACTCGTGACCTTAGTGAGGATCCGGATAAATTTTTATCAATGAATCATCTGTCACATAACTCACACTTTTTTCATTCTTATGTACATTTTTTGAAATATTTCTGCCAGGTTTACGTGCCATACATATGGAACATCGTTACGACTTTTACAAACCGGATTTAAGTTCTGAATATCCTATTGTTGACGGTCAATTCAGTATGCAGTGTTATAGAGAGGCCTTAGAGGCGTGTTATGAATTGTATAAGAAGAAAGCAGTCTCTAAAGGTTAGTTTAATTATGTTTTGACACTTTCACTTCTTGCAAGGAATAGGGACTTGAACCTATACCTTTTTGTGTGAACTTTTGCGTTTTTAACATGTTTAGTGCGATCCAGCCTTTCTTAAACCAAACCCATACTATATGTTCAAGAAATGTCGTCAAGTAGTACTACCATTGCAATGGAAAGCATCACTATCAACAGTTACACAGATACCTATGTACAACTCATAAATTGTTGCTGATGAGCATGTAAGTTGTTCAGGCATTTACTGAAGCCTAAGTGAAATTGGTTCATTGAGGTTAGCAAATTTGTGCAACATTTCAGTATTAAAAACGCGTAAGAATGCATTTGGTTTGCATGACCCTAACGCATTTTCGCAAGATCAGTACCGATCAACATTGAAGCTATGGGAGGTGTTTTTGCAAATACTTATCAGTCTACTTTTTTAAAGCGAGGCGAAAAGGGTTCATCAAATACTCTTCCAAGTGTAAGCAAATTAATCCTTTCATTACCAGCGTTTATGGATTCAGTTCAATTCATTTAAACTGAGTCACAACACGGTTTCAGCAGAAGAATAATTGAATAATTGAAGAATAATTTGCCACGATCCAGCAAAAATTTAATAACCAATCAAAAAGACACCTCTGCACTATCCATTTCTATTTCAAGGGAGGGGGTGGTGTTAAAGTCTGGAATAAGGTTGCTATAATCTTCCTAAAAAGCCTCGAATTCCTGAAGCTTTCTACAACCAATTATACTGCACCAAAGTTTGTATGGAAATCACGTGAACCAACGTGTAGATATCAGATTAGTTGATGCGAGAAAAGCCAACAGGATAGGAAGGCCTGAAAATATTCAAGGCCATTATATATGAACAATTGAAATGTCAATTTACACAATATGTTTAAATTCATCTTCTCCTATCTCGTCTTGCTGTTGATACGGCCACGTCATCTTTCGCACTTCTTTGGGGAGAATATTAATCCATCGTTCCTAATTGTCTGTGACTTCTTCCAACCTTTTAGCGCACGCTCCTTATATGCATTCTTATCAGTAGTACCCACTATACTACTACTAATAATAGAACGGCTAGAGTATCTGAATAATCTTATATATGTGTTTAGGTCTTAATGGAGCTGTAACATCACCTTGGCAAGATAATTTATCAGATGTGAATAACTCTGTTGACTATATGTGCCTCCACGCACCATTTACTCGTCTTATCCAGAAAGCAGTTGGATGGTTGGGACTGGCTGATGCGCGGAAGTTTTGTAATCTGGTCACTACTTCAGTTACAAATAATTTAGAAAACACCCAAATACCCCTCCACAATCCTTCTCCCCAAATTGTATCGAAATCCGAATTTTCTGATCAAGTCGATCCACATATTGTTACAGTGTTGAAAGACTATTGTATACCTGCTGAGAAACAGTAAGTTAAGTTTATTATCCTATTATTGTTATTATTAAGTTAGTAAGTAGTGAGTTGAGAATGGGGTGGAGGGTTTTTGTCATGCTAGAGATGTTTTCACTAATTAGAAACGTATATGCTTTAAATAATCATTGGAGAGTAAGCATTAAATTGTTATTTCTTCGATTGATTCAGTTTGTATTCTTTCGTTATTAGCGGAGTGATCCGAATTTATAGAACAAGGGTCATAACATTGGAGGACAGTTTATCGTGAAAGCTTAGTTGCTTTAAGTTGAAAGTGGAAGCAAACTGATTGAAAATCAATGTTGTACATGAAGAATTAGTGTAAAAATCACTGCGAGCTACAGCTTTCAGTGCGGTCTTGGCAGCTAATACAAGTGAATACTGCCTAGGAGTCCTAGGTTATGATTAACTGGTTATCCATTGACATGATTTTTACCGTCAGTCAATATAAACATGGAATCTAAGCATTACTGTATGACCAGGAAGTCTACGTTCTCTACACAGCTCAGACCAACTCTCCAAAAGTTTATGGACTAATGCTTTGTTTTAGTCCGGTACTTATAACATCCTCCAAGCCATATTTTGGTATTTGAGTAAGTATTCTTGAACAGAGTGATGTACTTACTCGGTACTCCTTTCGGTGAGAGACACTGTCATAAAACCACTGGGTCGACGGAGTTGGATGCCGCCTTCGGGTCAAGAAATATGGTCAGTGTGAGGCATTGGTAATTGTGGCGGTGTGGCCGTGTTCAAGAAGCTATGGAGTGTGAATATCTAGTCGATGCACCAAAAGTCAGGTCTGAATTTTGCCCAGTTTTCTTGTTTTAGCTGTCTGCAAGCTGGACTTATACGTCTAATGGTTATAGAACCTAGAATCTCGGATACTGTGTTTGTCAGGCTGATTCTTGTGTAGTTATCACAAGAAGACGTTTTGCCTTTCTTGTAGACTGAAACAATCAGTGGTTGAGATCAGTTATTTTGGATCACATTAACTCCTATATACTAGTTAACACTTTCGTTAACTTGACTGAAAGTCCTCGACCATCGTCTTTGAATACCTCATGTACTAGTCCTTCTGACTTTGGTGCTCTTCCTCGTTTCAGTAACCTACTGCTTTCTCGGCTTCTGGAATTGTTGAAGGTCTTCTCTAATGTTTCATTCAGATATCGACTAGATGGCGTATGGAAGGCAGTCGGACTGTTTCGCTCATCGTCCCAGTCGTGTACCCTGAGAGTAGATCACAGACTCATCCTTCTTCTCTATTGTCTCACTAACCGTTGACATTTTTGGCCCAGTTTCCTAATAGGTCTAATAACCATCCACTGTTACCTATGTCCACTGGCTTTTCAATCCCTTCAACATTCACTACTCACCACTGTTCATGATCATATCGTAAACATTGTATCAGTCTACATTTGAGTTGCTTCCACTCCTGATCAGGCTTGCAGACTGCAGGGATGCATTAGTGAACATCCATTTATTTAGAAGAAAGGTGCTGAGATCCGCTGGTCTTATATAACTACTCTTTGAGAGTCGGTTACGGTCTTCATCGGTGTTTTTACAGCAGACTGGAGATGGTGCCAGGTTTTTTCTGGATGAGTGATTTTGTTGTGTTCCAGTAACTGTTCAGCCAAGTTTCCCAATGAAAGTAGCTTCAATACTCTGATTATCGAGCTGTACTTCCAATAGGCTCAACATACACGTGCTGGGAACAGTTCGTGGTCTCTGTTTGAAGGTGATCCAGAAGAGGCGGAACTCTTCTACCAATTTTTTCCAGAGATAACTCCCAATAATATGGTCTATGTGTGTCCACGGCTGAGTTGAAGTTGATGGACATCACTTCAGAAAACATCTCTCTTCATGTCTGATATTTGTGCTGCCTAGAAATGAATGGTCATGACGGCACAGTTATGTATGTTAGAGTAAATATCTCAGGTGTTACTCTAATATACATAAGCCATAACCTTGGGAACAGCGAGACATGGAAGAAGCATGAGTGTTGAGTAACACGCGGCACCTAGTTAGTCTTATTAAATTAAGGAAAACAGCCGAGAAGATAATGGTTGATGAAACTATCACTGAAAAGGATAGAACTCTGATAACCTGACAGGAAAGGCGGTTAGAAGTTTGGGCCGAACACTTGGAAGCACAGTTCAAGTGACCCCCAGCAGCCACGCTTCAGTTGTCCAACATCCAGCGGGCACCTAAATGGGACGTAGACGATGGTCTTCTAACTCTCCTTGAAGTTGAGAAAGGTGTATGGAACCTGAAAGGATGCAGAGCAACAGGACCTGACAGTTTTCCACCTGAAATCTTCAAGGAGGTAGGTAGGTAGGAAATTGCTGGTTAGATTGACGGAGATACTAAATAGTGTGAGGGGATAAGAGTTAGTCCTATCAGACTGGTCTACTTCACTGATCATCACAGCCTATAAGAATAGCAAGAAACCTTCCTGTGACAACCACAGGGGACATAGGTTGAGTAATATTGTGTCGAAGAAGCTAGGGTCTATAGTTATCTGACGCATAACTGTAGCCTGAGAACAGCGAAGTTGAGAAAGCCAGAGAGGTTTGAGACTGAGCTGGACAATGATGTATCGATCAGATTTCTGCTGATTGATTGGTTATCAATCTGTTCATGAATTGGTTATAGGATATGGAATCTCGGATACTATGTTCATGAGTCTGATTCTCCTGCAGTTATGACTGGAGGACGTTTAGTTTTTTTGAAGATTAAGGCGGTCAGTGAATGAGATCACTGAGCCGGTGTTGTACTTGATTTCGGTACCCAATCTGTTGAGTTACTGATTGCAGCTGTTATTCTTCAATCTTCTCTTTTGTATACCATTAATTCTAAACTGGGAGCCTCCCGCCTGTCCTGTTATGTAGTAACTTTTCGTATTGTTGATTTGTGCCAGAGTTGGAGAGGCTACCTAATGTTTTATCCCAAATTTTTGTGGATAGCGGGAAAGAAATAGGCAACCAGATTTAAGTTGAAGTGTTCTGTCTTTGCTTTTAATAGTCTGTCTTGCAAAGGAATCCCAAATCATTCATTCTCCTCTATTGCTTCACCAACCACTGGTGTTTTTGCCGCTAGTTCCTTCACGAGGTTAAGTAACTGTCTACTGTTACCTATCCGTGTTTCCCTTTTTCGTCTCTCCAGCTTTCAATGCCTACCACTGCTCGCCGTCATTCCGTAGACTGTTTGTTAGTCTACATACATTTGAGTTGCTTCCACTCCTGTTCATAGTGTTCAGGAAAGCTTTCGCGTACATCCAGTAATGGTTTTTGACATCCACTTTCTGTATACAATTTCTTTCTGGAGATCAGTCATGGTCTGTAACGCTGTTTTCTTATCAGACTAGAGGTGGTGGCAGACTTCCTTAGGGTGAGTGACTTCTTGTTCTGATAACTGTCTAGCCAGTTCCCTGTTGAATGTTACCTTGATATTCTCATAATCCAGCTGCAGTTGTCTTGCTGGTATGGTTTTCTACATCATTTCGGGCACAAACCCAGGCATATGTTGATTGGGCCGAAATGATCGGTCTGTGTTGCATCTTAGCGGGAACAACGTCGCTCACTGGGAATCAGGTGCATGAAGCTGACGAGTTCTAAATAGGAGGAAACGCGCGTCCTGGATTGCACTGCTAACCACTTTCTACTGTCAATATCAAAATCCGATGATAATTTTGTTTTCATGTTTTTCCAAAGTACTTAAATAAAATATTTCATTAATTGATAATTTTTCTGTTGATTAGATCTACCATTTCTCATCGGGAGTTGGATGCAATATGTTTGAAAGCTACTGAATCATTATACAAACGCAGAGTAGATCCTGGACTAATGTTCGCTAAGAATGTTGGTAATATGTACACTGCTTCATTATATTCATGCCTTGCTAGTCTAATTCTTAAGTAAGTAATATATAAATACATATTTCCAGTTTTATTGTATTTTCCACCAGTATTATTAAACATTATTTTGTTGATTACTTGACTTCAGCTCCTGTCTGTTGCGCATCTATCATCTTAGTTTTTTCGAATACCACATAGCGCTGTGCTGTTTAAATTACTGCGGTGTGGATAACGAAGTTTATAAATAATAAAGAAGGAACGCTTTCTAACTATAACCATCTCGCCAAATAGTATCTGACTTGATTTTTTATATTTTGTCAGGGAGTTTCATTAGTTTTATTCATTTTATCTAAAAAACAAACATGCTATGCATCATTTCAGCCTACCGTCTCCTCCACAACTAGTGTTTTGGTGGTTGAAGTGAGCCTTCAGGAAACATTACCTAATCTAGGTTTCTAGTTTATTGATCGAGACTCTTTAGCAAGGTGTATTCACAGAAACTCCATTACCTTTAGACGTCCGAACCTGCCTCATCGGGTACTGCAGTCAAAAAATATTACCACTAAGCTATTCCCCTAACAAATTCGATTCATAGCATTTGGCTAGCTCTTGAGTTATAGACAATGACCACTGCAAGGACTGATTTATGTAACATTGTTAAATATTTGGAGAGTTGGAGCATAATCCTTGGGTTCTCGAAGAGCCTGAAAAAATATTTTCTATAAGCTGCTAAGGGATTATCTCTCCACCTGTTGTCATTCTGCTGGAAGAGTACGTGCTTTGTTCTGTGTATCCTTCTCATATCAGTCAGGCTTTTAGTACATCAGTAAGATTAGCGAGAAATAAGTATCGTATTTATGAATGGAAAGATAAACATGATTGTCTTTTCTCCTTTGTAAAAAGCTAAATCAAAGACACAAAATTCGTAATACAAGTTGTTCAATGATTCGATGATCTATTTCTGTTATAACAAGAGCTCTCCAATGTCCATACACTCAACTTGATACATTTTACTAGTTAAAGCACAGTAGACGATGGAGTAGGGAAAATAGACCGAGTTTTCCATTTATAAATCTTGTTTTCGAAGGAAGACGTTAAAATGGAATTCTTTGTGATACACTGTGAAATAATTGGTTGTGTATTTTCAAGTATATATTTCCGTTCTGTTTTAAAGTTTAGCAACTACGTGCTAAATTTCAAGAATCACTTATTTCATAAGTTGGTACTGTCTTTGTATTGATAACTTGATTGTTAGTGTTTATAGAAACCAGTTGTATGTTACATTATTATTATGTCCCTTGGGTTCCTAGTGAAACATAGGGCTTCAGTGGCACGTCACCATTTCACTCTGTTCTCTACAGTCTTTCCAACCTCGCTCCACGACTGCCCAGAAGCTTTCATTTCTTCCTCACATGATCTCCTCTATGTCACACTCGAACGCCCAACTCGTTGTTTCCCCTTTGGATTCCACTTGAGTACCTAGCGCGTGATGTCACATACACCCCTAAAATATTTTGGCATTGATGAGAGTTGAGTGTTTATTGAACGACTTGTTTCACTTGTGTAATATGGGGCCTCCGCTTTGGTAAGAATCAGCTTAAATCGAAATGGGCATTTAAAATAATCAGTTACCAAAGTAGATGTTTATGGATCCTAACCTTGGTTTGGTGTGGATGGAAAAACCTTACTGAACAATTTGCTCTTCAGTCGACTAATGATAATGAATATCAAACATGACCTAGTGGCTTCATTTTCTAAGGAAAAACCGTATATCAATACTGTGTTTTTCACCAAATAAAGTTATCTTCCTTATAATCATAGGTCGATCTGATTTTCACGGTTCAGTGAAGTATCAGGTCTAAGGGAGGGCAGTCGCTGTTCGTATCCAGTCCAATTGTCGCATCGCGTTATCGTTCGCGTATTACTATTACTATGCACTGCAGTCGCACCACGCTTTTGTTGACATATATTGTGACTTGTGCCTTGAAGAAGTCCAGTCATTACATACTAACACAGTTTGACGTTTTTCACTTTTATCTAGTACTCTGCGTGATTGAGTCAAAAATATTTGCGATATGTTTTGGCGAATACTATCCAGTCTTCTTAAGTCTTTTAGCTTACCGGGAATGGTTGCATTATTCTTACAGACAAACAGAGACAGGCGGACAAAGCAGCGTAGAACCTCTCACGGAACTGCAGCGGTTCAAGTTGTCACAGTTCACAGCATTATGCAATTAAGAAGTGGATAGAAAAGAAGTGATATCAAGGTATTAATGGAAGGAGAAAAAATAAGTAGATCAGAGTTAATGAGACCACTTAAGATGTCGAAGATATCAAAGAGTGTATACGTTTGGTGCTTTTAGCCGATTTTCAGCCGTACCACTAAAGTTCTCCAACTTTTGATTCCCATTACTTAGAGGGTTTTAACCAAGTTGTTCAGTCTTCCCTACACGAATCAAATCAACAGTTAGAGACTGTGTGAACTATTGCCGTGTTTGTGTAACTACACTTAGCCTTCATCCAACCCAGTCCTACATCGACTAACATTATACGTTGATGTAGGCAGTGATTCGGAATGCCCAACACGTCCAAGCTTCCTCATTCGATGAAGAATTACAACCTCATCGATTGAGCCATCTGTCTTGCTTGGTACCCACAGCCTAACCTCGACATCGCTCACACCATGATTCAACTATATGCGAGCAGTGCTGCTAAGATATTTGTGTTCTTATGCAGTAATGGTTGATAAGTCTGACCAGTTCACTCTTCCCGAGAAAACGTAGGAAAAAATGTGTAAAAGTCACTGAGTATGTTTTGTGAAGCGCTGAATAGCTGAAATACTAGGTGGTTCTTTTCATATCAGGTTACTAACTAGTCAGACTTATTTTTTATCTTATCCCAATTCTGTAAAGTAATAGTTGGGTTGGGCTTAGAAACTAGATAAGAAAAACTTTTTTCCTGGAAATGATATTCCGACTGAATATCTGTCACTTATTATTTGAAATTTTCGGGAATCTTTATTTCATTCGGTCAAATATTAACTGAAGACTGATATTTTCACTTTCAAAAACTTTTAGTTTGAAGCCTATTCCAAAATTTGTTGTATCTTAGTGGTGTACAATATCGCTTAACGCACCGTAGTTTTCTCGGTCAGTGAATTCCCAACTGGTAAGATCTATTACTTACCTATAATCTGCATGTTACTCCGTTGCTTTTTATAGATGTACAGAACCTTCTGAAAATCAGCACTGTGAAGTAAACGAATCTTTATTCTATATCATTCATCATAAAGTGCATGGTGGTTACTATATATGCATATACACACGGTTGTGTTACTTTTTTCTTTCACAACGCATCTCATCAGGAAATCTGTGCTTCATAGTTTTAGATAATTTTGTTTCTACCTAATGACAAAGCACTAAATTAATATTTTTATTGTTTCTTAACTTGTCAGTGTTCCCAAAGGTGAATTAATGGGACGTCGTATTCTGATGTATTCCTATGGTTCTGGAATGGCATCTGCTATGTTTAGTATTCTTGTTCATCCAAATCGAGAATTATCAACTGTTGTAGACTTTTCATTAGCATCATCTAACTTTGCCGATAATTCATCTGGTGATATCAAATATGGAATTCACGAATGTTTATTTAAAAGGCGTACCCAAGTAAATGTTGCAGATTTTGAACTTATGCTGGAAGAACGACGCATCTCGCACAATTCAGGTGAATATCTGCATGATCCCTCTTTAAAAAAAACTGTTTGTATGTTACATTAATCATTTGGAGATGTTGCTTTGAAATTGTTGCAATTCAGTTGACTTTTTATGTATTGTGCTTTCATCTGTCGACACCGAATAGAAATAGACTCAGCTACCTTGTATACATTTGTGCGGTAGGCAGTGAACAACACCTATTGTGTGAGGGCTGTTGATATTACCTGGATTCCTAAACCTCGGTAGGTAGATTGGTGCTCGAAACTGTGACCCACTGGTTGAAAGTCAACTCCTTAAACCAATGAGCTACAACTTCACTCTCAACAGTGATTCTGAAGTCTGAGAATTTGACTGTTATCATTGAGTTATAAGCTTAGGCCACCTACGTCAGTTTATCTGCTAAACTCTACTTTCTTATTATAGAATGGAAATTTCTCTGGATTTCGATCTTAGCTGCGTATGAAAATACAGACTTGTAGGTTGGAGTCCACTCAACGGACAAAATTGACGGTTCCAGTTTTCAGGTATGCTATAGCATATAAGTCGACCACAGTAGCGTAGATGCTTTCCCGCGTCATCTTAACCATTACATGATATTTTGTTGTTGTTTGCTGTACGCCTTTTCTGTGTATCTGACGGCTTTATGTGATTTGATTATCTTATCCCCATTTCTCTCTTCTTCATCTCGTTTGCATGTATTTGATGCTTATTGTGTCAAGTTGGACCACTGTACAGTGATGCCAATCTAATCCATTTAACGATATTGTTCATAAAGAAATTTCCGAAATGTCAGTATGACGTGAAATAGTGACGGGAGTCAGTGATTAGCTATCGCAGACTTGTTGCTGTAGGTATAGCACTAAGTCATAGAGGAGAAGGCTCACTTGTCGACTGGATACTAGTCAACATTCATCCGTGTACTATTCGACTGAATGAATCTGTATAAACTGGGATGAATCATGAGACTTGCCAAAGTATATTTATCGTCTCCGCGTACACGCCCACTGACTTCATCCAGGATGATACACAGAATAACTGCTAACTTGCCACGTAGAGCAACACGTTCAGATGTAAACGTGATAGCAGGTAACTTTAACGCTCAAATAGGACTGTTGAGCCAATCGGAAAAGCATATTAAAGGTATCTACGGAATTGCATGCTGACGAATAGACATCGGTGGACGTGTGTTGCACTTTTGTTCTGACAAGCTCTTGTTTCTGGCCAGCACTAACTTCAAGCATAAAGAGAGGCAATGTCTCACAAGCCGTCTACCGATATCAAACCAACTATAGACACATTTAGATTCACATTCCTATGGACTGTCGTTGGAGAGGATCGGGGGGAGGAATACCGCTTTCTCTCGAATACCTGTTTGTACTCCGGCCACGCGTTAGTACGGGTTCGTGTATGTGTGCGCCTTTCTGGTTGCAGAAAACATGCGACGGTTAAGTCGATTCGTGCTCGACTGGAAGATGAGAACATGAACTACATCTTTAGGAAGGAGATACGTTAATGATTCTGGTAAGAAAAAGACGATGGTTACTGAAACCGTCACCAACTAGGATGGAACGCTGATAACCTCTGAGGACAGACGGCTAGAACGTTGGGCGGAACACTTAGAAATACAATTTAACTAATAACAGCAAATCTTCATTTGCCCGACATTCAACGCGAAAGTAAATGGGATGCAAATGTGAGTCGTCTAACTGTCCACAAAGTTGCGAAGAGTAATTCGAACTTGAAACGAAGCAAAGCAGCAGAACCTGACAGTTTGCCACCAGATGAAGGTATAAAGTACCTGATTAGATTGACGGAGGTACTTCGTAGTGTATAGGAGTCAGTGGTAGTGCCGTCAAACTGTCATACTTCACTGACCATCACAGTCAATAAGAAGCAAGAGAAATCTTCTTGTGAAAACCATAAGGGAATTAGTTTGACTAGTGTTGTGACAAAGATCCTAGGGTCCATAGTTATTTGACGCCTAGCTGGGACTTGAGAAAACCAGACAGGTTTCAGGCTGAGCTGGACACGGGTTTGTCGATCAGATTTTCACCTTTCTGCCGGTTCCGGAACACAGGCGACCGATACTTGCTATATTTTCGGTCTGAAGGCGGCATTTGACTCTGTCGACCCATGAGGTATTGTGGCAATGTTTGATTGTCAAGGGAGTTCCAAGCAATTACGCAACAGTGATCAAAACTCTCTACTCAAACTCATGTAGCTGTGTAATAGCTTGTGGAGAGTTTTCATCTAAAGTGAAGACAACCATTGGTGTGTACTAAAGATACTGACTATTACTATTCCTCTATAGGGCCGTTACAGATGCAGTAGTAAAAATAATTTCACAGGAACTAATCTGCTCCCTGGAGGTGATCTGGCTAACTTGGAGTACGCACATGATATTGTCTTGTTAGACTAAGACGCTGAAAAAATGCTAGGTCTTGTAAAACCCTTTGAGCGGAAATCTCAGTGTTTAGTTGGAATGCTTTTTACGCCTATCAAATGTAAGATGATGCTTCAGAATTGGTCTGAAACTACTCCCAATTTAAAGATAGCAAGTGAACTGGTAGAATGCATTAACCTGTTTACTTGGAAGTTACATTTCTGCTCTGACATCCACTCTGTTTTCTTCTACGGCTATTGGATGTGGCTGTTGAAGTTAGAAGATATAAAGGGATTACTGTTTTTCTACCCACTTACCCTTTACATACTGCTGTGAAGTGTAGCAAGTTAAACTGATGCGCTTCTGTGCGAGGTTCTACTATGGTTTTTATGTTATTTTTGCGTGTAGTAAAATTGATATAATCTGCATAAGAAACCATAAAATCCTGAAGCCTTTTACAAGCGACCATGTTGCACCAGAGTTTCGAGAGTAAGTACGTGAATCAACATATGAATATCAGATTGGTTGCTGAGAGAAAAATCAATAGGACATTCAGATATAGAAAGGCTTGGAAATAGCCAAGGTCATTGTAACTCTATATAAGGCCTCTGTATATTGTATATATATTTGATATTGCAACACACCTTCTGTCTTCTTACCGCTTTTTCCATTTATCTACAAAATGAGCGACCATTAAGGGGTGGAATCTGGAAGTTATTGTCCACGTTTCCACGCATATATATATAATATATATATATATATATATATATATATATATATATATATATATATATATAAAGTTATATCAAGTAGACACGACAAGGATACAACAATCTCTGCACCGTAATCGCCCATATGCCTGATGTTATCATTAGGCTATGTTTATAGATGTCAGTCCCACCCATCATTCTCTTTCCTTGTCTTATCTGTTTACCAAAGACTAGACAACTAGTTGGTACTAATTGTTTTTTTATGGTGTTTTGTTTCTGTTTAATTTCTGTAGACGCGTGGCATTAATGCAAACCACCTGAAATATCTCATGAAGTCATGCGTTTTCCAATGAACAGGTTGTTATCACGGTTACAGATGAATCCTTACTGGTTTGAGTTTTGTCGCAATGCAACTCAACCTATTCGATGTAGTATGATTTCAGGAAACAACCTTCCCAGTCAGTAGAAGCTAGTTTGTGTTATCTTGCTTAGGGAGCTCATCCACCCTACACTGTCGCATTTGCCTATCGAAACTCGTTTTTTTACAATCTGGGTCCCGTTCATCGAGAGAGAGAGAGAGAGAGAGAGAAGGGGCCTGATTGTTTCATATTTCATAACTCACTAGTTTATCATCTGACTGACAATCTGGTGGTCGAAGGTCACCGCGACACAAGTTTCCTTTTATGCCATTGATTATTCACTTTCATAAGTATCTACTTGCTAATCAAAGTAATTTCACGCATAAGAACGAATCTCAGTAGTAATTATTAAATAAACAGATCGATTATTGCGTGTGATATAAGTTTTGACCTATATAAATTATGTAATGAGTGTTTAGCAAATTGATATAAGGATGAACTTTTTAACTTTTTCAAACAACCTTATTTATTTGGTTTTTGGCATATAATACTTGGAATCATTTGAGTGTGATCTGATTAATAAAGGAGATTGGTATTTACGGTATCGTTTATGGTAATAATTGTAAGTTTCTCTTAAAACTAATTGGATTCCGTCTATCACTATTTATCTTATCGCTTGGCATGCATAGGAAAGTCACTTCGTTAAAATTTGGATTTTGGCTCGTCCTTATGCTCCTATTGTCGCTTATGACTTGTCATTTTTTGATGCTATCTTCTGGGCATTTCCCCTTCGTCACCCTACATCTGCGGCATATTTTTTTTACTATCTGTTCACTGATCTACTGAGTGCTGATTTAAGTAGTTGGGTAAGTGGTTAATGAAAATTTCAACTGAGGGCGAATATGCATTGTCATGAGATATTTTACGATGATGCCCAACCATGATGTTTGAATGTTCGGTGAAATTCCGAGTGATTTTTCGCTTATAATATGAAGCTTTTTGATGATTTTGGATTCAAGGGAATCTGAATGATCTAAATGAATTCGCATACTTAAAAAAACGGACCTACCTTTTACACCAGTTTTACTACTTTCTGTGAAATTGAATACTTGTGGTGATTAGGCACAATTATTTTTATCAGGTTTCAGTTCACAAATGACAGATATGTAACTCAGCATCAAGTTAGCAACATTTTCATTTTACACTGTTATGTTTTAAGGTATCCTGACTCTTTTTACACAACCTATGAAACAACAGATAATTTAGTGACTTGAAGAGGTTCAACTTCTGATGTTCTATAATTTTTCATAATCGGATTTTTCATTCACTCTAAAACCGATTAGATGATATATGACAGTGGTCACTATATTGTATGCTGCTGCATAATTATTAGTTTGTGAACTGTGTTCCTATCTTTTGGTACATCCCGACTCCTTTTGTGTTGTCCTAGAGTTTGTGAACACCCATCATATATAGACTTTATTGGGTCGGACTCCAAACAAAAGCTTATGGAACTGGTTGTGTGGTTTTGATTTTTATCTCTGACCCATCTTTGGTTCCTTCAATTCAGGACCGTTGTAATATTGATATGTTATTTATTTATATCTTATATCTTGATGATACTGTAGTAATTCTCTTAGTAAACAGATGGATTTGGACCCACAAATTCTAGACTGGATTTGTTATCCACACATCAAGGGAAAATGAAAGGTATACTGAGTGTTTAGAAATTATTTAGGCTGATCTGTAGTATTTCGCCAGCCAGATCAGAGTGATGTGAATACCGAACGGCCGTTTTGCTCGTTTGGGGACGAGCTAAAAGGCTCTTATCTTGGCAAAATGCTTTTGCCGATTACAATTTATATTCATTCAGAATTTAGATCTTAGCGATGTATAGAGATCTAGACAGGTCCCTTCAGGTCTCCAATCCAATCCATGAAGTCCACAACTGTAAGCCTCAGTAGTTGTAAAAAAAGTTGGTGGCTGCGTAGCTGAGGTTCTGGAGACGTTAGAACTCAGTGTTTGACAATTTAATGATGTAATTAAAAATCTACTGCATGCATTTTGTTGAATTTTTCCATTGACTTTCTTGTTATAAGCTGTTATAAAATTGACAACTTCTGTGGCAGGTTTTACGTTGATTAGTCTATCTGACTAATGATATTTTGGGCTTCACGTAATTTATTAGCTAAAGTTCTTCATGCACGTGTATTATATACAAGTTATTTAATCTAGTTAATCTGTTGTGCCCAAAGGATCTAAAAGGAAGCCTAGTCAAAGCTATGGATGTGACTGGAGACAATCACACAACAGGTTGGGGCAGAGCAATAGCATTAAAAGAGTAGTTGACCGGAATGTAAGATTGATAATTGCATCTTTGTTGATCAAATGAAAACCGAATGCATGCAATCTAAGTGACTTGTACCTGCTCCAGGTGTATTCAAAATTCTCCCAACAGTTACACGGGAAGAGCGAAAACCAGAAGTAGATAAACTGTCTCAAAGTTGTAGAGTTATCTTATATAAATATGAACAATAAATTGTATCCGAAGCGTTATCCAGTAAATATTACTGTTTTACTGTATGACGCATATAATAGACAAACTAAAAAGGAATTATATTCTACTACAGTGCCCAAGTTTTACCGTCATGTTAATGAGTAAGACTCCTCAGCTGGAATGCCCTACTTATGCGATAATTTATTTAAATTCCCAAAGTCAATATACACAAATGTATAAGAGGATTGAAATAAATAATAATAATTACTGTAGTTAGTCCTTGATTTTAAAAGGTTACTTCTCAGGGATGAAGTTGATACGTAACTGTTAAAAAATGGCTAACTTCCAGTGTTTCAAATTAAAAGATTGAAATGGAGTTTGGAGGTTTGTGGGTATTTATTGATTTTAAAGTGATATCCATCACGAGCTAACTGATATCAGTCGGGGGACCATTGAAACATGTTTCGTTCCAGCATGAGATTCTTCAGCAGTGAGCCTTCCAGGACTTCACCAGGGATCGAACGCAGGACCTTCGGTTCTCGCAGTCCTCAGGGAAAAAACAGCTATCCAGATCTCTTATTTTACCAATGATTCTCAGTGATATCAACCTATCGTGATCAGTACCGCCTTGAGAGTAAAACTCATTTGCAGTAGTCGAAATAATTCTGTGAAAGATAAGTAAATCCACATCTTAGCAAAATGTTGATGAAGCGGGAATGGTGAATGTTGGATACTGTTAATTTATGAAAAGAACAATGATATAGGTAAGGAGCAATAAAATGAAGGTTTGAGTTAATAATTCAAAACATACCAATCAAAGATTACTACTCTATAATAGTTTTGAAAAAAAGGTTAGAAAACAAAGTAATCGATGAAAGTGGGATTCGGTGAGAAAGTTACGAGAAGAAGAGGGAAACGAGACAAAGAGATCATGAGTAGTTAAAGCTAACCACCGTCTCTTTTTGTTATTGTGAGATCTCCAGTTTGTGCAGTCGAACCCAAGTAGTCTTGTCTACCCTTATTCATCAGTGAAGGCTGAAATGTTTACAAACCCTGACAGCGTCAACACAGTCTTATAGGTTGAAGTATGATCGGTCTTCTCATCGTGCCGTAATGAGAAGTTGATAACCACTTGGATCGGTGTTGCACAACAGGAAGCATCTTTCCATAGGCTCAATTTATTTACACCCACAACCATATGTGAATTGAAATACATCTTATGCTCTGGAATATACGTTGATCGACCACTGATTACTGTCCAATAAAGACAACAATCAAAGCTTTGCAAATAGATTTCTATTGCTAGTAAGAGTATTCCAGGTTGTTGATGTTATTTCTTGGTATTGTATACTTTCAATATGTGTAATGATATCTTTTGATATTTACAGCCTCATTTGAACCAACTTTTCGACCTGATGGATTATTCCCAAATTCATATTATCTAAAGACAGTGGATGATCGCTATCGTCGGTTTTATGAAAAGTTGCCAGAATAGTAAATTGTGAGTGGAACGAATAGCTTTACATAGTCTTTGATCGTTTTACGTACTATGTTAGATTATGTCATCATTTTTAAATTTTATATAATCCATTTACTTAGAAATTCAAATCAATTGCTGCAACAGCAAGAAAGATCATTTTGATCTATTTAAAAGTACCGAAGTACAAAATGACTTTCAGAGGTAGTGTAATGAGGTAGCTTTGGAACCTGGTACTATCTACCTGTTCAGGTCGACTTTGGTGTGTGTGTGTGTGTGGGGGGGGGGGGTAGAGGCAGAGTTTGCACCTCGTATCCCTTAACTTAAAACTAATCATCAGATCTCCAAACATAATTACCTTTCACTAGACACTTTAAATACATTGGATCTTTAAACTTCAACTACAGCCTCAGCAAAAACGATGCTGTTACGTCAATCCGTAGTGTCTGCAGGATTTTCGTCAACCACTGGAATTATTTGGTAATATTTAGGCAGGCACTTACAAATGCATAATTTGACTATTTAACCACATTTCAAGTGATGATATTCTATTTATCTGATTGGAAAATATCCCTTTCAATGTACAGAATGCTAGTTGTAAGATAGACGAACATCAACCTAGAACTTCGTACACGAGTGTATCGCTTCAATTTACCGCACTTCACAGTGGTGTAAAAAGACAAGTGGATAGAAAAAGAGTGATATCAAAGTAGACAATGATATTTCAGGGAAGAGAGGGAATTTAGAAATTGAAGTTAGTCAAAACATTCAAGACATCAAAGAGTGAATACATCTGCGCCATTGTGATCGATTTTCAGCCATTTCACCAAGAGTCCTCAACCGCTGATTCCTATCATCTCCGGGACCGCAACCAGCCAGGTAGTCTGCACTTTACCACACAACTCAGACCAGCTGTCTGGTTTTTCATCGACTGGTACCACGTATCGGTCTGGCCACTCTGAACCCTTTCCAATCTAATCTAACTTCCCCCATCCTATCATGGCACGTCGAGGTAGGCGGTCGCTCGCTGAGCTTGTGAAGTACATGTGCGAGCCATCTCAGCCGATGAAGGTTCACAAAGTGATCGATCCACTTATCTGCTTGCCTAGTATCCTTCGTTGAACTTCAAAATTGTTCACATGGTGATTCCGCCAAACATGAGCAGTGCTGTGAAGACACACCTATGATCAAAACCCTGTAACCGCTTCATATCTTCTACTTTTAACGACCATGTCTCTCAGCCGTATAATCGGACAGAATGGAATGTTAGTTGTGTGTACTCCAGTCGTTTGGTCAATGAGGTGCTTTCTATGAACAATAACGTAATGAGGATAACCCAATCCAGGTAACAGCATGAACGGGATTTTCTGCCCCACTAAACTTCAAATTTAACCTGCAAATTATTTGGGAGCAAATATCTCGGCACTGCCGATACCACTACACTGAAGAAACTTCGCAGACATCTGACGAACCTCCTGATGATATTACAGGTGTTCCAACAACCCGCTGTAGCACTAAAATCATTATTTGTTGCAGAGTTATATGGGTTCTTTTAAAAAATGATCGTGTTCTCAAGGTTTTCTTGTAGTGGATGGGATAACGAATGATAAAACCGTCTCCTTTCTCATTGTCAGATACATAATCCATTATAACACCATATTCACAAATAAGGCTTCTCGAAAGCAATAAAACTCCCTGCAAGTAGCCCAGAACATAATTCATCATACGTCTATGCAGCATCAGCAACATTGTAGAGGAACGTACTGCAGCAGTTGAAAACTGACTGGTCTTCTCATGGTTTCCCGTGACTAAAGTCTAGTTCTACTGAGCTCATATCAGTAGCTGCTAGGTTTTATAGTGTCAGTAGTTTAACTTCGTATTCTGCATCTCATCATTGGTTAGAATATTTCCACCATAATATTAGTTCCTTTTATTGTTCGAACTATCCAACTGACCATTTTAGCATTGATTTTTGAAGTGGCTATCAATCATTGTGCCGTATATTTCAACTGATAAAGGAGTAAATCGGCAGACTAAAAATAGTTCACAGTTGTTTATTTATTCACATGCTTACATTGTTATGGTACATTATGCTTTTTTTTCTCCTGAAGAAAATGAGAGATTAAAGGAAATTGACAACTGCTGTAGTTCGTATATCACTCTAAAAATCAGCCGTTTTATTTCCTTCATAGTTTCCATCGTATGTAGGAGTAGCATTTATCACCAAAAGTGTTGTAATAAACTGCATATTGACGCCTAACGTCAATAAAAAATATCGGTAATTCTAATAATTACTCTTCTCTAGTAGTCTCAATATAATAAATAAATGTACATAAGTATGATTATTATAAAGCTGTTCGTTATGGCATATTTCAGTTTGATTTTGGTAGCCCATTTTTTCAAGGAGGTCACCAAATAGATGTTTCTCCTCTGTCATTGTATTTCACTGTAAACAGTTAGTAAAAATGAGTTGTTTTTTTTGGATATATTAAGTTTATATCTGAACCACTTTTTCCGAAAACTAACTGAAGTGATCGTCAATTTTTTATCTCTGAAACTAAATGAATACATTTTAAATAGTTTCGGAGGTTTCTTGCTCACTCTTTTCAAAGGGATAACTTGACCAAAATGCATTTGCAATATCAATTAACGTTGAAATAATGCAGCTATTCTGACTACTCTTAAAATGCTATTAAAATTAATTAACAGAATTTAGGTCAGATCATTTTTTTTTTTTTGGCATAGGAATGGGATATTTGAAAGTAGATTTGTTGTGGTGGTGCACAAACACTTGCCCGTCCAATGTAGTTGGAAGTAAATGGCGAATGATAATATAAAGCTTTGTTTATAGTATCTTATCTAGTTAGAGAATTCAAATGGTTTGAATTCACTCACAGAAAGAGACTAGATCATACAGAACATTTCAACCACTTTTTGGGGGTTGTAAAAGGTGTCACGACTTTCGAATTACATAATAAAATCTGTTCATTGGATGACATTTCAGTCATATATATTTCTTGGTGTGCACTAATCATATCCGAGCTACCTTATTCTCGCTTGCCTGACATACCTGGTACACTTCACCTGACCTCCATAATGCTGCAGACATCTGTGATCAAAATCCTGTAGACTGTTAGTGTCTTTTTTTTTCAGCGTTCATATTCCACAGTCGCATAACTGGGCAAAGCAGATTGCAGCGCAGTAAACTTGTCCTTCCAGTTAGGTGACCGTATAGCTCGTTAGCTCCAGGAATGACGAGAGTTAGCAAGTGCTGAACGAAACTTTGGCATCCGTGCTGAGATTCCAGCGTAGCTGTGGCTGATTAATCTAAACAGTTGATTTTCAACCAATGGATTATCAAATGTAAAGTGATCCTCTAGGACTACTAGTCAGCATAAAACAATGCGAAAGTAGGATTGAAAACTGGAAGGTGATGTCTGATGGGAAAGGTGTCAAAATAATAAGTCCGGATTCACGAAAAGTCGAACTAGGTTTTATGACAGTTTTCGAGTTTTATAACAACTTATTTTGAAATGCCCTGAAGAGCTTCTGTGATCAGTATATTTTAAAAGCCAGCTTATTATATTACAAGGCCGCAAGAGACGCTTCATATCAAATAGACGATAACATTAAGAAGGTGTTATAAAAACAGTGCGTTCGGTAACTTTTAGACTATGTGTTTCGCTATCTATTGTTTGCCTGTCGTTTAAACTGGAAATGTGTTGACGTTTTTTCCTTTGTGTTTTTAGACCTCATGTGATCACTCCTTAAGTTTATTGGCTCACCTGATATTCTCGCCTAACATTCTATGCTAATGACAGACAGAGGTGTAAACAATATAGGACCTACTATTATTGCATATCTTTTAAAGTTATCAGGCTTCAGATAAACACATTGAAGTGGAATTTATTAAGAAATACAAAGAAAAAGAGATTGATGGACTTACGATACTTAGACTACAAAACATGAATAAATCAACACCATTGCTATTCGTTTTCAACCGCATCACGAAATGTAATGGGTGCTCAAAGTGCCAATCTGTTTCTCTCACCGGTTTACTCGATAGTGTAAAGCAGTGGGATGATATACATCAAGTTGGTTAGGGATATTGAGGTTGTATGATAAAATGACACAAGTTTTAATCGTCACAATAATTTATCATTATTTACATTGTACTGTATCATTGTTCTTTTTTATTTGTAATCCTTTCATCTTGTCAGGGCACTTCAGAAGAAGATCATCATCATGATGTAGGACTGGAAAGGATGGTTCCTTTTTTCTTTACCCCATGGTCTCTTTAGGAATGAAAAAATGTAATTAGTACCCTTTTCCCCTAGATAATTCTTCTAAGATAGAAAAAGGAAACTAACTTGTCAGTGATACTACTATTATATGTAATACATAGGTAATGAAAAAAGTAAGTAGTTCGCCTGCTGTGCAGATTCCTGTCTTATTTCTGCTTTTTGTTTTGACCAATGCGCCATCTTCTTTAAACAAACGCCTTCGTAGTATTCTGCAGTATTCAGTCGATTTTTAGAGTAGTAATTGTTTTCGAAAGAAAATATCTGATATTTTGTGTACACTATTTTGTTTGTCCGTTTTTGTTACTGCTGAGTTCTTCTGTTGTCCTCTCATCTAAATGTAATCGGAGAAAAGCTTTTTTTTCGCAGTTTTTTTAGTTATTTATTTTGCAATATTACTGGCAAACAGTTTTGATTGGCATCGCCTTATTCACTCTTCGTTATTTGCGTGATAAACCTTTTCACAGTAATCTTGTGCATGGACAATAAAATCAAAAGAGAGATAAAATTATATGAAGTCAGTTTATTTTTACAGTCATATTTTACTATGATTCTATTGTCTTGTTCGTTCTAGGTGTGGGAACAGTATACTATCATTCATTCGCGTGTTGCGGTGGTATATTCGGTTAACTGCATCAGATGTCGATTCCATCATCGTTTTTAAAAATATATATTCACCCTACGGTCTGACAGAAGGACTTTTATAATGCGGTAGAGTAGAATTTCCTTTCAAATTAGTGTATTCTGGTATTGTACACACTGATACAATCTTGCTTATGAGATAACGTTCCGAGCACAATTTATTGCTGACAATGATGCAACTTCCTGTAGTGTTGAATGATTTGTCTTACATGCGTCAGGCGTTGGTAGGTAATGAAGTGTTGCAGTGTGTTGTCAACTTCATTTGCTTAAGGAGTTGAATCAGCTCGAACTAGCTGGTCGCTGACGAACTATCAACTCGGATACACAAGGCCTGTTTGGCACTTGCCAACTTGTGGCGCCGATTGGCGAGATATCCGACTATCTATCAAAGGATGGGTATACTGTTCTTGGGTGGTGAGGCATGGCCTTGAAAAGCGAAAGACCGGAAGCAATTACAGGGCTTCGAGCCAACACATTTAAGTATCTGTTAAGATAGGTAGACCTATGATCAGACCATAAATCCACTGATAAGGCTGTATACTGAAATGGAACTTGTCTGAAAAGGAGTACTATCTGTCTCATATCTGTTTCAAGTGAATCAGTTTGTTGATAGAGTGAATGAGTCATTTCACTCAATAGCATACTGGTTAATAATACAGTCACATCGTATGACATCATCAACTTGTCTGGTACATCGAAATGACCTAGTTTTTGCGTAAATTAGAATGTTTTACTTAAACCGTAAGTCACGAACTGACTTCGAACAACCTCTAAAAACTACCTAACTATTTGGTCAGCTTGTGAAATAAATTTATCATTGACATTATGAGTCTCAGTGGAACATTGGATTTATGAATTTCATGTCAATCATAAAAAATTGATGGGCATGAAAGCCTTGACTCACTTAACATTTATTAATCAATCAGTTTCTCTCTCAGAAGTTCTCAGAGATCTTTGTTTACAAATGCTGATATCAAATCCTTTATAGTACCTTTGCACTGGAAACTCACTCGTCTGCTGAAAATTGTTAGCCTTTTGTATATGTGGTTCATCATGGCAATACCACATCATTTGTAAATTTAAAGAATTACTTATATTTGCATAGTTTTCCCTGTTTGATGAAGATATTCAACTATACAGATGGTTATGTGTAATTATTGTCGAAAAGACTATCCATAACAAATTATTTGAAATAGTTTTCATTCTATCAGCCGTAACAATATGTTTAGTTTCTGAGAACATGTGAGAAAGAGTGTTATACATTTCTAAAAAACATGTGAATTCGTAGACGAAACAGTAATTACTCCTAATGGCATGTAACATAATTCTTTGTACATGAACAGATATGATCGAGATTTAACTTTTACGGTATATTTTCTATCTTGCACCATCCTGGCTAAGCGACGCCAGCTACATATCCGATAGTCACGAGTAATGAAGAAGATAAAAAACACGAAATTTGAAATTTGTTGTTAGTTATGTTCGTCAGAATCCAATATGTAAACAAAATTAATTTTGATTGTACTGTAACATTCATACATAGGATATTTGCAGTAAAGTTTGAGTGGATGATCCAGCAGAACAATATCGTCTGCATACTCCAAGTCAAGTAGATGACCTCCAAGGAGTAAGTCAATCCCTGTAAAGTCAGACGTACTTAAGGTTATGTCCATTAGTACATCTATGACGGTGACTGGACATCCCTGTCAAACACTGTTATTATTATTATTTTAAAAATGCCGAGATCCTAATGAGAACTGCAACTGGTTGCTAATTAGTTTCTTCACGATTCGCATCGCCCAGTAACTAACCACATTTTCATTTGTAGTTCCCTGCCGATTGCTGCTACCTTGACGTAGTGATCGCGCCTGCATATCAGATTATTCCAACGAGCTACACTCACTGGAACTCTTGTTCTCTCGAGGTTCTACATGCCAGAAACGTCTGTTGGATACTGGTAAGACGAAAAGCAGTCATTGTTGCAGTGTAAATTACTACGCTACGATGGAGGACTGAGTGCTGCTACTGGCTAGCTAGCTGGGATGTGTGAGGTGGTTCCTTTGGATGAACAGCGCAGCCAGGCTGATGCTACGTTTCCTATGGGAAAGGGAGTTAGAACATGTCTGCTCCCAAATTAGGACACACTTCCTTGCCTTACGGTCTTCCAGTGCCGGTGGTATGAGGTCGGACTAACCGGCGTTAGAACAACCAAACCTCGGAACAACATCCTCCAAAGGCTATGTACGACAGAGCTCAAACAGATGTCTCATGGGTTCTGCGGTGATATAAATCGTTTTATCTTTCAGGCGCCTTAAGAAGAAATAGTCTCCCATGGTGTGTGCAACCGGAAATGTCAACCACCTGTAGACTTCCAGTAGTATACAAGACTCAGTCAAATATAATCTATCCTCTTCAACTCTGTATCTTCCTTTGCTTTGGCCTCGTGATACTAATATTAAGCCTATTACGCCTTACCCAACTACTCATTCCACTACCATTGGCTACGATCAGATCCATCAAAATCTTGTTCCTAGTCTCCTAAGACCCCACCATTGATTTCATGCAGGGAGTTTTAGCAGCCGTACTTTATGCCAAACCAGACAGCAAGCATTGCTCACTACAACTCAGGAGTCTTGGGTCGTGAATGTATGCTGTGTCTCTGATATACGTATACAGGACCCGAGTGTGGTGATTAAATTGATCTCAACTGGCCATTGTAGGGAATCTTCAAATCCACCTAACGAGTAGGTGCAGACCCAAAGGCTTCCCCTCATGTACTCACTGATGTAAACATGTCATTGATTTGCATAGCAGTGAGTGCCCTTCTCGACTGGATACCAGTCAACAGACGCCTATATGCTGTTTGACTGAATGCATCTGTAAGAACTAGGAAGGATCGTGAGACTAGGCGATGTCTATTCGTAATCTTTGCACCCACTGGGTGCAGTTCAGATGATGCATAGTATGAACTTTGCTACAGAAAGCAGTACTTTCAGACGTAGTCAAAACAGCAGGTGATGTTAGCGCTCAAGTAGGCAAGCTGAGCCAATCCGAAAGGTATTTGGGAGATATTTACGAAATCCTATGTCATTCAACCGACAACGGTGATATCCTGCAATTTTGTCCCGATAATCACTTGTTTCTGGCCATCACTAACACCAAGCATAAGTAGAGGTACTGTCTCACATGGCGTCCGTCAACTTCAAACCAACGATGGACACAGATAGATCATATTCTTGCTAGCCATCGATTGAGAGGATTGCCGTTCTTTCTGGAGTACTGGTTTGGACTCCGATCACACGCGAGTAACGGCTCACATATACTGCACCTTACTGGCTAAAGGAAACAGGCGATAGCATAGCCTGTATATATTTGATTGCAAAATGAAGACGTCAGGTAGGGTAGAGTTAGCTAATCGATCATTTGAAGATGACAGCAATCCTCATCCTGAGAAAACCTGGCGTGACATTACTGTAGGAACAGCGGTAAAGACAATTGTCAACCCACACCCGAAAGTTAAACGTCATTGAATTTCGCGACGTCATCCGAACTGATTGATGCGAAAAGACTGATTCCAGCTGGGTAGCTAACGACCAAGATGAAGACCGAAAGCAACTTAAGTTGACCACGACTCCTCAAGTCGAATACAGGCAGTAGTGGGTAGCGAAAGCAAGACATGGAAGAAGCATGAGTGTTGAGTAACACGCAGCACCTAGTTAGTCTTATTAAATTAAGGAAAACAGCCAAGAAGATAATGGTTGATGAAACTATCACCGAAAAGGATAGAACTCTGATAACCTGACAAGAAAGGCGGTCGGAAGTTTGGGCCGAACACTTGGAAGCACAGTTCAAGTGACCCCCAGCAGCCACGCTTCAGTTGTCCAACATCCAGCGGGCACCTAAATGGGACGTAGACGATGGTCCTCTAACTCTCCTTGAAGTTGAGAAAAGGTGTATGGAACCTGAAAGGATGCAGAGCAACAGGACCTGACAGTTTTCCACCTGAAATCTTCAAGGAGTTAGGTAGGTAGGAAATTGCTGGTTAGATTGACGGAGATACTAAATAGTGTGAGGGGATAAGAGTTAGTCCTGTCAGACTGGTCTACTTCACTGATCATCGCAGCCTATAAGAATAGCAAGAAACCTTCCTGTGACAACCACAGGGGACATAGGTTGAGTAATATTGTGTCGAAGAAGCTAGGGTCCATAGTTATCTGACGCATAACTGTAGCCTGAGAACAGCGAAGTTGAGAAAGCCAGAGAGGTTTGAGACTGAGCTGGATAATGGTGCATCGATCAGATTTTTACCCTCCTACAAGCTCTGGAACACCGGTCAGTGCCCGACACTGAATGCGTTTTGCAGAAATCTGAGTATGTTTGGCCTGTGTTTCGCTGACACCTTTCAGATGTAAAATGATGCTTTGGGACTGGTCTGCTGCGAGTACTCCCAGTTTATTGATAAGGAGTGAAGTGGTGGAATATGTCGACCACTTGACTAACTTGAGGAGTTGTGTCAGCCCGAAAAGGCTGGTTGCTAACGAAATCCTAGATGGAATACAGAAGGCCCATTTGGCATTTGCCAACTTGCGTCACCTGTGGCGCCGACTGGCTGGATATCGGATTGCATATTAAAGGACGAGTTTACTGCATTGCAGTCTGTTCTGTTCTGCTATATGCCTGTGAGACATGGCCGTTAAAGGTAGAAGATATGAAGTGGTTGTAGGGTTTTGATCGCAGATGTCTTCGCAGGATTGCTGGCGTTTGGTGGAATCACCATATGAGCGACTTAGAGCTCAGGTGATTGGTACTAACTAAGAAAGGTAAGTCGATTGATGAGATTTTGAATCCCAGGTGACTCAGATGGCTTGGGCATGTACTGTGCATGCTGAGCAAACCACCACCTGCCGTGCATGCGATAAATGACCTATGTTGGAAGGGGGTTCATAGTGGCTAGACGAAGACGCGTTACCAGTCAATGAAGTCTCTTGCTGTTGGTTTGGTTTGTGTGTGGAGATGCAGACTGTTTTGTTGGGATCCTGGAGACGAATGGAATTGGTGGTTGAGAACTGTTTGTGACAACGCTGGAAATCGGTCACAATGGCCCAGATATATTCACTCCTTGATATCTTAATCTTGAATATTTGTACTCACCTTCATAATCAGTTTGTTTATCCTCTCACATAACTTTGTCCACTTTCATATCACTGTTATTCTATCCATGTGCTATTTGTGTCGTACTGCGAAGGGTTGCACCTTGAGCCGATGTACCTGTGTGCAAGTTTCTACATTGATTTCGTCAGTCAGTCGGTTATTTGTGGATCTGAAATGCCATGCAGAGATACTGATTAAAACCAAAATATTTTTACAGTAATGGTAGCTAAAAGTGAATTGAGAACCAGACAGCTAGTGAAACGATGATTATACCATCTTAGATAACTGTTTCACATGATATCCAAATACGATCTTGGCGTTTTAGGCGAACTATCTGGTATTGATTCAGAACTAGGTCTCCTGCCTAGATCGACAGTACGTCAAACCAATAACGAGAATGTTATCGTTCGTAATCCTATCACTACCGAAATCATTCAGTTTACATCATCATAAATAACAGAGTACTAAACAGAAACAATATAGATTTCTGCTTACTTGATTTCGTATTTCTAAAGGAGGAAAAATCTTCGTGATTATTACCACGGATCTCCTAAAACTAATTTAGATCGAAATCTAAAATTTTTGTAGCTGAGTAGAGAACACCTATCAAATATGTACAAGAAAACATCAGTATATACTATTCTTAGTTGAAACGCCTAGCAAAATCGTTTTCGATCATTCATTCAGTTCCCTTGAAGACTTTAAATCAAGTAAGAACGATTAGGCTTTAGAGAATATGATTCACCCATTATGATTTATTGCCTTCTTGTCTGCTGTATACTAAATAAAAAGGAAGTAAATACGGATATGTTTTCTTATTAGGAAACGTAGGCGAAGTTAATCTTTTCTAAAGGAGTATTATGAGACAGAAGGATTAAAGAGATTTTCCATGAGTAGTTTTATAGGAGCTATGAATGGTAGGATATCTGAGGTAATTAATAATGTAATATAGCAAGAACATGTGCAGGAATATGGAAGTAATGGAAATGTTCACAATGCATCAACTATATGGAAGTGAATATACTATTCCGCTAACCACACGTGTTATAGAAAGCACGTAATATACTTGGTTAGATTACAGTATGTGACTGTTAGGGTAGTTACGAAGTTACTTGAAGTTTAACTACTGATTCTCTGTAAATAACCACCCGTGTACTTACTATGCCTTCTGCAAAGTCAAGTTAAGTAAAGTCAAACTGAAGTTTGTGCTGATGATGTTGTCTAGAATGACAATGAAAGCTTCACAATTAAACCATCCAGCTTAGAGAACATAAAACCATTAGAATTATCCTCCTGAGTTGCAAATATTCTCCATCATTTAAAAAACCCCACTATGGTCAATCGCTTCTTATTGTTTGGGAGTGGAAGAACTTCGCCAAGAGCCAGGCTCCCAGAAGAGAACTCGAAGACATCTTTATCAGATAAGTGCTGCTTTTATCACTAGTCCCGTTGTCGGAATGATAAAATATCAAAGCTTAGAAAACGCCAAACTGTTATCATTGTTATTATCAAGACTTGTCATTTTCCCTTGTTGATTAGTTTCAATCAAAGTGGTTGACATCTAAACTCTTGAACAGGTGTTTCTATGTAGCCGGTAATTTCATTTTGATATTAATACTGTTTGTAACATAGCCTAATATGGCGTTATGTTTGTTTATATCCTCACTAGCAGACGCCTGATTAACAAATCGTCAAAAGACTAATCTCGCTGTCTTCAAAATCATTAAATAGGATACCGCTTAGGAAACAATGGAATTGGGTGATGTCAGCGTTCAAATAAGGTTTCCTATGCATAAAAGTGACAATCTATTGACTGAAGACATCTGAAAGCGTGAAATAAAAGTATCACATTGTAAAATTAAAGACAGTTTCGGAAAACCGGTGAATTGAAGTAAGATTGTGTTACCGCGACCTGTCTATTTTTACTTAAAATCATGCAGAGTATTTGGAAAAAGTTACAATTTTTCAATAGAGAAATTGACATTCTAAAATGTAAACAGTAGAGAAGGATAGCAAGGAATCAATATTTTGAAACCGTTGTTTTCTATAGAAAATTTTAAATATGTTTTGTTATCATTTAGTGTTGGTGAGTGTCTAAGCGTTTTTTTAAGCCTGGATCTACAATGAAAGAGTACGCTTGTGATTACTTTGATAAAGTTTACAAATAAGCTACTCAGTGATAAATAATGTACTTATCAGTTTTATAGCAGTTGACTGAGGTTGATTGGTCACACGTGCTATTTGACCCATAAGCAAAGAGACACAGTACTATGGTGCTAAGTGTTTGGCCTGAATGTTGAACACAAAGTTCTACTGTGTTAATTACCTCAGTTTCTTTGACTTTCTTGCTTTATCTGAACAAAGTACTGAATAGGAAATGAATCTTTATTCATGTCTTTTATTCGGACAACTTTGTTTCTCGCACACTTTGTGATTAATTCTCTTCTTATTCCTAATTAGCTTTACCCACTGTGCTTTCTTTCTCTAACACTTTTGAAGTGAATATGTCACCTTGTTCGTTTCATGTATCCTTTAACTCGGAACTGACTTTGTGAATCAATGAACTTATGTGGTAATTAAATTATCGCCATGCTTGAATGAATTTGTAAATCAGTAGTTTTTGTTTATCAGATAATATAAAGTAAGAAGGTAACTAAAAGTAGGGAGAGCGGAAAATTCGAATCCAGGTAACATTTTAATGACAGAATGCAACTAAAAGCAGAAAAAAACTAGTATAGAAGAAAGGAAACAAAACAATCAAGGAATAAAGAACAGGAAAAAGTTACTTGGGATGAACAAAGTTTAAGATACCGAAAAATTAATTATCAGGGGAATGTCATCAAGTGAAAAACAAAACAATTTTAAAAACAATATGCATGTAGAAAAAGATTGAAAAAATAACCTGAACAAGAAATCCCCTTATGTAAATCACAAACTTCTCAAAGAAACAGTCATTCATAGTTGAATAAATGTCAACAAAAAACATTACAAAATCACTATCATTCCTTACTGTCAACTCTTGAAGTCATTTCAGGTGAAAATGTGAAAAGTGTAACGAGTATCAAGAATAGTAAGATAACAGGGCGTAGATGCATCTCTTTTGGTCTTATCGATGTCCATCGATATCAATTTCCATTCATCTGTTTCTGCTACCCCGACTTATGGTAATCAGATGGCCCTCAGTCATCAGCATAGTATAGCACAAGCGTAACAGATATCATAATTTTACATCACACCTTAGCTTCACTCCTCTGGGATGTTTTCAGTGATTTTCTGCTCGAGCTAACTCAATGCGATGAATTAGGTATGGCCTGATGATATTCAATCAACTCGTCTACAATATCAGTTTTCATTATCAAATGCCTTGCTTTTTTTGTGCCTAATTCTGTGCTCCCACAGTGAGCTTGAGACAAGTGAACGGATTTAGAAAGCTATCAGTATTTACATACCTGTGACTCCATCTTGTTTCTGGTCGTTGTAAGATGTTATATCATCAATAAAGTAAAATGTTCAGAAAAATAAATGGTAAAATCTTGTAAAACATAAGACTAATTCCCACCACGGTTTTGGATTCATATCTATTAGGCGTGACCAAGTTATCGCCGTTTACGAATCAGTCTAAAAGGCTTTTTCGACAAGTAACATGTAGCTTGTGGTAATTTTTTTGCTCAATGAAACTACTGTTTATAGAGACCTTCATTCAAAAGGTAAGTTCGTTGTCGTGAGTTGACTCCATTTTTATTAATCTGATTGGTATTTTTTCAAAATTTGCCTAGAAGATTTGAGTGATTACAGATGATTTATGTGCGGAAATGAGGCTCACTTTATACCGAAAGAAACTGTTAAACAACTTAATGTTTATTAAGTGATATGCACGCTGAACAAGTCTCTAGTGATGAAACGTCCAAGAACTAACCTTGAATCCCTGTGAACAACAAACAGTAATCATTATCATTTTGATCTTAAGTCATCTCTATTTGTAATTTTATGAACTTACCACATTCATATTTGATTACATTTTTCGGTTATCGTAGGTCTGAAGTAAGCAAGTTTAAGTATTCTACGTGATTACCTGGAAATGCATTACCTTATTTGTGTAGTACTGTCGTTACATATGACTGCATGAACGTAACATGCATATGTGTCACGAAATGTGGGCCTTAACTATCAAAATGTGGTCACTGTTACAAAAAGATGTCTTTTAGGATGTACCAGTCGATTGCAAATCAGCAGTTTATTTACTGAATTTGTAGTGCGTATAGTTGTCATACTAACTTCTGTTTGTTGCGATTACTTTCCGTCTTATATGATAAGTATGCTCTTTGTCACCTTCGAAGTCTTGAATATATTCACAGAATTTCATCTATTTCTTTTTCCATGCCGCTGCAAAGTGTACCAGTTTAAGTTGATGAACTTATAAGCTAGGTTATGTTTTGATTAGTCTCTTTGTCTTCAAATTTCTTTGGACCTGATCCCCCCTTCCACTATGTATGTGTTATCTTCCATCCCAATGAATACAACTAATGGTGTAGTCAAACGCAGGAATTTCCCTCCTTTTATTACTGAAACCTAAAAATTGGATCACTGTATGTAAGCGTGCATGATAAACTGGATTCCTTTTCCACCCCGAGAAGTTCACATTCACTTGAATCGACCTTTATATATCCACAACAATAACAGCATCCATATGAAAATAATTCACTGTACACCTTATTTTGGCTGTTGTATTATGCCAGTTCTCATGGATTGAGATAGAAATGTACAGGATGAAGAGGACGTTACCAAAAACAGTTGTTCACTCAAATTATTCTTTTCTGAATAATTCAAAGGGGGGGGGGGCATTTAAATTGATAATATAAATATTGACATGAAGATATCTATTCCACTAGTTGTAACTTATAAACATTTATTTTTAATAATAGATGGAAGCACTTCGTCTTTTCGTTATGCTCCTTTATGAAAATCAAGCTGACTTATTCATGTGTTATAAGATTGAATAATGAGATGCGCTACATGGAAGGCTGGTATTAACTGAAGACATGAACATCACGTAGCTTTACTTGTTCACTGTACCATTCATCTCTCTGTAGTTATTAAAATAATGCCAAAAATTTCCCTTTCGCATGTCACAGGATGAATTTATTTGCCAATTAAATATTTCTACAAACCAGAAATGCTTTTTATGTTAGAAAAGGCAACATGACGGTGAATGAAGTTGCATGAGTGTGATGTTTGTTAGTTGAATGGAGGGGATCAGCAGAAAGCCGTGGGCCTAGGTTTCTTGCTTTATAACATTTTTCAGCAAGGCGTACATCCAACCTCGAGGGAACGTATATCCTACCTGGGATTGGAACCAGCGTCACCCAGTGCTGCAGTCGAAGACGTTTTCTCGGCGATAGACCTCTTTGTACACTTATGACAGTTTAACGACTTTGATCAATCGAAAAATAGGCCCAGCTATTATTTGGATGAGAAGAAAGCTGGATAGTGGCTAACAACGAAATCCAGGATGCGCGTTTCTTCCTACTTGGGACTAGTCAGCTGGTAGCAACGTTATTGAGGAGAAAAATATTTGATAGTAGTTTTGTCAAAAGACAATACAGAAATAGTCTGTTTGTTTACCGCTTTTTCTGGAGTAAGTTATAGAGAGATCGTGGAACTAAACTTTTTGAAAAGTGACTGGTACACAGCTTTATTTCAACCTAATAATACTTCAGTTAATTTTATGCACTAAAGTAGACATTGGAACTGCATGTACATCGAATATCAGGCTGCCTCAGTTAGTGAACGTTACCAAGCTTACCAATAGTTAACTTCTTTGATTTAAAACTCTACATCACTTATTTAATGATTCTATTATAAACAGGTGTTACTGGGACAATGAAAATTAAATACCAGCAGGTTTCTCAGATTATTCCATCTTTACTGATTGTGTTTTGCAGATATAGAATGAGACAGAATGAACTGTTGCACTGGAGAAATTATGTGAAGGTGAATCTGGTGATTTTCAATAGCTTTTCGCCAGGGATGTAAAGCGCTCTAGATGTGTAGTGCATATTACAATCTGATCTAGGGGCATGCCTCAACTTTGGGCTATTGAAAAGTTTCCACAGAAGCTATTTCATCAAATCTATCTCTTTTTACTTATTTTAATCTTGTAAATATGTCTTTTAAACCTACGAGGTACTTTTGAGCACTTTTTAAATGGTTTCAAACTGCTGTTTTTCAGGCTAGCAGCAAAACAAAGAATAAACGATACGCCGGTAAGAGATGAGCTTATAAATGCAAACAAATACAGTGTATTACTATTCGTTAGATTACTATATCGAATTGCAGATCGTGGTACTGGCTCTATATTCTTTTCATTCATCAGTTCAAATCAAGTGCTAATGTAATACCAGGTGCTTGTTTCACACTGTGGCTTTTACTGCTGTTATCATTCACATCATTCAAATGTAATAATTATTTAGCTTATAGATATTGTGTAGGGAAGAAATTTGTTGAAGTGTTACATGGTGAGAACTCTATACTGTACCACAGGTCTTGTTTGGAATAAAGCTATGATTATTGTTGTGTTTATAACATTATTGAGACGATCATAAACTTTTAGAATATGCATGTTAACATGGAGATACTGGACTAAAATCGAATAATTGATATATTCCAGCATTTGTCAACTTTTATCAATGTCAGCTCTCATGTTGTCGTGTGTACATTGATACTGATTTATTTTGATACAGTTAGTTGAGAAAGATCAAGTTTACTAAAAATTCTTATTAGCATATGGCCTTAGTGTCACTGAATAAATTATGAAATTATTTTGTGCTGTCGGTTACTAGTGCATTGCAAGGTGTACATTTTATAACATTTTGATGTTTTTAAAGATGAAGATCTACACTCTTCGTCTCCATCATTTGAAAACTGCAGCTTTACTCACTGGATTGTATAGCAGCAGTACTTCATAACAGCTAAGATGGTGTTTCGATGTCATTGAAGTTTGTCAAGTCTTGTCGCTTAAATAGAAAAAGAAATCATATGAAACTTCTGTATAACTGAAAAGTTTTCAGAAACATGATTAATATAAAAGCATGTTACTAAAAAAGGTTTTTAAATATGTATCTTAGTCGACACCTTACCAGAATATTTATGGAACCAAGATATATGAGCTAATGGCCTTTAACTGTTTGAGAAATAAGACTCCAGCTTGCTGTACACCTGTACATCTTTTGTATTAAGATTTGAGAAAAGCACTACATGGTTAATAACATTTTCCTTTCAAAATTTTTCAATTTCCACCGATTACCCTCCACTTTTAGTCTTACAAGGAACTTTTTAGAAACTAATTAATTACTTCAGAGTTTGACCAAAAAAAATATTCACCGTTTGATTGTGATTTATTTTAAACAAAATAAAGTCATTTTCTTGTGTTAATTATGAAGTACTAAAAACAGGAAAATACTTGAAAATGTACCAGTGAACACAACTGTCATATATAAAATGGATTTAATACGTTCAATATTGTGTATCGTTTATTTTCACTTTAAAATTGAACGGTTAGTAGTGTTTGTCACAGAGGTGATATTCTGCGTCATGTCTGAAAATGAAGATTAAAAAATAACATTTCAATTTCATTCGTTTCAATAAACAAAAAGGAATTGAAAGTGCAATCAATGATGAAGGTGACTAGTTTTTTGAAAACTATTAACAATTATATTTTTTATTTCTGTTATATTTGAAGAGAAAGCCAGTTTCTTTCTTGCGTTTTGGTAAGGATAGAAAGAAGTGATCCTCTTTTTTCTTGACACATATTTATCTCTGAAAAATGTTTTAACCAGCTGAAATTCACCATTGAATCAAACTGATGCCTGGTAAGGAATCTGTTAATCTTTGTCTGTCAAAAGTTTTAAGAATATTCAATGTAATATATGAGGAAATGCTTGGGAAACTTCAACCTTCTTATGTCACTCAAGCCACTAAAAATATGCTATCCGTTTATTGAATGACGAATGATAGAAGCCTAATAATTGTCTAAAGTTAAAAGCAATTAGACATACTTTCACTAACATCCAACGATCCATTCTAATTGTGAAAAAAATTCTTCTATAGCATTAGAAATAAAGTTCATGCAAAGAAGATCATTAGATAATGTTAGTAATGAGTAATTATAGTCAGTTTTCACAAAAAATACTCGAAGTTACTCCTTTAGATGCATCACTTACTTCAGTCAAATATATCAAATAAAATAAGCAGTGAAGTTCGATTCTGGCTTATTTTTCTACCTCGTGAAGTCAATGGAATCCTGGTAAGCACCCTTAAGTATTCAATAAGTTCAACTATTGAGAAACCCTAAGTAACAATGAAGGTGTAACATAAGTAGCTCGAAATTCGCAAAGGATACTAATCGATTCACTGTAATTCTCCCGAGGCTTAACCAGTCAGTCATCGAGCACGGGACCTGGCGACAGTGCATAATAGTCAAAGTTGCTGTACCGTAAATTAGCATAGCAAGGTAAAAGGTGCCAGGATAAAGGATACAGAAGTCAGGAATAAAGTGATCATAAGGGGTATTAAGTCGTAAAACGAAAACAAGAAAAAGCGAAACACTGGTGGAACTTGATGAAAATAATTTGTTAGTGCATTTGCAAAGCGCAGATTGAGTCTGAGCAATGTCGCCTAGAATCTTCAACCGACAATCCCAGTTGTCACGCGGAACCTGCATGGCTTGGAATGGTAGCCTAGAATTCGTGGGGTAGTGCTATAGTTCAGTCTGGTTGCTTCTTAAATGTTTCCAGCCTGGAAGTGCTTCAGCATACATTGCACAACGGAGCGGACGGTAAATAAGCCTACGTTGTCCCAAAACTTCAGCTCATTTATACTGTCGACTAACATGGGATTGTTAGTGTTTTTGAAAAGTAATGCATGTAGACAAAGCAGAGATTATAGTTAAATACTTACATCAGATGCATTTATTAGTCTGATATAAGCTTGATTCTTAGTGAGCTGATATCCTGGTGTCTATCAAAAGTTTTGGTTGTATTATAGAGTATTATGATAGATGCCGTTAGTCTACCGTTAGTATTCCTTTCGTTATAAACCTTTCTTGCTTGTTAGAACTTACTAGGGATGAGTATTTGAAACCTTTGGAGACTTGAACCCGGGACACTCAATGATTAAGTCAGAATGTCATCAGTAGATTACCTAGTTCATGACTTAGTTCTGAGGATCGGGTGTCCTAATAGAAATCCACAGTTTGTTAAACTTGGAGACTTATGGTAGCAGTAGGATATTTTATAGTTTTACGCTTTTATTGGTTCCGTCCAAAAATTGGCCACAGTCGATGGAGAACAAATTGAAATTATTATTTTTTATGGAATCGCATCAGTTTCCTACGCTCTACTCATCTATACATTTCAAATAATTGAGAACACTGATATTAAGGTGAAATGTACTGACGAAAGGTAATTGCAACCCTTGAAGGTATATAAGGTTGGAGGGATTACTAAAAGGTTTTCTCTTAACTTGAAACGTACGTGAATATTTCGCAAACAGGAATGGCAGCTAGAGAGTGAATGAAGCTCATATAGTCTGATAAAATATTTAACTCTCATAGATAAACATATGGATGTAGGTTAGATTTACAGAAGAATACGGTAAAACATAAACAGAAATCGAATTGGACGATAAGGGGTTTAAAGTAGATTAGAGAAAAGGAGGAAGTAATAATCAGGAACGCGACAAACGATCAAAAAGGTTTTTCGTAACAACCAGATAATGACCACTGTCTTCATGAGAACCTGACCAGTGTGATAAACACTCCATTTCAATTACTAGTAGTTATGATACCTATTACCAATTTAGTTCCATTTACATTGTTAATAAAATGGTATATTAACAATGGCAATATGACTCCTAATACAGTAATTGTCGAGTGACTTTGAGAGCCACCCTAATAATAACAACAACTGAAATACCTAATTAGACTTCCTCATTTTGTGAAAATTTACCTTTGTTGCTGAAACAGAGAAACCTTATTGGCTATTTTAGTTGTTACTAGCGTGACCTTTTAAGTCACCCGTAACTGTCATTTTTAAACAGTTGAGTACTGCTATTTAGGTTGTCTTTAAAGGCCACCTTAACAACAATTGAAACAACCAATTAAGTTTCTTCATTTCGGTTGGAAAGGTATATTTCTATAAAATAGAAAATTTTAATTGGTTATTTCAGTTGTTGTCCGACAGACTATATCGAAAATATTTAAAATTGAACCAAATTATTTTACGGAAAACAATTTTTTGATGGTGAGCTTATCTCTCCATCTGGAAAACTACTACCGCACATTTGAGTTAGCAAGTTATTGGCTTTCAAGTAAAAGGATGACTTATGTTTTATGTCATTATTCAGCAAAACAACAAGATGTGAACTTTCTTAACCGTGTAATGTATTTAGGCAATACGTTTCGAACAATCTGATCACACACACACATACACTCATGTCATAATGACAATAGGTGAGAATACGAAAAGAGGTCAAGTGGGAAGGCAGAATTAAAGGCCGAATAATAATAAAAATAATGGTACCTTGAATTTGGTTTCAGAGTTGAATTCACCGAGTGAGGTCTAATCTGATAACAAATTGGTTTTAGACACACAAAGGTGGTTTGCACTTCTTAATAGCTAAGGTCTCAACAAATTTAAGGATCCGTCGCCAACACGTTTTGTAAATAGGTGTAAAAGAAGTAGCCACGTCAATTCTGTGACCTGTCGTAAAGATATGCTTCGCAACCGAAGAAATTGGACGTTTGTTACCAACGTTTATAGATTCAGGTGATTCCATTTGCTTTTGAAGCCATAGGTACGTTTGAGTTGGTAAATACAGTGGGATGTGACATTGTTGTTCACAAGCTGTAAGAGTAGTGGAGAATATACAGGTTGGTATCTTCTAGTAATCGAATCCTAGATGCCTAGTAAGTCCTTCTAATAGGAGCGTTAAGTCTCTGACTAAGGGTTGTACTGTGAGAGATCTTTGTATTCAATACTAATGAAGACATCTATCTTCGCGACAAAGGGAAGAGCTGGTTTTGGAGATCCCGTTATTCTGTGCTGCTTAATAAATTTTGGTGAATAGTTATTTTCCAACAGTATTTTAGTCAATGTTTCCGTTTTCCTAAGTATCATCTGTACGTATTTGTTGAATTCTAATTAATAAGCACCTAACTAACGCTTACTTTTTCCGAACCGTACAGAAGCTATGATAGTTCAAATGCTTCGCTGTCCATGTAAGTTTTCTGTGGACAGATGGTTTTATGAATCCATTCTGTCGCCGACTAATTAATATGCTCAAGAAAAGCAAGGAGTCGTCGTTTTCTTCTACATATATTGTTCTGCACTTCATTCAGTCGGTTTTGAATTGAGGTGGACTGACTTGAGTTTTCACAAATAATTAAGATATGGTCGACATATCTTCGTTATAGATAGGCTTGGTGAGTTCGGTTCTTCGTTAAGTTTTCTTGTGTGGCATAAATATATCTACTAAGAACCGGGCCCAAAGGACCTCCAATGGCAATGCCATTAAGCTGGTGGAAATGTTCACCCGCAAATGCAAATTTAATATTGTACATTGAAGTAGCAGCTGTTTTAAGTGATCCAGAGAAATAGGTTTGAAAAATTATCCATAGATATACATAAGACGTCAATTACCTTGACCAAAGGATATTGGTGAATAATGAGGTAAAGTTAAATTACCACATAAATTTACTTTTTATGTTGGCATCATCAGACCATTTGATTATGTTAAATGTATCTTCTGAGGAGTACTTATTGTTTCTTAATGGAATCCAATAGTTCCTCTAGCCAATGGACAAGCTTATACGTCTGTGACTTGTACACCGAAATTACAGGACCCAAGGGGTTGTTGCGTTTGTGTACTTTAGGCAAGCGATAAAGATGATGTAGAATATTTCTAGCTCAGGAGAATAATTTTGGTGTTGTTGTGTTCTCTGAGCTGGTTTGTTTAATCGTGGAGCCTCACTGTCATTCTGGATAACATTATCAGCACAAACTTCAGGAACAAGTGAACATCAACTAGAAGCGAAGCATCATGACATATCTTGGCTCATTTCAATGCATATGAACAACTGTGGACATGAATTTGAATAGGAAAATGTTAAAATCGTAGATGGAGGTAATACAAAGAATGGCAAGGAATTTTCGGAAGCTTAGTATTCAGGTCACTTATCAATCAACAGACATATTGACATTGACCCACCGCATCAATCAATAAAACAACAGGAAGGTCAAATTTCAAGTCATCAGGACAGCCAATCAAAATAAACATGTAGATAACGGTAAGACGACAAAAAATATCAATCCCACACAATGCCATCAGGACAAGCTACTAAATAAATTGTGGAGAAAACCTTGTAGTTCACTTCTTCTGAAGTTTGTGCTGATGATGTTATCTGGAATGACAACGAAAGCTCCACGATAACACACTCCGGCTCAGAGAACACGACCCATCAAAATCATTTCCATGAATCAAACTTTTGTCTGGTAATAACATTCATACCGAGCAGTTTCACTAGATTCGCGGTCACTGTTCCCTGTAGCAATTGGACGTCTTCTGAAGTACAATCTTTAGTAAGTTTATTTTCATCTTTGAGAATAGGTAACATTTTACATTTAAATTTGATTTCATCCATGATTACGACACCCGAGCCTTTGTTAGGTCTGAGGATAATAATATTGGAGATGTGTCATGATTCATTCGTAGCTTTGAAATTTTCAGAAGGTAGAATGATTTTCTAGCTCTAATGGCTATCACGAAATTGGTTAGCGATATCCACTATCAGTTGAGGTTGGAACAAGAGGTTTTAACTGGTCATACAAATTTTCAAACTGTACACGAATAGCCAAATCTGATGATTGATAATTGTAGTTTATATTTTCATATGCACATTTCCCCTTAATCTTCTGAAAGAGTAAGAACAAACATTAAAGTTCAGTTTTACTATTTCGTTAGTTCTCTTTAGATGCGTGCAACCTGTAATCTTTGAAACAACAAATTGAAACTGAATATTAACATATAAAGTCAACTGACTAGAGAGTGGAATCGATACAGATGTTCCACTTGAAAATTCTTCTGACTATTTACATCCATGAAAGATTTGTACATTGTGGAGTGAATCAGTTTATTAGGTCACCCAAACTAAATAACATCATTGGATGTAAACATTCATCAAAAATATATTTCTGACTGGTTTCTGAACCTAAAAAACAATGAGTAACAACCGGAAGTGTTGTTTCAAAGCTGGATTATTCCATACGTCTATTTTGTACCTTTGTCACCCATCACACAGTGCAGAGTTTTATCTACAAAGCATCAATTTGCAAAAAATTACTCTAGAGTTAATACGAAAATCATAATAGTGAAACCGGATAAAGGTTCAGATGTTATGATAATGAATAAGAATGACTACTTCATCACGGATAAGTCAATGTTAAACCACACTCTAAGCTTCAAAATTGGCAATCAAAGCAAAGATATGATCCATTCAACAAAACGATTTACAAAAGCACACGGATAACTTTTGAAAACGCAGTTTGATGATTATTAGCATGCTACCATTTCAAGCCTGTAGTACCGTTCCAACCGTATTATTTAGTAATGGTATACTTAAATAACATAAAGTGGACTATCAATGATCAATTAACTTTACTATAAGATTGCCCGTTGATTAGCTCCAAAATATCGGAATGCTTTCATGAAAGACTAGCTAAACACCTTTTGAATGATGGATTCCAGATTGAATTAAACTTGCGCTCATTGGTGACTAGCTTCGAGAAGTGGTTCTCGAAGTTCCAGTGAGAAGTCGTGACTAGTGGGGCCAACCAAGTTGAGTATGACGGTGTTGGATGGAGGTCAAGCTATATCGTGAACTGACAGAAGTAAGAAATATGAACTACTGGATTCTGACCCAGTGGCACATTGGTAACGTGCTGGTCGCGGAACCTGAAGGTCCTGAGGTCGACCCCTAGCGGGACGGCTCATGGGTAGGCACTGCCGAGGTGTCTTATACTGGGACGAAGCAGCCGCCCAGTGCCCCCAGGTTTTCAATGTTCCTCCAACTGATGTCATTCAAACATGAATTCCAACCTGAACTGTAAATCAGTTTAGGCGCTCTAATCGATTTATGTCTTTCTTTGATACGACATTGTCCTACGTTCATATACATTTTTATTAAACTATGAACATCATGCATTAGCCCGTTGTCATTCTTCTTGAAGAAGAACACTAGTTCAAATTCCAGCTCCCAGTATTTACCAAAAATGTCTAGTTCATTGTTAAACACAATGCTTATTTTGAGGTAGTACTCATCAGGGTCTGACATCAATTGAGGAACCACTGAAAACCTGGAGGAACTGAACAGCTTTTTCGTCCTAGTATAGGAGTTCTCAGGAGTACACACCCATGACCTGGCTAGGGATCAAACTTAGGACCTGCAGTTTTCACGGCGAACGCTTTAACCAGGTTTTCAATGATTCCCCAACTGATGTCAGTTCGTGATGAATACTACCTCTAAATTAAAATTCACATTCATCTTAGAAATACAGTACTTGTTGTTGTGTTAATGGAAAGGCAGCCATGTAGTCAGGCAGTTTTCGTTGCACTTTTCATAGCTAATCTTGAGCAAACAAGCATTAAATATGCCATTGGTCAAGTAATATCATAATGCAAATGCATCAGTCATAGTTGTAGAAAAAGGACTCCACGGTAGTGTACACAGAAACATAACTGTTGGTGAAATATGAAAATAATGGTAAATAGAAACTGCTGAACTTCAGTAATCAGCCTAAAGATCCTTTGACTAAAACGGTGCATAGAATAGCTAACAGCTTAACTTCAAGTTTGTATCCAGCACGTTATAAACGAGAACTACTTAAAATGTCATTCTGTAGGGGGATAAATAATATATTTAACATATAAACTGGAGGCAGAATTATTGCTACTACATAAATGTTTCAGCCAAAGCATAGCTTCATTGAAATGCACAAGATTCGGCATCGAAGTGATCAACAAATTCCCCACAGCAGTGCTATTTTGAACACCTTGCTAAGTGGTACATTTCAAAACCAAGATACCTTCAACTATATAATACCAATTTATGTGTATTTGCTAAAGTTATATTCCAAGAACACAAACACGGACTCACCTGAGATGTTGTGAAGGTGTCATAGAAACCCGTGAAAGAGTGAAGAAAGAAGTGCAGACTTTAAGCATTTGGTAGACAAAAGACATCAAACGGAGTTCCCGAGTTAGTAAAAGGAAATAATAATTGAAGCAAATGGAAGAGTACAATTTAGGCACTATGGTAGAGTATAATCCTATTTTAGATCGTTTATTTTATGTAGCACAAAGTAACAGTAAAATTTACTGGATGACGTTTTGAGCAGAATATATTGCTCATATTAATATCAGAGTAATCATAAGACTTATAAACTTCCTTTATATAGTCCATCAGTTCTTTTTTCGTTTATTTTAATGAAACTAAGATTTTCCAGGTATCTGCGATATGTGATGCATCACTCTTGTTATATGTGTGTTGCATGTTGATTTAGTGAACAAAGGTTCTGTGATCAGTCTTTCCCTCCACCTAGCTATATTGGATTTTGGAACTGTATCTGTATCCAACCCTATAGTGTAGTTATCAGTTAGTGCTTCGAGAGCTATAGCCGAGTTTTTGTCCAAATTACTTATCTTATTGGGATTTACCAATATGTGCTTCATTAAAATTTTGTATTCTGCTATTCTAACTGATCCAGATCGGCTGCTTTAATCAATATACTTGACCTCTCAATCATTGCATGGCATTTGATGGACCAGGTTATTTTTCTCGTTTGGGTCTAGTGCATCTTTTAGCCTACGAATTATTAAGAATACTGGGATTGGAGTGTCGTTTAAACCCACAAAGTTTTTCAGGAGCCTCACTGTAATATGAGTGGTGTATACGTGAGTGTTTATTCACAGTGCCTACTCATTCAAGTCTTTCCTCAAGTTAGTCGATAGAGTGGTGCTGTGTTTTCTTTTCATCAAATTATGCTTTCTTTCCGTATAAACGGCGTCTGTTAACTAAGCCAAGACTGTTTCCGTCAGTACGGCAGCAATAGAATGCACAAGCAACAAATTATGGAAAGCAAAATTTAATGGACTCATAAATTTTGGTAGAACTACTCAGCTGAATGCATATACCACGATTTTATACTGATTACGATATAATATATGCACTTTAAAGTACGATGACGAATCAGGTTTAGTAACTTATGGGTTTTCAGAATACTGTTAGCAGAACTAGTGGTGTGCCTCTAAACCTTCTAGTTAAAAAAGCTGTGAACCAACATATTAACTCATGTAAACATCTGGCAGGAGTTATTATATCAGACCACCAATATCCTCATCACTTAAAGCTCTCTGCTTGTCGGTCATCAAGAAAGACAAGGAACAAGTACATAAGACTTTATGCATGTACTACAAAATATAAAACCTCTACAATACCTTATTTAGCTCGTCTGCTGTGGGATGAAGAAAGTATTACAAATGAACTAAGTAATCAACTTTTGTTTTTAAAAGCAAGCTAATTGGTGATGAGCATGTTACTATTTATGCTTTATGAACCTAATTGCTAATGTGATTGTCTACTCAAGTTAGCCGTACGTTTTCAAGAAAGTCGTAGGTAGAATGCTTATTCTTATCCTTTTTTCTTTTTCTTTAAAAAACACAATTTATACTTATTTCATTTTGCTTTGCATAAATGTACACTGTCTCTGTCCAACTGATGCTGTATGACATGCTGAAACTTCTGTGGAGTAGTCTCGAAATAGCTTTCAGAGTAAAGCCGTTATTACTATTATTATTATTATTATTATTATTATTATTATTATTATTAATACTGGAAATAAATCTGTAAGAGTAAACTAGAGACTGCAGCAATTCTGAAGAGATTGAACTAATGCCATCTGATTCTCAATTTTAAATCAGAAAATGACAAAAGTGATACAAACAGGTTCTTAAATGTCTTTTTAGTGTAAAGAATTAATCAATCTGTAGAAATGTTTACACACAAAAAGTCACCATTAGTGTGAAAGTTTTTGCATTTAAAAGTTTTGTTTCAATCCAATAAAAGAAGAATCTCGTTTGGTTAGAACTCTGTTTGATGGAGGGAAGAAAATTTTTTTATGACAGACAGACTGAATATGAAATAAGGCCTATGAAAGAAATCTTATCAATCACGGATTCATCGAGAAGTAAGTCAGAGATTCGGAAACGAAGTGGACTGTTTTCAAAGCTCTACTACAAATCAGTCTCACATTTAAAAGAAACAATGTTCACCATTTAATCAAACGAAAGCTCTATACAACTATAAAAATACCTTTTAGGATAATAAATTAATGTTTTATAGCACTTCAAAGCGGGTACTACAACATTCTGGGAAAGAGAAAATGCCTATTCTAGATATTTTGAATTGCGCATGTTACTTCGAATGTGTCAGTTGAAACAAATACATATGTAATCAGCCAAGAAAATTTTCTTTTTCTATGATACTTTCTAAAGCTGTACAATTATATATATATATATATATATATATATATATATATATATATATATAAAACGTATAATAGTCTATTCATAAACAGTAAGGTATAAGTTCATCATTAAGTAAGCACTAAAAACTGAAATCAAGAATGGAAAGTAGTTGCGTAATAATAATTTTCTAGACAATGGAAATAGTGAGAAAGATAAGGAGTTTAATGAGGTGAAAACTATTGTTGATGTGAAATATGTATGTATGTATGTCGACTTGGTAGATAAAAAGGTAAAGAACTAAACAAGAGTCATAATGAAGGTGATAATGATAAAACGTCTAATTCTACTTAAATCAAAAATTGTAAGGTATTGAGACCATAGTAAGGTAAGTGATTGAACATACTTCTTCTACATGCACACAGCAGGCTTGAGTTGATGAAGTGGTAGTGCTTCTGTTGTGCACATCTGTCAAAAGCGAAATCCTTTCGAACTACTTCCTTTGACTCTGTAAGTGATACTGGGAGAGGACTCCTATGAAGCTATATGTTTAGAGCTGGTTAAATGTTCAGGAATCGATCTGTTAATTGATGAACGTTTTACATTCGACAACTATGCGGGATAGTGCTGAGATACATATGGAAAGTGCGGGCTTTGTGCGGCTTTTATATATATATATATATATATATATATATATATAATATATCAACTGGACACTCAGTCTTCGCATTTTACATCTACCAACAATTTTTACTCCCTTGAGCTCCTTACCTTACTCATAATTTCTCTTGTCTAAAAGGTTGTTATTACGCAGCTACTTTCCAATCTTGATTTCAGTTTCTGGCAGTTATACTTGATTGTTTAATAATAGGCTGCTATACGTTTGTAATGAGGCCCAAGTAAGAAAAAGCGCTCGTCCTAGATCCCAAGGCTAGTCACCAAGATGAATATAACATGCCTACAGTATGTTTGATTCAGCATAGAGTTCTCAATATGCAATACTACAAGTTTACTGCTTGAATAGTATTTTTGAATGAGATAATCATTAAAAAAATCAGATAGATCTAGTTGATTTCAGCCAAACTTCATCAACTGTTTACAATGTACAGCATTAAAACAGATAGTTTCATTGAAAATTTAACATGTTTTAATTTCCTGGAAGAAAAAAGATTGTTGGTCACTGGTTAAGATCGACAGTGAATCAATCAAAGTATGCTAGATTTTCACCAAAAAAAAACTATTATTATGATATTCTATGTTATTAATATTGGATGAGATGCCGCCGAAATAAGAAAAGATTCATTTTATTCTGTTGCAATTTTTGTTCTTACTTTATTCAAATTCATAAAGAGGAACTCATACATGAGACAACCATAGCATATGATAGTGTTATTAATAACAGTATTACAAACAATATTATGTAACAACCAGTCGTTATTAGATTATTGTCCAGTCTGAAATGAAAGATGGGTAGAAAAAAGGGTATAACTTTGATGATGGTGGTTCATTCAGCAGGGAGGAAAATCTGCAGTTTGATCTTATTATATCAGGAATAGTTATATATATATAATGATGATAATAATAATCGCTTTATTCAATACTATATACATGATGCACTATGGAATTCTCAGCATGTAATTTCTCAACAAAGTCACTCCTAAAACAATATTTTTAGACGAAATGGTTATTTCATTTGAATGATGTTAATAATAACAATATTCAAGGCAATAATGTGAAACAGCCAGCCACTTTTCGATTAGCGTCGGGTCCGTATTGAAGAATTAACAGAAACGTGAGCGTAAGTTTGGCGGTGGCCATTCATTCAGTCAGTACAAGAATCTACAACTCAAGCTTAGTTTCGTAGGGATAGAGATATGATTCACTTTTACGCAGTGAAAACTCTCCTTCTATATAACCTGACATTTTAAAATATGATTTGTTATTAACTGGAGAAACAGCAAGTTGAAAATATTTTCAAAATGTGCAAGAGTACATGATGGGTTCAGAGGACATATTTAAGTAATTAAAACAAACTGAAAGGAAGAAATTCGAAAAAGAAATGTTTATTGTAAACTTTTGGTAGCCCGAAGTTCAAGCAGGCCACCATATTTATTATTAACGTACAAGAGGCAAAAAATACACGTATATATAACAGAGTGACTAGGTGAAAAATATTACTAGTGAAATATACTTTCTTATATCAGGCTTTGAAACTCACTTAAACTTAAAACAGCCGTTATAGTCAGTCATATTATTTTGTTGTTTTTTCTAAATTTCTGAACTATGAGATAACATCGTCTGAGATGAACACGAAAGCTTCATGATTACATCATGCAGTTCAGAGAACACAACAACATCAAAATTCTCCTTTTGAGCTATACCTATTCTCAAACTTACAAGATTACAAAAATGTTTTAAATGTTTCCATGTGTATATATATATATTCACTTCGTCTAAAATGGTTTTTTATAACCTAATGAATATTTATTGCAATAAAAAATTTCTGAAGCTTACAATACATATGATGAAGTGGTATTAGTTTCCAACTCTAAGGAATACTTCAACCCACTATTTGTCACTGGTATTCTCTAACTGGGGTCTAATATATATATTAATCAATTTAGTATAGATCACTTATATTAATCTTGGTGGCTGACAGTGGAATCCAGAGCGCACGTTTCATCCTATTTGGGACTCAGCAGCTGGATGTAATTGCACCGCAGCATGTGGTGTTTTTCTCACTAAGACTCGAACCCGGGACCCATCACTTCAGGCAGCAAAGGGTTATCCATTACGTGGCTGAAGCATGATAGTCACTTCTTGTGCAACGGGTATCGGTTATTTTTATGATGCTTATAACTTGTCGTTGATATACAGGGCCAAACTGCTCGATCTCTGTTCTCGGGTGGAGCGATGGATGCTGGGTTCGAGTCTCAGCTGGGGTCAACATCACTCACAGTGGTGCAGGTACATCTAGTCGATGCGTCCCAAATAGGATGAAACGCCTATCTTGAATTCCACTACCGGTCACCATAACATAACATAACATCATGAATATCCGGCAATATTGAGACATCCACATAGGAGTCCATCTTCCAACAAAGGTCGAACAGTTTGGCCTATTTATCAAAGGAAAATTATAACTATCGAAACAGTAGCATAGAGTGCTGTTCTTGATGAATTCATAAGTGTCCATTCAATAACAACTCAGTATAGGAGTAAAACATAATGACTCCTTTGCACTTCTATTCATACTTCCTGTTAAACAGTTCAGTGAAACATTGAATTATGTTAGATATTTGGTGTGATTATATCATAGTTGAAAAATTAGCTAAAATCCTTAGTCTGCTCATTAGGAATGGGAGTCAGACGGATTTTATTGCTATGTATATAACTGAGAAGACTACATCGAAAATAGGTATGGTCTATAAGAATGTAGTTCACTCGGAACTTGAGAGAGAGATGTCAATAATGAGATTGTATCATATTTCCTAAACAAAATTGCCCAGAGAATCGACTGCGAAGTTATATTCCATCTATTAATATATTCTGAGGGCATGAAATAACGATACACTTTCTGATTTCATCTGTTCTATGCGCCTTTATCGGTCCAGCTAACCCTTAGCAGCTAGTTAGTTGGAAAATATACTTTGACATGTTCATGGTAGAATTTCTACAGTGGTATTTGTTATTTTTATGCTTTTTTATACGCGGATGCTTCATTGACTTTATCTGATGTTCATAAAAGTCTGATCATGCATTATTTCTTAGAAGTTAGGAGTGTGATGATAGATTCTCAATGATATCGGGGATTTGTATTTTATGTGAGAGATATGCACAACAATATAACACACCATAAAACCCCTTACTCTGAAAATGAGTTGACCATACGAATTTCTTGTATTCATCTTTAGTCCCTGACCACAGGGTATAAGCTTCTCACTTAGTATTTGTTCCTCGATACCTTTTCTGACGCAGTTTTACTTGACTGAAATATAATCAGAAAGTATGATAATTATCTGATCCTTGAATGACATTTTGAGGGACGCTTCTTGAAGTCTTTCTCATCTCCATTTTAATAGAGTTTGCTGAATTGTCTGATGTTATTAAGTGAAGGCTGATTCTTCTATGAGATACATGCCTAAAATGGCGTGCCTTGATTAAAAGTGCCGTACAGTGGTTGTAGACTACAATGCTTTGTTGCCCAATCCAGTTACTTGCAAATAATATTTGGAGGAAATCACATCTTTCCGATTGATTATCTGAGACTCTGAAAAGAATCCCAGAGAGGAATATTACTGTTAAGTGTGCACAGTCTTTTAGAGTTTCTGAAAATAGTCAAAAATGTGGTAGTTTTTTAGCAGTAAGAATACCAATAATTATTGGGTAATAAATTTCTGAAAAAAACATTTCATCATACTACTAAATGCTAACACATGGTGAAAGTTTAAATAGTAACAAGCATCAGACTGAATGATGATGCAACTTGGCGTTAGTCAGTGCAAATTTTACCATTTTCTTTTTCCAGTTTAACTTGACCTTTTATATTTTTGAATGCATACTCCCCAGATTCATTTATTGTTTTCATCAGTAATATATTTTTCAATCATTCTGGTGTATATGTACATATATTCGTCTAGACGTTCGGCATTAGATCAGAAGGTCGAGGGTCAGAGGTTACCCTACCTACCGAGGTCTTGGCAACCGGGTAGCATCATCAGCTTTTGGAGCTAGTGTGATTGGCCGCTGAGTTGCATTTCATCTTTAGTATATATATTCATAGATTACTTACTATGTGATTTTAGAAGTAGTATTCATCATGGACTGACATCAGTTGGGGAACTATTTGAAATCTTGAAGCACTGAACAGCTGTTTCTTCCTAGTATGGGACTCCTCAGCAGTACGCACCCATGACCCAGCTATGGATCGAACTCAGGACCTTCAGGTTTCACGGCGGACGCGTTAACCACTCAGCCAGTGGGTCGGTTTCCAGTGGTTCACAATTTCCAATTTCTGTCAATTCACCACATAGCGCGACTATCATCCAAGGTCTTCAGTTAGCATCCAATTCACTTCCGACTGGTTGACCCCACAGGTCACGGCTTCTCATTACACCTTCCTGATATCCGTCTGGAAGCAAGTCACTAATGAGCACTATACAGTAATGTATTTTGAGACGAATGGAGATTTTTTATTTTAGAAGTAGTATTTATCATGGACTGACATCATTTGGGGAACCGTTGATTGTTTATTATCTTAAAAGTTATTAAACCTGTGTTTGAACAAGTTGTGCTACTACAGTAAAGTAGAATATTTTCTTCTGTGTTTATCTTCCAGTACTTTCCTGATAAATATGGATTATTACTTATTTTATCGGAGATGCAGTGTTGACGTGTTGTTTCAGTAGATAAAAAGTCATGATGCAAATTAGATTAGGATGAAAAGGATAAAAACAGACTTGTTTGTTTATTCACGCATACCCAAGAATAAGTAACATTAGGTCGACAGGTAAGAGCAGTATATATAATATTTTTCAACACTTTTATGACCTGAAAATCAATAGGAACCAATGTAGCAAAAAACAAGAATCAGGGGATAAACATGAAAAATGTCACTGTTGTCATTGTGTAAAGAAAAGTAGTTAATTTTTGGCATTACAGTAGTATTCACAGCAAAATAAATGCTAGCTAACCAATTGAAGCAAAACAGAAAAAAGTCAAAGTAGTTATTTCTGTATGATGATATAAGAATATTAAATTTACTAGAATATGCAGTGAACAATTTGATCAATGCAGTCAGTGTAAAATGACGACAGAGTTGAATAACATTAATGGTATCTGCAGAGTTTGATAAAAGAACCGGAGAGTTTCGCCGCTGTTGAGCACTTATCGGCAACGAAGGCGGAATAGATGTCATAACTTGTTTTTAGGATTTAGAGTTTGATGTCAGCGCTATTGAACCAAGTTAATTAGCTGTTTTAGCGGGTATTTTTTTGAACAAGTGTTTGCAATAAATTACAATGATTGATTTTAATTTTCATATTGGCGCTTTCGATACTATCTAAGGGCCAAAAAAAACGACACAGGATTTTACAGTTCTATCGGTCTAAGATTTAGCAATCAAAGTCCATTTCATTTAAACTTTTAATCTGAAAATAAAACTTTTGTTGAATAGTGTGTGACAGTACACAGGGGACACTGACCGGTGTTTGGATTAAAGTGATTAGATCACATACCTAACCACTAAATCAATATCGTAAGTCATAAGTTCTTACATTAAACAAGTTATTCGGTTGAAAGACTTTAAAAAGCATTGATGACTGGACAGCCCACTTGGTCGCCAAAAGTAAATCCAAAACAGTATTGAATGTAAATCTAGTTGCTTCAAAGTTACTCATTTCATAAATCAGATACTGGTCAGAATGCTTAGATAAGTATACCTTATGAAAAGTTGTGAATATGCTCTCATAATGCCAACTAAAATAACGTGGGTGACTTGGATCAAGTAAGTCATCTATACGACAGAATTTCAAGAACTAGTATTGAAATACAGTATACTGTAGTGATGTGTTAATTGGGTTTAGTTGCCGCATTACAAACATGACCCGTAAACTTCAATCAGCATACAGGATTTGATGTCTACTCTGTTATCACGTAAAAATTTAGAATAAGTCACAATTTTCGTTTCCAGATTTTATTTTGTAAGATCTGAAACTACCAAGTTACATCTCCCTTTGCACTTCGCAAGATAGCAAGTTGTTTCGAAGTAAACATATTTTCTTCTTTTCTATAATGTAACGCTTAGTTTACGAGGGGAGGCATCCAAGTAACAGGTCATAACAGATAATTATCCTTTACTTTTACGTAAAATCTCATGTTTGTATTGGGTAGTAAAGCATAGACTGAAATTAGGCTTGCCCCAGTTGTTCATCTTGGCCACCTAGTTTGTAAAATGGACTTTTTAAAAGTCATTAGACTATGGAGATTTTGTGCAAAGTATGGATATATCGCTGATGTTTGTAGTTGCTTCGAATAGTGGTAAGCAGTTGACTAGGTATAGTAGCAACCTCGTTTTTGATATGGTCACAAGTTATTTAAACTAATGTTTTAAGATGCTTTTGTTTTTAAAATTACACTTTTCATTAAATTCAAAAATAAATCACTAGACTTTAGAATTACTCCTATGGTGTTACTGATAAGTGCAAACAATCCTGCAGCAAGCATACGGTAATGAAGTAACAGAGGCATCAGATTGGGTTCAGCAGAAGTGAAGTCAGTGATTCCTAAATGCATAATGAACTCATCATGCAAATATATTTTTCTTGAGACCATTCGGAAGAATTATGATTACAAAATAAAGGGGGAATTTTCAAAGATATAAATGTGCATCAGAGTTTAAAACTGTGCATGAACAGTTCACATACAATAAATTTCACCATTATAACTTTTTAAGTTTCTCTTGACTTCCCATACAATGCCTGTTGAGTTGAATATTTCCACCAAATGATGACTCTCCCAGACTTAAATAACCTTCAGTTTCAGGAATGAATAAGGCAGTCACAGTCTCAAGACTTATTCTAGGTAATAAGCGTGTTGATTTTGTAGCATTAGACTTCAATAAACACTGTTTTGATTACTTAGACTGGTTGGAGGCGAAATAATGAGTTTTGTGCCAACAAAAGGTCATCAGTCAGCTGGATTATGGTACCATAGCGACAAGAATTTGCTTAACTAATGAGCTATAGGAAAATTGGGTAAAAATAAAGAGTAAATCATTTTTCAGAAAAGAGTAGGAGATTGTGGTTTGGTGTTCTCTGAACTTAGATATTTTGTCGTAAAGGTTTCATAACCAGGGCTGATTAAATTTTGGCACTAAATATCATTCTCATTTTAGCTACAAATAATTCTATGATAACAGTACACCACATCGAATGGTCACTGGAAAACAAATAAATACTTGCCGTTTAGTCCTGAGTGCTGATCGAATTCTATAGATCATTTTGCAGTGTGGTTACTGTGATAGTGTGGAATAAGAATGCTATAGTCTTCATACAAATTCCTGAAACTTTCTACCACTATTCATGATGCACCGAAATTTCGAGAGAAATCATATGGACCAATGCATGATCACCACATTTGGTTGAAGAGTGAAAAATCAATCTGACATTCAAATCTAGAAAGAGCTAGAAATAGCCAAGGCGATTGTAAATATATCAGTCATTGTATTTTGCGTATACTATTGACTTTGTGAAACATCTGTTACATTATTGCTTTTCCATCAATCGAAAAACTGAGCGACTACCAAACGGGGGAACCTGACGGTTATTCTGCAAGAGTCTATATATATATATATATATATATATATATATATATATATATATATATATATATATATATATAATTAAGGCTATATACCAAGTCAAAAGAATATACTTATAGGTATCGTACTGTCTTTAAGTCTGTTGCATAAACCTTCTACATGAAAACCTAAGGAGCTAGCTGGTTTGGTAAGAAGGCAGTGTATTCATGGAATTATGTTGAAACAGACTAATAAATCTATACCCAAGTTTTGCATCTACTTCTGAAGCTACTGAAACTAATTTATTGTTTGCATTTAAAATGCTTACGAAATTTACAGCACTTCACATTACTTTAAATATTCATAAACCTCTTAAAATGCAGATATGTAGATAAACGTTTTTAAAATTCTTCTTCCTTTGTTATCATTTTTCTATAAATGTCACACAAACAAGAAAGGCATTTGATCAGGGTGAATTCATTCTGTATTAAATTTGAAGGAAAAGCTTATCAGATATAAAAAAGACTGTTTGTTCATTTAAATCATCTTGAAATTCAGTTTATAAGCGCACATTCAAGAAATCATGAGCATTTTCAATGGCATACAACCTTTTGGATTATTTTACCTCACTTGTTAGAATCTCTGTTGTCAACAACTTGGCAGGAGACAATGATAAATGTTCTTTCAGAAAATACTTTTTGCATGAAGTCAGTACACTTTTGAATGATAAATTCAGGAATTTTTCATAAAATTTAAAATTAACACGATGAAAACCTTATTCGTGAGGTGCGGTGCACCATCTACGCTGATTCAGACGAAACTGTTATGCAAGGTATACTGTAGTGTATTATATTGCTGACTTACTATTGACACTACTTTGCTATGAAGTAGGTCCTGTTGGCACAACCCAACCTGTCGATTAAACTGCTGTTGTTCAGTGAAAAACATAAGTTAATAAGCTGTCTGTGAATGCTCCAGAACATTTAATATGACTGAAATATCATAAACTACCTGAATAAAATTGAAGAAAAGCAGATTCGCTGATTAGACATTACAGTTTATTATTTTTATAGAAAATATATTCTGTTCAGTGGTTATAGGTGATTGGCATGAAGTCAAAGACCTAAGTTTCATACTTGTAACTGCTTGGTAACATATCGTGTCTTCAGTTTTAAGGAAACTAGTTTTATCTCCAGTATCCCAACTGTAACCATTCTTTATCAGTATTTATTCTTCCAGCTAAATTGGTTGACCGCATAAGTCAAATCGTCTCATTAGACCTTCAAGAAGTCCAAGTAATCCACCTCAAAGCAGGAGACTAATAAGGACTTGGTGGTAATTGAATCGATGGCTTGTTGCTATTCACTAAATTTATTGAAGTGCTCAATAGTGACTTACTTCGTGGCTGGTTAATGAGTTCAACGGATAAACTACAACCTTCTCTTCAACCGCCATAAATTCATAAGACATAAATAGAGAGAAATAAAATCCATATACTTCAGTTGTGAAGAAAATGATAGTTCATTGATGACATAATGAAAGAACTGATAGAGATTAAGGAGGTTTAAAAGAAATAATTTGTGATTCTTAAAGTCATCTTAGGTTTATATAGTCAAAGTTTCATGCTGATAAAAGTGATCGGAAGATGTGCTAACAGAATCATTTAGCTTGATGTCTATTTATACACAAACTCAAACAATCCAAATATGCTCACTAAACCAAGAGTTACTACTTTAATCAGTGAGACCAGTTACTAAGTTATTATGTCAAGGGTGCGGTAAATATAAATTCTTCCTCTCAAATTTAGGACTACGGTTTCATAAATCTACCTAAACGTATCAGTCAAAATTTCCAAATAGTTTATTATGTGAGATTAGGAAGAGAATCGATGAACTTATCGTCAAAGATTTCTATAGCAGGGAAAAAGTAGTTAGAACTTAGGAGTGACTCTAAAGGCCACTCCAGCAACCACTTAATTAACCAGTTAGGTGTTTGTATTTCATGTGAAAACGACATTTGCAGCTGAACCGAAGATCCCTGAACTTCAATGGTTGCTAGGGTATCCGCTAGAGTCGCTCAAACTTGAGTGTACAGTGCAGAGAGAAGTGAGTCTGCGGACTAAATTTTGATGATGTAAGAAAATTGTATTCAGGTTTATTTGACATGTAGCCCACAGTTACAGTATTATTTACATGATGACGTTTCGAGCATAAATTATCACTCCTAATCATATCGATGTATCATATCGATGCAGAACGATTTTAAGAAGGATGATTTTGACAGAATTAGGATGTCTGTAGCTTGTAAATACCACAATAATAAAAACACTTATCTGTGCAAGGCATTAAATAATAATTTACATCGCTGCGAGTTTAAGAAACAAGTACGTAAGTCATTAATGACATGCCCCAGTTCCGTCCCAGTACAAGACCGTCAGCAGTGAAGAAGGAAGACATCACAAGGAAAGGAGCCCAGAACTTTCCTGTCATGCGGCCAGCACATAACCATTGAGCCACTCTGTCAGAATCTAATGATCGCGCTATTTCGTGAACTGACAGAAGTAAGAAAGGTGGAGGATTGGATTCTGACCGAGTGGCTCAAACCGCGGTTACTTGAGATGATGTGAAACCATTGTGGTATGAGAATGTATAATGGAAGGTAGCTGGGTAAAACAGTCCCCTTGCACTTGTAAGCACACTACGCTTTTCGATACAGAAAAGTAAGAATCTAGGCATAAGGCTTCTGATCGACTAGTTTCTACCACTAATCAACAAAATTAAAGTGCATCGCGATGGTGAGCTTCCTTACATAGTTAGAGCAACGCGAAAACAACAGACAGAACTCAGTCAGCAGTTGGTTCCAGAAAACACTAAATTGTTTGCTTTCAAGTGACCACTCAGTCTTTATGATGCAGTTTTACGAGAGCAAGAACACATTTACCTACAAACTTCTCACTTTATTAAAATTCAATGAGGAAACCAGTTTTATAAAATTTCTAGTGAGTTTCTCGCATTCAAACAAATTGGTATTAGAAGCTACTGCACAAATTAGCTTAAATAAAACTATCCAACTGAAGAGTGACAAATACCTTTTATGATCAGGAGTGGCGTTTCTGGTGTTCAGGCTATGACATATTGATAGGGTTTACTCTACTGTATTGTCATAGAGGCTTAACGAATGCATCATGATTTGGACAAGCCACATTATTATTACGAGATCAGTACTCAGTAAGTAATCTAGTCTGATAGTAAATGTTCATGAGCAGTTTTAAGGTGATGATTTTTTCAAACTAGTCTTAGACAGGTGATTTCTATATCCTAGTAAGGAACTGTAAATCTTGTAAATCTACTTCTTCATTGTATTCAGTATTCATATTGGCCGTATCATACTTTTAATACTGTCCACTAAATTCGTCATCTTTTTATATGCTTTCTAAATAGGCCTTTAATTCGTAAATGTGAGTGCAAAATTACCTTCGTTTGTCAGTGGGATGGAAGAAGATCATCGTTTGGCTACAACTGTAGATAAGTTATCTTTCAGACTACGTGATAAACATGAATTTCAAGTTTTGATCTTCGGATTTAACAGTTTATGTGGTGTGCAACTATCTGTTAGGCGTTTATTTGCTATTTGACTACATTTTTATAGATGAAACAAGGGCGACTGATGCATACTTTGCAGTGAACAGAACGTTTTCATCGTTCATCTTTATGCAAGTAAAATGGATGTTTTCAGTTGCATCTTCATTTTTATTGATTATTGGAATAGATTTATTCAGCTTTTTAAAAAATGCCCTGTAGATATTCTTCTTCACATGAAAATATGCAACCCCAAATAGTCATATACGAAATAAGTTATCTCAACGTGTTACACACTAAATTGAATCTGCATGCATAGAAAGAGACAGAGGATAGATTTAATCTGTAAACAGTAGGGGTGATATTTTATATGCCAAGTATAGAAGTGATTAAAAAAGATAAGTCAGATTACAGGGAAACTATTGATATTCCATTTGAGTCAGTAACTTCGTAAGACCAGCAATAGATAACTACGTGTAAAAATGCTCTGAACCAAGCCCCTTTTTCAAACCAATTGTAACAGTTGTATTATACACATAAAAAGATGCTTAGTACTGATGATGTTGTCTAGAAAGATAGTGAAAGCTTCACGACTAAACCACCTAGTTCAGAGATCACAACATAACCAAAAAGTACTTGTTATTCATTCTAAAATAGAATTCAGATCATGATAGATGTCTGTTTTGGAAAAGAAATATTTGGAAGGCTATTCTAAAGCTTAATATTCGTATTTGTATATATCAAAAGCATACAGTAGTCTGTTGTTGAATAACAGTGTACAGTCACACCACCAAAAACAGTGTTTAAGACCGGAGTTAGGGGTGGAAAAGAATATTGCAATACCATTCAGGAACGTGGAGTTAAAGAGAAGGGTAAGAAGTTTGAAAAAGTGAAAACTTTTGGTAGATACGAAGTGTGGTGATTGGATGTCCACTAATTAGATGCAAAGAAGATATCGCAAGAAACAACGGTGATAATAAGAGTGATAACAGTGAATTGAAAAACTACAATGGAGTCAAACAAAAGTGCATGAAGGATTAAAACCATGGCAGGCGAGGATATAAGGTATACTTCTTAAGCCATCTCAGAGTACAGTGATATTAGTGAATCCATTACACAACAAACCACATTGTAATTCACTTTGAAAGTTTGTGGAAATTTTACTGATTTCCAGTTTGCATTCATCCCAGACTGACATCAGTTTGGGGACGACTGGCAACCTGGGAGCACTGGACAGCTGTTTTATTCAGGTATAGGACTCTTCAGCAGCACGCACACATGACCTCGTTAGGGATCATACCAAGGACCTGTTCTGAAGAAGATTTGGGCACACACTGGTGACGATACTTGCAGTATCCATTTTTATAACCCATGGTATGGCAGTGAGCACATTTGTGTTTCTTAAGATTGCGAAATCGAAGGAAATGACACCAAGGTAAGAATGGTGTCTTCTTCTATGTGCAGTTGGAATTTTCGGAGTAGATATGCACCTTTAGAGGTTAACCAGGAGGCGTTCAATAATGATTTCTGTCGGGCTGTAGTGCTCAGCATACCACGTGTACTTCCAAGTCATCCTGGGATCCGGATTGGTTTAAGGAGGTGTAGAGCTGAAAACTTACTGGATATTGATGCTTCTCAGATATGTCACTCAGAGTCAACATTGAATTCTGATCTAAGTGATTCGACGGTCACATTCTCATGTCAGTGAATTTTGATGATTTTAGGCTCGAGTTCAATATAAAGGATGTAAACTGATCTTTGGTTAGGAATTTTGGTTTGAATTATTCGCATTCACTGTTGACAATGATGACATGAATTAAAAAGGACTTATTTTCGTTCGTGACTATTGAGGGGCACTGATGTTGAACGTTGAAAAGTAAAGAGTGATCTCCAAAGTGTTCTATCGCTGTTTTGACCATGGTGTCAAATTTGTAATCATGTGGATTCTGTGGAAATATTATGTTGGAGTATTATTCTGGTTCGAATGGTCCCAGTTTGCGAAAGTAATGAGTGTACCTTCTAAGCATCGCCCTTAGCAACGAAGTTGTATTCAAAATGCCCTTCATACTTCCTAAGCCATTCATCAAAAGTCATACATGCATCTGGATCACAATGAAATTCCGTTATGTTGTTTGCATTACTAGCAGCATGTAAGGCAGCTATATTGGGGGTTGCGTTTGACGGCTCAGGGGAAGTGAGTATTGAGTTAGTGAACTCATCAATAATCTTCATTTATTGGTCCAGAAATCTATCGAATTTTGCGAAGTTCAAGCAACCCTGTCGCCGCTATTGGGATTCTCAGGTATAATTGATTGGGAACACGTAACCTAGTTACTACATGAATGATGTGATACTTAGCAACTGGTTCAACTGACACAGGACAATAATGAAGTGAAATGGGTTTACTCCAATCCAAGATGTGATTCAAGGGACACAGTTCTTGCATTTATATACAGTGTACGCGTACTTGAGAGAAACAGACAAACAGCATGTTTAAAGTGGAAGAATAGCCAGTAGGAAAACAGCCTTCTTAAAAGCGGTAAAATTGAGCTATATAGCGTAGGAAAAGGTGCGAAAAAGATAATTCAGCTTTTCCACTTCGTAAATTTACACAACTTAAGTATAAAACGATCAACTTTGGGGATGTCCATATATTTCTACTTTTGTCAGTTCGAGATATAGGGCTACTTTCACTTAATGCCATCGTTGAGCACCTGTTCGCACAAACAAACAAGCTGAATTACGATCTAGTGCTTCCAACCGTCTTGTTTCAAGATGACACTTATTGAAGTTCTAGTGAGATTTCGTGAGCGGTCAAGCGAAACATGTTGGGCGTGGGGATAGGTCCTCAGCGGTGACATATGAAGGAGGGTCATGTTATATCGTGAACTTACCAAAGTAGGAAAATGTGGACCATTGGGTTTCGATTGAGTGGCGTAATAGTAGCGTCCTCGTTATGAGACCTGAATGACCTGGATTCGGTCGCTAGCGAAATTATGAGTGTTCTCTGCCGAGGGGTCCCACACTAAGACGAAACAGGTGTCCAGTGCACTCGGGCATCCAATGATT